>JAJEKB010021311.1:963012-1057593 GCA_022393335.1 Macrotrachela quadricornifera
AAGCTTTGATTCGAAGTGAGCAAAATAGATGAATAGAAGTTTTATGAGTAATGTTCCTTTGTGATGTGATGTGTTATGAGGTGAGCGAATAGGAAGCTTTGCTTTGAAGTGAGCAAAAGAGGTGAATAGAAATTTGATAATGAATATTGTTATGTGATGTGATGTGATATGAAGTGAGTGAATAGGAAGCTTTGATTCGAAGTGAGCAAAAGAGGTGAATAGACGTTTTATGAGTAATGATGGTTTGTGACGTGATGTGGTATGAGGTGAGCGAATAGGAAGGTTTGCTTCGAAGTGAGCAAAAGAGGCGAATATAAGTTTGCTAATGAACGTTGCTTTGTGATGCGATGTCGTATGAGGTGAGGGAATAGGAAGCTTTGCTTCGAAGTGAGCAAAAGAGGTGAATAGAAGTTTAATGAGTAATGTTGCTTTGTGATGTGATGTGTTATGAGGTGAGCGAATAGGAAGCTTTGCTTTGAAGTGAGCAAAAGAGGTGAATAGAGTTTTGGTAATGAACGTTGCTTTGTGATGTGGTGTGGTATGAGGTGAACGAATAAGAAGCTTTGCTTCGAAGTGAGCAAAAGAGATGAAGAAAAGTTTCGTAATGAATGTTGCTTTGTGACATGATGTGGTTTGAGGTGAGCGAGTAGGAAGTTTGGCTTCGAAGTGAGCAAAAGAAGTGGATAGAAGTTTCGTAATAAATATTGCATTGCGATGTGATGTGATTCGAGGTGAGCGAGTGGAAAACTTTAGTTCGAAGCGAGCAAAAGAAATGAATACAAGTTTAATGAGTAATGTTGCTTCGTGATGTGATGTGGTATGAGTTGAGCGAGTGGGAAGTTTTGTTTCGAAATGACCAAAAGAGGTGAATGGAAGTTTCGTCAGGAATGTTACTTTGTGATGTGATGTGGCACGAGGTCAGCGGGTGGGAAGCTTTGCTTCAAAGTGAGCGGAACAGGCAAAGTAGTTCATCATTTATGTGTCTGTGAAATACATTAAGTTGGTCTTAAGAGAAAGCATCTTTTTGTGTATGGTACTTTCTGTATGATTAGCAGGAGTTAAAATAAAAAGAAACAAAAGACCATCAATAATTTTTTCTCGGACATACAGGCTGCGAGGAATCGCTTGTAAGGCGATTGAAGGCCGTTAGCAAATGGGCGACAAGGTGGGTATAGTAAGATCGAGCGAAGCTATGTATACACGCCACATACAAAAATAGATGTAGCTTATCCTAGAGCTTGTCAACCAATCAGATTTCGTCGAAGGTTTACCAGTATAAGTCCAGAAAGAGAATGAGCAGTATTCCACCAATAACAGTCATGTCTTTTAGTGACGCCTTCTACAAAAGATGGGTTACATATTTTACCTGTATGCTTGTATGTTCTTCGTGAGCCTCATATCTGTGATTTTTCAAGTCCTACCTGAACAGCACACTTGTAATTTGTCGACATCTAATTAGACACGGTAGTGTTGATTTGCCAAGTGCCACATAATGAAGGTACCTCCAGCGTCTAAAACCCTATATTTTGAGGGTGAGGGTGAGGGTGAGGGTGAGGCCGAAATAGAGTTAATGGGAGGGAGGAGGGCAGGACTGTGAGTAATTAGTTGATCACTCGAATTTAATAGTTGAATAGACGAATCGACTTAACGACTTCTACACTACTGCCTACCAAGATGTCTATATTCGTGATCTACGCTCACTTCACACTCTGATCAAACTCTTCTTCTCCGTCTCTCCATCATTGAAACATACATGTACCGGATGTCCCAAAATGTTTGTACTCATTTTATTTTTGCATATATGTCAACATGGAAAAATGATAAAAGTTTTGAAATTCTTTTTTTAAAATGATACGCCATCGAAAGCTCTGTAAAAACTGTATGAATAAATTCGGGTTGCAAAACGAAAAAGTCTTATCATTTTCCCATGTTAACATATATGCAAAATAAAATGTGTGCAAACATTTTGGGACGTGCAATATTTCGTAGGAAACTACTTATTCATTTAAAGAATGAGAATATCTGAGTATTGTTAGGATAACTTTTGATAGAAGTTCCAGTACTTATAAATAGAATAATGCAAGACTGTATGAATTCGACAGATTCCTAACAATATTTCTTGTCTAATACAATTGGAACAATCAAATTCAAACTGATATTTTGAAAACGATCACGACAACGATAGATATCTCTAAGTTATACAAGCCTGACATTAATAAACTTTATCTAATCATAAGATATAGACATTATA
Organism: Macrotrachela quadricornifera; assembly: GCA_022393335.1. Lineage (NCBI taxonomy): Eukaryota > Metazoa > Rotifera > Eurotatoria > Philodinida > Philodinidae > Macrotrachela > Macrotrachela quadricornifera. Next base: position 965,264 of record JAJEKB010021311.1, read on the forward strand.
TTGTATGTCCTCGATCGATTTTTTCGATCTCTAAAAACCTTCGCTTTTTTAAAATTTGTTGGTGGACTGTATGAATGGAATCGGCGTGTACCACCTAAATAGTGTTCCTCGTTAGTATTTTATGATAACTACAGTTATTAACCGAAAAATCTGAGTCATTTCTATATGCACTCAATGATGTCTTTCTTTTTCTCAAAGACTCTTTTAAAAAGAAAGGCAGAGCACATAAGAAAATAATCAAACACTCAAATTTACGGTCTTATATCAGTAATATTTGTCCTGTTTCTTTCTATACGCAAAGAAAAATGACGTAATTAATGTCATTCAGTATATTTTTATCACATTGTTGATTTCATATGAATCATTCATATTTTTAATACGAATATTTAAAGGAAGGATTAGAATACTATATGGATTAGGTTAAAAAGACCTTTGTTGATATAAAATCTGATACGAAATGAGAATTTAAATTGATGAAAGATGTTCTATTTGATTGTTAAACATTACAAATTTAATAAATTGAATTAAACTTAAAAAAACAAAAATTCATTATGCAAATAATTGTTTCTTTTTCTAAGAAAATAATGTACGCATCTTCTAGAGTATTATGTAGCTTATAGAGAAAATATGTTTATCGATCGATATACATATTGTCTATTTTTGATTTTATAAAATCTGAGCAAAAGATTTCATAATATTAACCATTTGAAGGCCAGTGATACACATATGTATAATTTTGTTTGTTTTGGGTCAGAGAACTATAATAAATTAGGAAAAAGTATTCTGGTAAAAAGAACGATAATGCTGCATGAATGGGATTCATTTCTGGCTGTTCCAAATATAACAACTCGATACATCAGAATTTTTGCATTTCATTTTTTCACCACCTAATACACTGTATTAAAAAAAATAAAATATACCAGAAGATGCAGCATGCAAAGAACTACAAACTACAAAAGACAATTTGTTTTCTATTTGCACTTATTGTCTTCAAAATGGACAAAATTCGAAGGCAAGAGGTTTTGCTTTTCGAAAAAAAAGAAACTTTTGGTAGCTAATCAATTCGTTTTTTTTCATCATTTCATCATATACTTTATTAAAGAAACAAACTACACCACAATATGCAGCGTAAAAAGCTCTACAATTTACAACGAACAACTTATTTTATGGTTGCTATAAATGGGCACGTCACACGTGAAATATTCCAGTACTGTTGATCTGATATTCGCGCATGATAATCTGAATTAAAGCCTATCTGACTATGCAATAAACATTGATAGGAATTGGCCATTAAAAATCTGGCTCGCAAAGGATTAATTCAAAAATAAATTCGAATTTTGTAGCATCTATACATATAATAGCCTTCATTTTTTTTTTATTCAAAATGTTCTTCTTATCTCCACATTTAACAATATCTTCGTGATATTATTGTCAAACGAAATTTATACCGATCGACATCAAGAGATAACTTCTTTGACAAAAAAAGTCATCTGTTATTTCTAACAATGAATTCGAATAATACATATAGACAAAGTATTTTTCTTCTGCTATTTATGTAATTCAATATTAAATAGCTGAAGTAAATTTATTTAGTTTATATAAAGATAGATTAGCAATGTTTTTACAAATGTGTTCTAATTCAAACATTGACATGTTTGCCAACCAAGACCACCACATTCACCTTTTTTGTAATCACAATCTTTGCATCGACTGTGACATAAATCTCCACCACCAACTCCATGGCAAGTATTCACTGCTCCTGGACAAGGCTTTCCTTTAATATCCATGCCGTCTATAAATAAAAATTATCATAATAGTTACAGAATTCATTTACTCTACAATCTCTACATACCAGCTATTGATGCCGTAAGAAAAGTAAGCACAAGTAAAATGTAAAGCACCTTTTGATGAGCCATTGTATTTTTGAATTATTGGTAATAGTTTGATTTGCTTAAAGAGAATATTGCTGATATATATATACAGATCGTAAATCTTGAGATTATTATTTTTTTATCTTTAATCAATCATTTACTTCTCTTCAAGTGCAACTGCGCAGTTTTTTAAAATACATACAGTTTATTCAGTGCAGAAATTAACTGACCTTTACTCATGTATTAGTAATAAACGTTTCTTTTGTCAATATCTATATTTATTATAGATATCAGTAAAAACTAAAGATTGAAGTATTTTATTTCATTTTTTATACTCTTTCTTTCTCTGTTATATGATTAAGGTGTGTACAGTAAAACGAATTCTTTCAAGTAATACTTGTCAGATTTACATCCACGTTTAGTTGACATCTTTTTACTAAGCTGATTTTATAAAACTTGACAAGATATATAAGAATACATCATATTTTCTTCAAGCGAAAGTTTGCATTATATGCTAGAACAAAGATACACAAACAATTTACATGAAAGTATTTGGACGATCGATTTGATAGTGTAGTTAAAGCTTCAGGCAAATTCTCTTACATCATTTGTAGATATTGTATAAATTATTCTAATGTAGTAATAAAACAAAATTGAAAAAACAATATTTCTTAGTTATTTTTTTCTGCAATCTTTATCATTTTTTGTTACTGGGTGCATACGTTTCTCCAGTATCTATTGAACAGGAAAAATCTTCACTAAAAGTTATGTTATTCAGCAGATTTCAATCGATAAGTGGTGCTACATTTTGTGCTGCTACTGCGGGTTTACATTGAAGTGGTGTACCAAGAGGCTCGTGTCTTCAATGAACAATTTTATATTTATAAAATAGTTTATTTTTTGTTAGGCGCAAAATCTGCTCTATAAATGTCATATAGATTCGATAATCAAAGCTAGTCTGAAACAGATTAAAAAGAATTTGCACAATCTCTGATCGTCTTCCAACTACCTGCTCTAAAACAATTATAAGGATTAGGTTATCATACAAGGTGTATTGAGACAGACTAAGAATAAATCTATAATCTTAATCATTAAATATTTTCTTCTTCATTTTAAGGCCCACCCCCCCCTCTAAAATTTTTTTTTCCCCAGAACATCCAATCTTACTGAAATTTCTATCGAATATGTATCTGACCCTTGATAGTTCTCAGTTAAAATTTGAGCTCATAATATTGAGTTTTTCGCGAGTTATTGTAACATAAAGGGTCAAAAACTAGGTGTCCGTGTGTCAAAGATTTTTTTTTCAGTTTTAGTGATATGGACCTCGGGATGGTGTCAAAATGTAGAGAAGACCTGCCCCTACAACCTAACAAAGCCGGATTTTTGAAAAAAAAAAAATATTTTTTTTTAGACAGTTTTTTCGAAAAACCTAGATTAATTTTTTAGAAAACTCGAGTTTTTCGTAAACAAATAAATTGAAAACAAAAATTTCGGCTTTGTTAGGTTGTAGCGCTGATATTTATCTTCATTTTAAAACCTTCCCGAGCTTTCTAGCATTTAAAATGGCGGAAAAATCTTTGTCACACTGACAGAAAAAACACAAAAAAACAGTTTCGAGAAAAGAGCAAAACAAATTCTGATTTTAGCCATTTTTCTGCGTTAGGCATTCCAGAAAAACCGCTGTAAAACCCTTAAAAACAGTCATAAAACCAATAAATTATAGTGCATTCGAAAGTAGAGATGATGGGCTATCTAACTATGTATAAATCTAAAAATCGATATCTTTGTCGAAAATTCCTTTTTTTTGAGAGGGGGGTGGGCCTTAAGCAGAAGAGTGTTTTCTGTGAGTATAAGAAAGATGAATATGTGCTTTAAAATAAATTCAATAACGCTTTAAAAAACTCTGCATTCCTTTTTTTTTGATCGAGACAAAAACTGTAGATTCTTAAATCAAAATTTCATCAATTACATTTGCGAATTATATATCTTCTTAAACTAGATTAGATTTTAATAGGAAAATTAAATCAATAATTTAAAATACTTGTATAATTTTATTTTTAATTAAAACATTTTACACATATATTTGAATTGTTATCATTTAAACTAGACGTTAAAATTAACCGGTTTTTGCTGGTACAATCACAAATATTGACCGGTTCTAAGTCTGGTTTAGTTTCTCTTCAATTAGTTTTGTAGCTATCATTTCATTATATTGCTGCAATGCTCATCTTTTTTTAATTAATCTCATCCCAATCCATGTGTGTTGAAAATATTCTCTGAACATTGTTGACGGTAGAACATACAGAATGAAACCAAGAACCTGTGGTAAATATGACAAGAAATATGTGAATGACAGAATGTACCGTTGCCATGATAGTTTCAATTCGGTACATGCATAAGTGAAGCACATAATTATATGTGGGAGTGAACTGAGAACGATTATAATTGGCGTAACATAGAGTTCTTTTTTTGCTTCCACTTGTGTTCTGATGAGAACGATGAAGTTCTGCTGACCGCTTCCTCTGGATCGTGCACGACTACGAGCAATTTGAATGATTAGCATTGTGATGGATATAACTTGAATTATAAATGGAACAAAATGATGTATCAAGACATTCACACGGTTGTAGGTCGACACCAGACTTCCATTATAGTTGGTAACACATAATGTGACGTTCGATGATGTGTAAGAGGGATCAATAATTGTTATATAGTGGAGAATTTCATGGATGTGCATTCCTCCAACGATAAATATTACTAATATACTCAGTGTAATGGCTGAGCGTGGCTTCTTGAATGTAACAGAAGTTGGAAAGAGAACTATGCCAAGACGCTCAAGTGTAACAAGACTTGTTAACCAATATGTGATGCGTGTAAAGACCGAGAGCAGATAGGAGATCAGTTTACACGAGTACAAATCTACACCTTCGTAATGGAATAATCTGTCGTAACTGCCTAGAACAATATGAATCACTTTCAATAATAACATAAGTAAGGTACACTGATCAATGATTGATACGATAAGTAAATAATTTCCTACGCCAAAACTACGTAGTTTTGGTTGGTAGAATGTCCAGAAACTGCACATATTATTGAACAATCCAAAGGCAAATATCATACCTACTACAGAGATATAGACAGTAAGTGATTTTTTTTTACTTCGTTGAACATCTTCAACGATCAATGAATCCAATGTAAAACTCAGCAGTTCAGTTGAAAATTCACACATTTTTCCTTGATAACAGCGAGAACAAAGACATTTAAAAGCATTTGGTTGCGTGAGATCACCTCGTAGACAAAACCCACGAGCGAGACAACGTGAACAACGATCACTAAATGGATCAAAACCGAAACATTCAGCCCGATTAAAATCTGATGTGCAGACACATAGATAATTGTCATCACGAAAGCTGATAGGTGTATAATTAAATTCAATTTTGATTGCCTGGCAAAGACGATGGTAACTGAAGATAGCTGTCGTGATATTGTATGAAAAAAAGCCTAAATTGATTAAAATGTAAATAAAATAATTTGATTTCTCTGATCATTTTACAGCTCATGCAAATTTCAGGCAACAGGCAAAGGACTATCTATCTCTTCAGAGTAGGAATTCAACAATGCTGATAATCGTTATTCTGATAATCGGCATTCACCGATATTGCTATACACCTAACCATCACAGATCGAAAGAAATAATAGTGAATCTCTTAAAAACGAAAAATTTCTCTTTAATTTTTAATTGTAAGAATACAACTAGATTGCAATAATGTATGCTCCTTTATTATCTATGTTCCATACAAACGTATGGATGGTGCTGGAGCTGATGTGATGATAATTCATGCGGTATTCAAACTCCATATTTCCATGTTTTGCCTATTTCGTGCAGATATATTTTCACTGTAATATAAGAGCATTCAAGTCGCTGTGGGATCGTCTTCGATGCGCTGCTCGAAGATGTCCACATTCACCCGTACTGATCTGTCAGTATGAAGCAAATCGATGTAATCAATGTTGCGCTGTATGGATAGATACAAGAGTACTCAGAGCTCTCTATGAGATATCTTCACTTCTAATTCGAGATCAATGTCCATGTCCATAATTTTGTTATTGTTCGGTCAATGAGAATTATTTAAAGAAAATAATGATTTTTTTTTCTTAAAATTTGTGAAAAGTTTTAGTGATCAAGAAATTCGAATCTGATATTAGTCTTTCAAAATTTTCAGTTTTCTTATTTTGGTCTGTGTTGATCATCGCTATCACATTCCTACTTCCAAAATAAACATCAAGAAATCTCTAGGTGAAGAGATATAACTTGCCTGTATGATTTTGTTCAAGCAGATACCATAATGATTGTGCATGTGAACATTGACTTCGTAAATCATTAGTAATATTGATATCTTTCATATCTTGTTGAATGTATAATAAATAATACGTTGGTTCAGTTGTTAAATACTCATTTCCATACAGTTTCAACATCCCAATAATAGGTGAAATCAATTGATCATGATGATAAATGAATCGATTTGGAAATGATTCAAAAACTTGTTGATTTCGTACGATTAGATCAGTTCGTCTACGATTATCGATATCATAATATTGAACTGTGGTTGCAACAATTGGAGATGGTTCTTGAGTCGAATTAATTACAATTGTAACTGATGCTTTCAGCAATTCACAGTTGATGCCTTGATACAAACTTGTGCAAATACAAGTATAGTTTTGCATATCAGCTGGATTGTACGACATGTAACAAGTGCCATTGTGAAGACAATAATTTTGACTACATTTATCATTCATTAACGCACATGTTCGACCGTAGCGAGTGTAAGGACAGAGACAGTACGGTTTCTTATTACTTGTAATCATTCTAATGTAATCGGGTTTGCAGGTTGAATGTGGAGAGCAATAATTGGCACATTGTACGTCATAGGTTTCACAATGCTGACCACCATATCCACTTTTACAAGAACAAAAATATGTTGTATTTTTGTTTATAATAGGCAGACAATGTCCATGAAGTTTACACGATTGCAATGGACATGAAATATTGAATAACATATTGTTCGATGATGGAAAACGTAGAATTTTTGCAAGTCGAAAAGATGGTAAAAAGTTGAAGTTGATTGGATAATGCCATACAGCTAACGGATGGATTGAGTTATCGAAAGACAATTCGAATGCTTCGAATCGTACACTGTACACTTGCGCTATACTATGATTGTTTCGTTTTAGACGCAAAAATTCCTCGGAACGTGGATAAAGAAAATAAATTTTTTGTTTGACATAATTTTCTTTAGTATTTAGTAATGGATTAACATAAAATTCATAGATATCAATTGTTTGATTTTTGAACAAAAATGTAACTAATACTTTAATTAAATTGGTTTGATGTGTATGATGATAGTTTGTGAGATCTAAATGTGTAATTATTGTAATTCGATCACTGTAATATTCACATAATTTGCCATAAAAACTTGGAGGACACAGACATACTGTTTCATCGAATTCATTTTTTACAGCTAGACCACGATTGCAAATATATGGTAAATAATATTTGGTAGATGCTATCTGTTCAGGCCACAATGTACGAATATATTCGTAGAATGTGTTACGTGATGATTTTTTGCCTATTCCTAATTCTGTGGATGCGTTATATTGAGTATTTCTTGTTAGCGCAGAACTAGTCTCAGTTACGAAAAGATTTTGCGATGCAACAGGATACTGAGGAAATATAACGGTTTTAGCAGGAGTTGAAACTTTTCTATTTCTGTACTTCACGTTATGAGGCCGATCTTTCGGTTTACACCAGAATTCGTCTTCCCCTAAAGGACATTCTATTATTCCATTACATCGGGCCTCTTTCTTACATTCATTATTGAAACAAATTACATCATGCTGTCTGTACTTGTATCCACACTGATCCATTTCAAATACACTGTGCAGTGGTTCACGTCGATGAAAACAAACTGAATCAAGTTGAGGATCCGAACCTAGCTTGTAATAACCGTAATTAGTACAAATATTATTGTTGTGTTCAAAGCAAGTGCCATTCGAAAACATAAAATCGTATCCTAACATATCGTTTGCACCAGAGCATAATAACAAATTTCTTTCATCGAAAACTCCAATACAATCGATTATTTTATCACCAATTTGTGATATATTAATACAGGGAGGATTCAAGTTGATGTTTAACACATCTTTCACTATTGTGTCACGTCGAAAACATGGAAATTGTTCGGTAATGTTGCATATGGACGAAAAAGCAGTATTATCTAATCGATATTTATCGCGACATTTGCCTTGCATTTCGGTTAAATTAAATCCTATTTTGATATTGTGCTGACTTAACTCAGTCATTATAAAAATTCTCTCTTCGTCTGAAGCATCACTACAGTCCCATTCACCTAAAAACAGAAAGTAATATGCCTGATGAGAGAAAAATCAACCTAAAAGTAGAGATGTACCAATTCCAATTCCAACTCTTGGATAGGAATTAGTTGGACTTAGTCGTAATGAGTGCGACAGAATAAATGAGCCTCTCAATATTTTCATGATATCTTTGACAGAAGTATTCAGTGAATATGAAGAAACAAGATAGAACTCTTGAGGGTGAGGATGACAGATCATGATGATGCTAATGAAAAAATGTAGCATTAAGTAAAAACGAAAGTTCCCATGAAAAACTATAATGTGATTAGACATCTGCTTTAAGAATATCACATCCTTAGTGATTATGGACATATGGTAAACAAAATCTTTGATAATGAATGAATCTTTCAATAGAATGATGTAAAGTCATACTAACATTACGTAACATAACAATGATGTCGTTTTCCATCATTTATTGACAGGGATCGCTGACCTCTGAATAGTTCAAAATTAAATATTAAAAAATATTGATTTTAATGCATTTTTTTACGCCTATTTCAAATATCCCATTTATTTTCTTCTCGAGTCGAGTTGCGACAGCAAACCTGATACAACTTCGAAGCTTCTTTTCCCCATAGATGATTAATCAAATTCAATTCGAGTCAGTTCTAGCCAATTTCAAGGGTTGCAACCGATACACCACTATCTCAAAAGCTTATTTTTCTTTTACTTACCATCACAAATCCATTCTTTCGAAATGCATTGTCCTGTTGAACATCGATATTGATCTGATCGGCAAATCCATTGTTGACAAAATTCACTTGATTCATCAAATCCAGTATCTGTATTGAAAAATGAATCACAATAGTATTGAAAGGATGATTTTATTTTTCTTGTTATGTCAGTGTCATTTTGTGAAAGAATATTAGTATTATCAATCGATACCAAATCAGATGACTGTCGAATATAATCTTTTAGAAATAGGCAGCCTTCGTCATTTCGTTGCAAGCAATATATGTTGCCATCTAACAAGAAGCCTGTTGGTGTTACTTCATCTCGATTATTATAGCAATTTTGATTTTTACGGTTACCAACTGCCAGCGGCAACAGACAAGTAGGCTCAGACGCCGCACATTGAAAACGGTACTGCTGTTGTTGTAACGTTGGGCATGATGCATTTCTCAATTCTTCGTGCTCATCGATGATAGAACAATCTATGATTCCATCTGCTACACGATATTTTGAGAAACAATTTTGGGGACATTCCGAATAAATTTGATAAGAACGATTGTTAAACGTTATTAAATTTATCCAACAATGTAAATCGTTCTGCGGACCAAAATAGTTTCGGTTCGTTTCAGCTGTACCTTCACACAGAAAATAATCTACAAACTTGAATGTGTACATATCTGAGTACATAAGAGATTGGTAAGGAAGTGATATTACACCATTTGATATTGCCTGATAGCCTCGGCATTTTAAACTTGCATTTTTGGTGAATACTAAATCATCAGGTGCTTTAATATTCCAATCATGCTGTTTGCGAAATTGCATTTGCAAGTATGGTGTTAGAATATTACCCTGTAGTGGATAATAGAAATTTTCTGTATTGTATTTATCATTAATTAATCTTCCACACGTTGTAGTGTTACAGGGACAATCTTGATCAAGACCATTCGTTAATGCACATTTGAGATAATATGCAGACAAATCTAACATTGATATCTTGTCCCATCCAGATCGCTTATAAGGCAATGACAGATGAACACAGTAACCGTTATCAATTGTCCAGAACACAGCGTAGTTAGCCAACTCACACATGTAATTGATATCACGTAGGGTATTACAGTATTTAGTGGCTGAGGACATTCCTACAAAACGATTATTTTCATTCGAATGAAGACATTGTCCATCTCCACATGAAAAATAATCAGATAAACATAGATGCTCATCACAATCAAAATTTACATGAGAATAACAAAAATATCCAGATATTCCTGAATATACATAATCGCCTGTTTCATCTGACCAATCCATACAATCATATTCTGCATCGAGCCAATATTCTCCGGGTATGCACATTCCATTTGAACAACGATATTCATCATCTTCGCATTCATTATACTCCAATTGTTCGCAATAATCTTCATCAATTCCATCCATACACTGTTGTTTACCTAAACGATAAAAGTGACTGAGATGGAATGATCTTATAGTGTGAACAGTAGGAAAGTAGAACGTACCGAGTGAGACATTTTCTGACTTCTGCTCTTTTCACTATGAAATAACTTTAATAAACAATTATCGTAGTACATAAATATACATATTTAACGCTTTTATTCGCATATCTACCTATAATCAAATGAAACTATGGATCGACTTGGGGATAATTATAATTTAGCGTCATATATCTATTTATAGGAGGTGCCAAGTACGTCTGTAACTTTATTGCCGCCGATATTTTAAATTTGTTGCATGTTTGCAGGGTGAGACTTTGCATTACTATTTTTTCTCAAAAAGAATGCTTAAGAACCAAATAGCCATATTATGTGACGTATTTAGGATATTACAGTATCTTACAATGATACTTTTACCGTCAGAAAGGTAACCAAGGACTGATGTTTACGATTTATTTCAGCTTTATTTAAAATGATATCTGCGAAACCGACTGAAATTTGTAGAAAAAGAAGGGAAATTATCACTTCTGGTGTTGTCCCAGTAGAAAGGACAGAGAACTGGTAAATTCAAAGAATTCCCAAATCAAAAATCTACAAAGCTAACCGTATTTCTCCTGTACTGTTCTACCTAGGTAGTATCTTGCTTAGGACTTGTCTTGTTAATCATAACAACTATTCGAACGGTTCGTATGAGGAAGTCTAAATAAAATCACTGCCAATTTACCATCACAAATGTGTCTCCAATCTAAACACATCAATCCTGAATTGCACCAAAATGTCGTATAACAGGGGCGATTATTATGCCACTGATTAGCCCAATTGGTTTGTCCCGATTTAAACTGTACTGTAATAGCTTCATCAAATGACAGACTATCATAATAGAATTGATATTCACAAAATTTACCAAATGTGCCTGGTTTTGTACAATTACACAGAAAATCATCTTCTTCTGAATAATTTAATACATATGCTGCATATCTGTCAGATTTCTCAAGACTTGAACTAAATTTTGATACGTCTATTGCCGAGATATTTTGAGATTTTAAATACGAAAATCGTAGCAATATACCGTCATGGAAACATGTTGAACTTGATGAAGTATGACGTTGTAAAGAGGTTAAGTCAACTAATTGGCGGCAATATTTAACATTCAGAATATTCTGGTAGATTTTCAGTCGGATATTTGTTTGTTCGAAATCGATAATATCATTTGATGTATAATAAATACAATCGTAATATTGAAGTGAATTGGAATTTTCCGTATCATAAATCAGTTCATAGGCACTCAAATACTTCCAATATGCAATGATTAATATGAAAATCAGACGTAAGAACTTAAAATGAAATTTGACGATCATTTGCATCTAAAAATTACTTTGGTTCTATTTCATAAATCTCAAAACCACGCAACTAATCGACGACCTGATTTACAAGAAATGTTACTCTCATATGTTCTGTTCTCATACACTAGTCTGTGGTATTAAAGAACAGTTTATTTTCATAGATAAATAATTATCATCACCATTAAAAAAAAATCATTCTTCTCTCTCAATGGAACAATTATACTGATGTCAATAAAGTCAAAACTTTTGCACTCAACATGTTCTACATTTAATAATATATAAATTGTGTAACATACAGTATATAGAATATTATATACTAATAAAATTTCAAGCCTTTACTCTGATAGTTTCATAGATTAAATTGAAAATGATAACAGATGGTCAATACATTCTCTCGCTATTATTATTGCTTATCTATTCTGTCAATCATTTTTATAAAATTCTGATATGTCATTGTAACTAAATACACTTATATCTAATACCCCACCTGACATGAGTAGATGTAATAGAATTTTGTCGAAAGTTGTCAACTGAGATTGATGATATATTGGACCTAGATGGATCATGTTGACGTAGGATAATTAGTACATCTCGTGTTATTCTTTCTTGTTTGTTCTATAGAATAAAATAAATGTATTTTTGTTGGTATAAATATCGTACAATATCTCGTTTAATGGAGAAAAATCGTTTTTCATATGTGTAACAAAAACCGAATTGAACTAACTTTTCTTGGTTCGAGTAATTATTCTTATTATATGTTTAATATTTAATAATGTGTAACTTGAAGGTGAATCCATGACAAAATCTGATGATAAAATTCCAATTGACAAATCAAATATTGTAAAATTAGTTGAAGCCATTTGTAATAATAAATTCAACGAATTAAATTTTTTCTGTCTGTTTATATTTAGTCGGTTTTAGAAAAATCAGTTCAATTTGCTTCGATATTCTTTTCTCATGATGTAGATCGAGTTCGATTCGATTCGTTTTTGGTCATTGGTAAATACAATGATCGAATATTTCTTCTATTCATTTGCATGTATCTATTTGTAAAAGACGTTGGTTACGTTTAAAAATCGAGAAAAAACAAAATATTTCTAATGTATTATTAAATTTTCGAATGGGAATCAAAAACGACTGACTGTCGGTACTAATGTTACGCAATGCATTTGTTTGCAGCTACTTTTTAAAGAGTGTCCTGATAAATATCATCGACATATCCTTTTCATCAGTTAATAATTCTTTTATTGCATTCTATTTGACAGCTAAATCTAAATATGCATATCGTAAACTTGTAATAATTACAGAATACTAAACTTTCAAAATCAATGAATACGTTTAATTTCTACATTTTTCCAGTGTTAATTTAGCCAAATAGAAATCTTTTAATTATGGGTATATATTGTTGAGGAGATCTTCGAATTCATAGATATATTGATGATATAAATATTCGGCAAGAATATCTGATGTTTTATCAACAATTGTTTCTAATTTAATACATAGGTTTTAACGTATTTCAGTTTCAATTGAAAATATTTATTCGAGAAATTCTTTAATATAATCCAAAAAGGAATCACGAAATTTTTGTTTAGTCTATACTACAGATTAATTTTAGGTCGTTAAGCACTGTAACGTTAGCTTACCCCAATATTATAGAAGCTGAGGATTTATCGAGATGCCTCAGTCTAATAGCAGTTGAGCATTTATAGTTACTCGTATAGTATAATGCCTGATGATCTATACATATTCCACAGAACTTGAAAGACGTGTAAGCTCTCTGTGTGGTTGTGATAGACACAGGTCGGAGTTCTTAAATCTATATTGTGAATCTTAGACATGGCTAGATGCCTGGCCTCTTTGCTTTTATTGAGGAACTGGTGAATTCTGAACGTTTCTTGATCACTTTTTAATATTAGTCTACTTCTTTTTCTTTGAAATAACGTCACTCTTTAATCTACAGTGCGACATTTCACTGTCGCTTATGTAAACATATTATCAGTAATGAGCACTGAATTCTTGAGCGTCTATTTTCCTGAAAATCATCTGATGCTTAATCAACGCATCGTTTCAGATCCTATGACCATTTTCTGAGCTTCCCAGCGGTGTAATCTTTCCGAGAAAAAATTTTTGAAGCTGTTTTTCTATTCTTATATCGTCCCGCAAACATGGAAAAAAGAAGACATTATATATGATGAGCAGTTCGAAATACTTCATCCAATTTTCATATCAGAGTGGTTTTATTGTACTTATCAAGTTTATTTGTACAACATATCCCAGCATTAATTGATCTCTCAGTACCTTTCTGATATATTCGTTGGTAATCATTTGCTCAAATTTTATTAGCTCTACAAAAGCGTATATTTTTCATTTATTTAAATAATATCAATTATTTTATAAGATATGCTTCAAACGAACAGCAGAACGTGAACAATTTTCTGAAAGAACATTATAGTTGAAACGTGTTTGAGAAAATGAGGGAACTTCCATAAGTAATTGAACGTACACCATTGGTAGAGCCTCAAAATTTGAAACTTTAAAAAAAATAAGTCCAAATCAATAAATAATAGAAGAAATATTATTCAAATACTTATAGGTTCATTTCTCTAAAACATTCGATAGAACTTCAATGGAATATAACAGCAAATTTTCCTGTTGTTATCATTAGATTATTAGACTTAAAAAATAAACAGCTCTATATAGGTAGTCCAACTCTACAAAATGCAGCCCTCGTTGAATCTCCGATATTACATATAATCGTAATGGATCAGTTATGGGTGCTCTTCTGGTAGAGTACTTGAGGAGGTATCCGTATTCCATCTAACATCAGTTGAGAACCCAAAAGCAGCATCATAGTCTACTACTGTATACTATTGGAAGACCATCTACAAGAGATTCTTCTCTTCGTCTGATCGTCCTTACCCTCACACCAAAATATAATAAGTTTCTAAAGAAATAAAGATCGTATTTAAAAGTTTCTTCGCAAAAAAAAGCCCGGAGTCAAAAGGTTAAAGCTTCAATTTAAAAATGTAGTTTCTTACGTGGAGAAATACGTTTCATTAGAATAAGATAAATACGTATATATTCGTCTAAAGGTTACATCATGAAGATCATTTTTCGATCATGTTTATTTCAAATAAAATTTTTGATCTACGTTTTCCAGGTCTTTTCATTTCTCTTCCTCGAACATTTTGAACACCAATTGACTTATAACATGCACAAGCACCCTATGTTGCGATGTGTCAGATGAACGCAGCCAACGTTGCATAACTGATGTCGCTTCAAGGTGTGCTTGAGCTTCACGTACTTCAAAATGATCATCGGGAAATGTCTTTTTCAAGATATCAATTGCTAACTGTCCATGATAAATGGCTTCACTCCATTGACTAAGTTCCACATACACTTTCGAAAGATTGTAATGAATAGCACCTAATGAAGGATGATCAGGCGGCAAAGACAATTGTTGTATGACGAGTGATTTATTTAAATAATCAATAGATGAATAGAAATCACGTTTATCAAAGTAAAGAGATCCTATATTTTGATATATATTAGCTATATCTGGATGTGTTGGTGGAAACCGAGCAAATGCTATATCCAGTGCCATTTGAAAATGAGTCAGAGCTTTATCATAATTCTTTAGAAGTTTTAACACAAAGCCTATGTTATTGAGATATAAGACTTTATCATGATCATTAATTAGTGATGATCGTTCAGCGATTTTGAACGCTCTTTCATATAAGTCTAAACTATTTTCAAGCATATATATCAGCAGTCAGTACCGGATTGCGACCATCACTAAATTGCATTAATATGGCTTGGTGAGAAGTTGCTTGCGTAAAGTTACCCATGTGACAATCGATTCGAGCAATATTATGGGTAAGATAAAGGATTTCATCAGGATGGACGGCTACATCAAATAAATTTTGATAAATCTCTCTGGCTTGCTTAAATTTACCCATTCGATATAATAATTGAGCGAGACGATGTATAGAAGTTCGTCCTTGAATTTCATTTCTTCGATGGACAATCAGTTCACTTAGATCTTTATCATGCGTGTTTGTTAAACTTCGATTAACATAATATAAACAATCATTTCCTACAGTAACACGATCTATACGAAAGATTGTATGTGTTGAAAATAGAATTTCGTTCTCTGATGAAAACTGAGAATAGTCTTTGATTGGTGTAAATGGACTTGATGACATATCAGGATCAACTTCAATTTCAAATAATACACCATTACAACCTTGAATAAAACTATTGCTATCTGCAAATACTTTTGAGATATCCGGTATAGCACTTGCCGATAGAAAACAACTAAATGATATGAAACCGCCAATTAAAATATAAATTGATTGGTTGAAGAAAATCTTCCGATACTCACCCTTGACCACGATAAACAATTAATCGTTCTTTGTTTTCTGCAATGGAATGCAGTTCTTCTATTTGTTTATGAAGATCACCAATGAAAAAGGACACTTTTAGAAGAAGATCGATGTCCACTGTACGTAAAGCTCGATTGACTGTCTCGTATACGAACGAATAAGCTGAATACCAATAAATTGGAGAAATTTCCTTATAATTAACGTTAAAATTATGAATTATTGTTTCGTCGGAAAAGTGCTTTTTACAGTATTCAATAAACGAACTTCGATCAGTTCTATTTTCAGTATGAATATCTAATAGAATTTCTTTTAATAGTTGTGAATACATAAATGAAGTATTTAAAGAATTGAAATTAATACTTGATGGTCCAATAATATCAATCATTGTAAAATAATCAGGATCAATACCTGAGAAGATACCTTTGATTTTGAAATGATTTTTTGACCATTGTTTATATTGATGTATATCATTACGAAATATCAAAATAGAATCAATTTGAGAGCAATCTTCAATTAATGGTACTAATTCTTTCGCGAATGTATCGTCAATAATGAATATAAGTTTTTTTATTTGATCATTGATTTCAGTTAAAAAATCGATATAACGATCCGGATCTTTGAAGGTATTAACATCATTAGCTAGTTTCTGGAATTCGTTGCGAGAGATTTGATAATCATATTCGTTTTCATCATAATACGGATCTAGTCAAATAAGAATACTCTTTTGTCTATTCTCATCAGAAAATCTACAAGATGGATTTGATTGAATTGATGATGATAATGATTGACCTTGAGAATATACACGAGTAACAATGAATGTAGACTCAGCCATTCAATTCAAAAAATATTGATATATGTTCTCTATAGAATTTCATTTTGTTTACTCGTATTAAATGTAATCAAATCATTCTTTTCTTTTCTTTTCTTTCTTTTTTCTACTTGGTGCATTTATTGCTAAGAAATATTGCTATTTAATCGGACACATAAAAACCAGAAAATATAGGGAAGAATGAAAGAAAAAGAAAGAGAAAACAAATATAAATAACTGTTCTCTATTCTAGTACGTTATCTCATTGGAGAGAAAGAATGAAGAAAAAAAATAATTTTAATTACCACAACTTTTCTTTTTTTATTCTTGAAACAGATGTGTTTTACTACAGTAACGAACAATGCATAAAAATGTTATATTTTTCGTTGTGTTTTTTTTTCTTGGTGTATTGCCAAAAACAACGTGAATGGATGTGATGCGAATGAAATGCAAGCGTAGATGAATATTAATTTAGAATAAACATTGTAACTTTACTCAAATTCGTTTCTATATCGCCAATCATAAACCTTAAAATAATATCTCTGTGCTATTTACATTACGAAGATTCGATAAGAATCTTTCATTGTCTCAACACAATCATTGTATAAAAACTTCATTTTATTGTTCAATTCAATCAAATAATTACTAAAAGATATTTCACTGATTAGAAAAATCGAGATAAATCATCAATTATAAGTTTTTCTAGAAGAGATTTAATAATAGAATTTGATGAAAATTATTATTTTTTTTCATCATTTAAAAGTAATGTTATTGATGTTGATAATGATCGATATGTATCATACTTGCATGTGGACAACCAGTAATTCGCTTACATGAACGATTATTCCATTTTTTCAGTGACATTCAAAAAGAACTTTTTTCATTAAGAAAAGACAAAATAAAAATTGTTTGTTAAAACCTAAACATATTAAACGTCTTGTGCTGTCCTTTGAACTGAGTATAAACGATGAATTAGAAGAGATTATTGTTGCATTTAATAATTGATTAATGTCTTTGGATATTTATTCACAAGATATTCAAATCTTTCTACTGATGGTAAACGTTTCTATTGATTGATCATATAAACGATTAATGATGCAGCAATTTCAATAATAATAAATAGACAAGAGAAAGAAAACAGAAAATACGTGCGGCAAGTCGTTTTCAACAAGAGTTTTTCAAAAGATTTAGATCCAAAATCAATTGTTTCAAACGAACTAGAGTTTCTCGTATTATTTCCTATTGACACAAAACCCATACAGTCTTATGACAAGTAATAAAGAATTATTTTCACATCGACACAAGAATTAGCAGACGAAAAATACAATAAAACATTATTCTTACATTATATATTAAACAATTTAAAAACATGACTTTCTGAAAGTATAGAACATCTGGCTATAGAAATTTTTTTTTTAATTTATATCCTAGGAATTTTTCGACAAATAAAAATTTACAAAAAGATATTGTTACATCTAATCTAGTTTACATCTTCCATATGATACTATGCTAATTTCTATTTGTGTGTTTGTTTGTACAAGCAGTGTAGCTCAGTGGAAGAGCACTGGATTCATAACTCAGAGGTCGATAGATCAAAACTATCCACTGCTATGTTTTTTTTGTTATTAACAGATATTGCGTCAGAATATTGAATAAGAAATATAAAATATACTTTCGTAATAATGTTATTGATTGATAAATGACGTGATTGAAAACAAATTTGTTCGTTCTGTTGCTTTTTTATATTCGTTTCAATAGTGATACATGTAGTTAGGTATAATAAATAAAAGCTTGTTAACGTAAAATGAAATCTTGATTATGAAAAGTATGAAAAAAACCATACAAGTTTGGTTTAGAAAAACATGTTTATTTTTTGTTTCGATCTTCATTTTGATAAAACAAAGTAATAAACCTACTCATCACAACTGAAAAAACGTCTACATTTACGTGTGTTTTTCAAAGATATTGGCATTATTTTTCTTTGTTCTACGGATAAGTTATAATAAGAATTAAAAAGTATAAAAAAGATGTACGTCAAATGGAAAAAAATACTGTATACTGATCAATTACGTTGGAAAACAATATTTTAATACAAAATGTATTGATGTCAATGTGAGAAGCTGTTATAAAGGTGTTTCCTTGTTAGAACTTTCTTGGAAAATAGTTTTTTTTTGTGGAAAAAAATAGAGTGTTTCAAACCGGCTGAAAATGGCGTTTGGAAATCGAGAGGGATATGTCTTATTTTTTCTGAGCCGCGGTCGGATACGATGATTTACGGACGGAAACAACTGTGTATGCTAATGTTTCAGTTAAAATACGACCGTAACACTGGGCATATAAAATGAGCAATTTACGACACATTTACGGGCGTTTAGGATCATCGTAATCGTGAACCTGAGTTTCTTTTTCAAATTTCATCTGGTTAGACTAATCTTTTTTTTGAAAACAATACCTGTTTAAGCTCTATAAATTTGTTTATTCATTGCGTAAATCCATAGTCCATTTAAGTTTGATATTTCTCCAAAAAGTATCCAACAAATATTGAAAAACGATCTAGGACAATGTCTCCACAAGAAAGTGATCGAAGTATTGCATCCCAATGATCAAAAGGACAAACAGAAAAATTTCATAAATTGGGTTCGAACAAACTTTTGAAAAAGTAAAACAAACGAGATGTCTGTTCGAAGTGTCATACCCTTGGTAATCTTGGATGAAAGAACAGTCAATCATGTTGTTTATATCGAAAAAGTGCTTCCCGTTGCATTGAAATATGGAAAACAAATTTTCAGTAGCCATTGACTATTCTAACAGGAAGAAGCCAAGCCTCATTTAACACAACAATGGTGTCGAGCCATTTTTTCATCATCTTTTGACAAAGATCATTGACCTCCAAATAGTTCCGATTGAAATCCGTTGGAATATTCAATTTAGGATGAACTGATACAAATTCAAATAAAAAATAACATTGATTTAACAATTAAAAGCGTCAATGAAGAAAATACGCGAATCAATTGCCTCTGAAAGTTGGACTAATCGATCGTATTGCGTTTCTTAAAATGATGGAAACTATTAACGTTGATAAAAAGAACACTGTTTTATAAAGCTTGAAAGGACGCATTTTTCAAAAAAACATAGTCTAGTTCGATGAAATTTGAGATAGTTTTAGGAAAATACGAGAAGGTCCATTTATTCTGCTCTAACTGTTAATATGGTAAAAATATTTCAAAACTAAAGTTATCGTTTCATAGATCAAATTCCAAATTCACTTCCTATTACACTGATTACCTTTTATTCTTTCTCAACTATGATTGACTATTCAAGATTAAGGTAAAAATAAAAATAAAAACATTACGTTTGTCAATATATGACTATTTGTAAACAAAAAAACAATATCATAATATTTATTATTCAAGGATATTATTTTTAACATTCTGCGTTGGCTTTCCCTTTTAGGTGAAAACAAGTCGTACATATATTAGTCATTAGAGAAAAATAGAAAAACAATATCAAAATATGACGCCCATGAATATTATAGAAATATTATCCTTGATGTGATTTGAGTCATGCAAAATATGCTCTTTATACATGAAGGATACGCCCATAACAACAACCTACACGGAAAAAACAATCAATCATCAGTAATATATAAGCTCATTGATTATGGGAAAACGTTAATATACCAAGTATTAAAGCATCTTGCCATTGAAACAAGGTATGTAATGTGGAATTGTTTTTTAAATATTATTTCAAGAAAAGAGACATAGAAATATGTGAATAGAATACTATACTTGAAGAATTATTTGGTAATAGTTCTGGATATGTATTCTAATTGATATGGTCACATTTTCCTTAATACTTCGATATATCTTTTATCATAGTTGCAGTAAATGATTTCTATTTTCAGAATATTTTTACATCATCTTAGTTAGATTTACTCTCTTTAAAGTTGAGTGTCGCTTTGAGTTTTGTTATCGAACTTGAATTGATATTAAATAAGATATTACCATCAATATAATATAGTCTGTAAGTTGGGTGTCAGAATCCGATGAAACTCGATTAGATCTATTATAAAATCCTATATCTTTTGGTTTTGTTAAAAAAGATATTGGTTTACAAAATAACTAAATATTGGATCTAATCTTTTTTGATAGGATACATGCCAGAGTAAATCATTTAGGCATACTAATGTACTTGAATACATGTCATCACATTGAGTTTTCTTTAATAATAATTAGAACTCGGTCAATAGTAAATAAACAACTACAATATAGAGCATTTAGCTATAAAATCGTTTTCGATGTTCACTATTATTTCATAGAATCGAATATATTTTTAGAGCAAATAAGTTGAGAGACAGACTGTACTAACATGCTAGCCCATTAGTTGATTGAGTCAAAATATTATATCAAACTATTGATAATTGCTAGTCATTCGATGTAAATGACATGAAAAATATTATTTCACTACAACAGTAATTTATTTGACTTGTTGTTTAGATAAACTGATTATATTGTACGTCTCGTGCACTTATATATTGAAGTAAGAATATACAATTAGACTACACAACCTCGAACAATAATGATGCATCAAGTTTGGATCGTTACCTGCATTACAATTATTATTCTGGCGGCTCATAGTTATGCGGAGGATTTATATGTTAGTATAATTCCGACACGTATACATTATGGTGAAAAACAAGAGGTAGAAGTTACTCTGAATTACAAGAATACGGGACCGAATACTGTTATGATTCATGACTGGTATCTACCCAAGGGAAAATTACTTGATCCACTATTCACAATTACTCGAGATGGCAACAATGTCAAATACATTGGTCCTCGAGTTAAACGACATGCATCTATAATTAAAAGTATGATTCCTGTGGAATCCGGTAAAAATGTGAGCACCATCGTCCAACTGTCTTCAGTGTATAACATGACGGAGACTGGCAATTATATCGTTCAATTTAAGGTTTATCTTGCTCCCAAACTGCTCAAATCTTCTCTTAAACAGAGTACTAAAAATATATCATCTATTACGGTTGACAAGTTAGTTTTAAAGTCTAATCCAGCCACATTGTTTGCTGTAGGCCGTGGCAATACGCTCATCGATAAAAGTGTTGAGATCAAATCGCAAGTAAAGGCGGCCACAAATAGTTATATCGGTTGTACAACAAGTCAAAAAAATTCACTCGTTGCTGCAGTTCAATCAGCAGTGAGTTATACTGCTAGTACCATAGAGTATCTAAACACACTGAATTCAGAGGGTACAACACGCTATAATACCTGGTTTGGTGAGTATTCATCGTATAACAAGGAAACATTGAAATCACATTTCAACAATATTAATCAAGTGTTGACTACCGAGTATATGACATTCGACTGTAGTACATGTAGCGACAATGGTGTCTATGCTTACGTTTATCCTGATCAACCTTATCAGGTATTCTTATGTGGTGTATTTTGGATGTCAACAGTGACGGGTACAGATTCCATGGGTGGTACATTAATTCATGAAACATCACACTTTACAAACGTGGCTGGTACTAGCGATATTGCGTATGGTCAGGAGGCGTGCGAAACTTTGGCTATAAATGATCCCACCAGGGCACTCAATAATGCTGACAGTCATCAATATTTTGCGGAGAACAATCCAATGTTGGACTAAGTGTTCCATCTGATCTTCGATTTACAAAACACTTCACTAAAACATTCCTATTTTTTATTTTCAACTCATTTCGATTATTGTTCTGTCTTGTTGTTATTTGAATGTTTTTGTGAATAGTGGTATGTTTTATTTGTTGATCGTGTACCGTCTTTCAAATCCATTTTTCAATAATCTACTTTTTGTAATTTTCTTTCCTTGTAATATTCTTAAGGGGACCCCCCCCCCTTTCCTGAGCCAAAAATTTTTTTTTTCCGATTTCTTTTTTTTTTAATGAATAGGTGAATCAAGATTCCCACTAGATGTGCTATAAAAATCAAAACCTTCTAAGGCCGGGAAGTCTCTGAAAAATCAGGTTTTTTTGGAGACCCATGGGACGGAAAAAATTTTTTTTTTTTTTTTCAATATAAAGTTATATTATGATGTAGTATATCTGTACTATAAATACCAGAACCATCCAAGGTCATAAAGTATCTGAAAAAGCAGGTTTTTCGAGACCTATGTGATAAAAAATTTTTTTTTAGATTTTTATTTCTAAAGATGTTTTATCATATTTTCTTCTTCGACTGCACTAGTTATAACCATTTCGGCTCATACAGTCCCATAAAAGTCAAATTACGGTATCGTCTGCCATCCATAAAACTTTACTAAAGCAAGATTCGTAAGTGGAGAATAATACGACTAAAGATTTAAAAGTAACAAATAATAATATTAGAGAAAAGAAAAACGTTGATGTCTTTGCACATTCAGATTGCTCATGCTTGGCTACTTTTAAAAGAATAGAAAAAAATTCTTGATAATTACTAAATGATTAATTAACTGTTTGAAATGCATTTTAGATATAGATGTTTCGCCCATGCTTAGATGTCAATACGTTTCATCGGAATTTGTCGTGCCTTTCCACAATTCACTGAAAAATAATACTTAATTAACTATTTAACTAATCAGACTTGACACAAGATTCACGTTCTTCGTTTTGATCTGAGCTAATTCAATTTTTTCAGAAAATATGTTAATTAACCGTAACCGCGTAACTAGTTAATTAATTAATTAAATCTGACATCAGATTCGGATTCTCCATCCTCGAATACACCTTTTGCAATCTTACAAAAAACCGGCTCTACTAATTAACGGCTAATTAGTGTCTAATTAATTAATTAATTAATTAATTAATTAAAACTGACCTCATATTTGGATTCCCCATGTCAAACTACCCTTTGTACTACAAAATCAGCAAAAATACTCAAGTACAAACGAAAAAAAGACAATTTTTCTACAACTTTTTTTTATTTTGCATTTTTCTCGAAACTAGTTTTTTGGGAGCCAAAAACCAGTTTTCCCCCTTTTTCTCGGGAACGGCAAGTCCGATCGGGCTGAAAATTTTTTTGGTAATACTTCAACTGATTTGGGGGGCCTATTTTTTTTCTTTTCTCGATATCTTTTACCAATAAAATTTGGCAGGTTTTGCAAAAATCGTAGCATCCTCAAAAACCAGGTTTTTGACGGGGTCTTCAGTATTTTGGTTCTCCTGACGTGAGTTTTAGGAATTTTTCAAAAAAAAAAAAAATAGGCTCCACAATTGGGGTCTACTACCTGCACTAAAAAGTTCAGCTCAAAATATTGAAATCTGTGGATTTGCAGGGGGGAAAACTTTAGGCCATTTTTGGGCCTTGGGGTCTCCAGAAGTCCATGAAGACGAGGTTTGGGAACTTTGAGTCTATGACAACTTTTTCTCTACTCATCGAGATCTATCTACCCTGAAAGTTTCAGAAATTTCGGCCCGACCGTTCTTGAGAAACGCCGGAAAGGGGAGGGGTCCCCTTAAATTCTAACATATTGTCACGTATTATTCTCTTTTACTCAAAAATAAAACATTAACTCTCACATGCATTGTCTTTCTTTGGGAAGAGCAAAACCACATACATGTTGTAAAATAGAGTAATATCTAGTTCAGATAAAATTTTTACATGAAGTAATTGAGACCTAAGCAATTGTAAACTGAACTATAGCCTATTCCAAAAAAAGGTGGGTAACTAGTTCTTGAATGACTTGTAATAAGAGGAAGAGAAGATGAAGACACGTGGAATTGTATATTATAAGGTACTATGGCATAGTATTTCAGACACCTAAAGTAATGTTTTAGAAGCCAACATATTCTGTAAAGTGACTAGAAGAGTGTATTCATGGAATTCGCTAAAATCATCCGGCGATCATGTCCAACTCTCGTGATTAAAAAAAGTAACTATGTAATTCTTGAATATCGGATTCTGGAATTATTCAAGAACGAAAGTGTATAAAAACATGTGTTTTTTGCCGATGTACACAGGACATTTTAAGATACTCAAAAAAAGAACTGACAAAATGTGTAAAATGAAGAGCAACTATACCAATGAAAATTTCCATCGAATGAAGAACGCAACAAGTGAGATAAATTCCATTACTCATAATTTATAATCTGTATATATAAAGACGAAGTTGTGTTTATCTCTCTGCCCGTTTTTCAGGCATTTAGACACTGCACGAGCTAGGGGTACCAAACTTTTCATAGCATACTCTTAGATTCCAAGTAAAACCGGCAAGAGGATTGGGCTAAAATTTTGCACAGATTATGATACATTTCAATTTTTTCCCAATCTTTCGAAAACTTCGAAAAATTTGCTGCCATTGTTAGAATATTCGCCTCTTAGTGTCACTTTTTTCGCACTGTTTATTGATATAAAGTATGGTAATATGCATGAGTTAAGAGAAAGACAGTCACACCCCCACACTATTTGCTGAATTATCCGGTTTAAAATGTCGTTTTCTGACATGGTAGGTTTTCAGTTTGAAGTTTTCTCAAGCAACACCAGTTACTATCGCTAGTTATCATGTAATTACGCATACCCTTTATGATCATGATGAAATGCAAATTACAAATATATTATATTAATTTCTCATACTCTTTCTATATTCGTTGTACATACATTGCTTATTGAATGAATCATCCGTTCTTTTCTAATTCACACACACATAATAATTCGTCATGAAAAGGAAATAAAGAAAAATGAGTAATAAAAATAAATGTAATGTACAAAAACATAATTATCAATCTATAGAACACGCAAAAGATGATTTATCATTTCATACATATTAACAAATATTTTTGTTGGAGAAAACCGACTATGTTAATAGTATATGTATATATAATGACATAACTGAATATTGATCATATGAAAAAAACTAAACTTATTTACAGTAGTCTTTATCTAAATACATTATATCATCATATTAGATTATATTAAAAAAAATATTTATATAGATAAAATTTAATCTATGAATGACAAAGAAAATCTAATTCTTATTTGTTTTGATTCTACTAATGAATTATATAATGGTACAAAAGATCGATTGCATGAAATAAATGATTATATTATATATCATAGTGAATTAGAATCATGTATTAAATGCATTCAATCATATGAAAATGATAAAATTCTCTTAATCATTTCTGATTCATCTATTACTCAAATTTTACCTCATATTGATGATTTTCATCAAATTAATAGTATCTTCATATTCTATTTAAAAAAAGATTGTAATACACATTTACTGTATCATAATCCAAAAATCCTTGGTGTTTATAATGAATTAAATGTATTATATTGTTCAATTGAAGAAGAAATTGATTTTATTGAAAAACAAAATTCAACATGGTGTTTTTTTGATCAAGATGAATATTTAACAAAAGATTTAACAAAACAATCAAATCATTTTATATGGCTTCATCTTTTTCATAATGTACTTTTATATCTTCCACATAATGAACAAGATAAAAAACAAATGATAGATTTCTGTCGTCATTATTACAAAGGAAATTCTAATGAACTTAAATTAATCGATGAATTTGAAAATAATTATCAATCAAATGATGTTATTCAATGGTATTTAAAAGATTCTTTTCTTAGAAAAATAATTAATAAATCATTTCAAATAGAAAATAGTGAACAACTTTATATTTTACGATATTTTCTTACTGATCTTATCAAAAATTTACCTTCTGAACATCAAGAAAAACCAGAAAATTTAATTGTTTATCGATCAATGAATTTATCAAAAATGAATTTAAACAATTACAAAAAAATCAAGGTAAACTTATTTCAATGAAAGGATTTTTAACAGCAAATATTCAACGATCAAAAGCATTAATTTCATTAATTAAATCTACAGAACAAACTAATCTTATTTCTATACTTTTTCAAATTGAATGTAATACAAAATATCTTAATTATAATAATAATATTAAACAATTTAATGAATCAATCGATATTTTATTTAATTTAAATACAACATTTCGATTAGAATCTATTGAACAAAATGAACAAATATGGATTATTAAATTAATTACAGTTAATGATGATCAAATTATTATACAAAAATATATAAATGATATTCATTATCAACAAGAAAATTTAACTATTCCAATTATTTTTGGAAAATTAATTTGTGATATGAATCAATGGAATCAATCAGAAAAATATTTTCAATATTTATTAAAATATTCATATGATGAAGATATACCATGGATTGAACATTCTATTGGTAAAATATATCATTTAAAAGGACAATGGAATAAAGCACGAATATATTATGATCATGCTTATGATAAAATGATAAAAACTAAACCAATTCGTATTAAAGATTCTTCTATTATACTTTCTGATATTGGAAAATTATTATATCAACAAGGAAAATATGAAGAATCCTATGATTTTTCTCAGCAAGCATTAATAATTCAAAAAAATTCTTATCCATCAAATCATCCATTTATTGCAACTAGTTTAGATAATATTGGTCTTATTTATTATCGAAAACAACGATATGATGATGCTCTGCAGTTTTGTCAACAAGCATTAACAATTCGAGAGAAATATTATAATTATTTTCATATTGATATTGCTATGAGTTTAAACAATATCGGTCAAATTATAAAGGATCAAAGAAAAGAAAATGACGCTTTTAATTATCTTCAACAAGCAATGTCAATATATAAAAAATGTTATCAATCATATCATGTATGTATTGCTATTACTCTTCAGAATATGGGTGATATTTTCTATCGACAAGAAAAATTCGATGAAGCTCTTGATTTACAACAACGTGCATTGATCATGCAAAAAAAATCTTATCCACATGGTCATATAGACATAGCTGATACATTTAGTTGTATGGGAAATATAAAATTTGGACAAGGAAAATATGATGAATCTTTAGAGTTACATCAACAAGTATTAACAATAATAATGAAATATTGTCCTTTTGCTCATTTAGATATTGTTTGTATTTTAAATAATATTGGTTATATATATCAAAATGGAAAAGGTAACTGGGAAAAAGCTCTTGAATTTTATCAAAAAGCTCTTACTATGCTTGAAACATATTATCCATCTTATTCTTCTCATATTGCCAACACTCTCCTCTACATTGGTAATGCTGTAAGTGAACAAGGAAAACATGATGAAGCTCTTGATTTATATAATCGAGCATTAAAAATGCAACAAGATTATTATTCATTTGATCATATCGAAACAGCTTCGGCTCTTAGCAATATTGGTCATATATTAACTAATCAAAGAAAGTATGATGAAGCTCTTGTTTTCTATCAACAACCGTTGACAATACAACAGAATAATTATTCATCAGATCATATTGACATTGCTGATAATCTTAACAATATTGGAAATATATTACGTCAGAAAGAAGAATTTAATGAAGCGATGAAACTTTATCAACAAGCATTAGTAATTCAAAAGAAATGTTATCCATCTGATCATTCTTCTATTGCTCTTACTTTTGACTATATTGCCAATTTACTAACAGACGAAAGAAAATATGATGAAGCTCTCGATTTTCAACAACAAGCGATATTCATTAAAGAAAAATATTATACACCTGATCATATTCAATTTGCTTCCAATTATATTCAAATTAGTAAGATTTTAAAGATCCAAGACAAATATAATGAAGCTTCAGAATTTCAAAAACGAGCATTAAAAATTCTAGAAAACAATTATCCATCTAATCATGTTAGTATTGCACATATTCTTAATGATATTGGACTTAATCTAGCTGCCCAAGAAAAATGTAATGAAGCATTAGAATATCATCAAAAAGCAACAATAATTTACGAAAAATGTTATACATCTGATCATATTAAATTCGCTAATAGTCTTAAATATACAGCTGATGCTCTTCATGGATTAGAAAAATATGATGAAGCTCTTGATTTCTATCAACGTTCATTAACAATTGGACAAAAATATCAACCATCCTTTTATGAATCAATTGCTAACAGTCTTACTGATATTGTTAAATTTTTATATAAACAAGAAAAATATGAAGAAGCATTTGATTTTCAACAGCGAGCATTAAATATTCAACAAACTTATAATCCCTCCAATTATATGAATATTATTCAATGTTTCATTTATATGGGCAATATTCGAGATGTTCAAATAAGATACGATGAATCAATCGATTTCTATCAACAAGCATTAACAATGTATGAGAAATATGATTCATCTAATCATAAAAATGTTGTTTTAATTCTTAAATATATAAGTGATAGTTTAATTAAACAAGAAAAATATGATGAAGCAATCATTTATCAAGAGCGAGTATTGACTATTCAAAAAGAAAACTATCCTTCTTGCCATCCTGAAATTGCAGAAAGTATTAAACTCATTGGATTCATTCGATTTAAACAACAAAAGTACGATGAAGCTCTTGATCTATATCAACAAGCAATGAAAATATACGAACAATATGATTTATCCGATCATGAAAATATTACTTCTTGTATTGAATCCATAGGTAATATTTTGATTCAACAAGAAAAATACGATGAAATTCTCGATTTCATACAAAAAACTTTGCAAATTTTTGAAGAACATTCTCCTATTAATTTTACAACATTTTCTAGTTGTCTAAACACCATTGGAAACGTGTTAATTAATCAAGAAAAATATGATAAAACTCTTGATTATTATCAACAAATACATTTGATTATAGAGAAATATTATCCATCTGTTCATATAAATATTGGTATGCATCTTAAAGAAATAGGTGTTATTCTTTTTCACTCAGGAAAGTATGATGAAGCATTGAAATTTTTTGAGCAATCAATAACTGTATTTAATAGTTATCATCCTATTGACAATATTCAAGTTTCGAATTGCTTATATTGGATGGCAACTATTTGGAATCGTAAACAAATTTATGATCGTGCTATCGAAAATTTTGAAAAATGTTTAAGAATTAGAGAAGTCAATACCTTTCCAGAAGAATTGATGCTTCCGGATATTCTTTTATATTTGAGTGAAATACATAAAATTCAAACACAATATGAAATCTGTCTTGCATATGAATTAAATTGTTTTTCAATACGTGAGAAAATTTTACCACCAGATCATCTTGGTATTGGTCAAAGTTTAGTTAATATAGGTGAATGTTATTATCATCTTAATCGACTCAATCTAGCACTTGATTATTATAAACGAGCATTAATTATCTATGAAGAATGCTTAGCTGATTGGCATCCAGATCGATGGGATTTAGAGTTGAGAATTGAGGAAGTTTCTCAAAAAATTGAACTGCTCAATATTTAAATATATTTCTCATTTGACATAACATGTCCTGATGATAATCCATCGAAAACATATGAGTTTTTTGTTATTTTTTTATATTTTATTCAAAAAAATAAATACATCACTGTTATGTCATTTGTATTAATAATATTTGAATCAGAGACCGAAACAGGCCAGGGTAGAGTTTAGTTAAATCCTTGGAATTTCTTCGAGTCAGAATTCTGTTAAAAATATATGTGAATTTATAAACTGATTCATGAAAATCGACATGTACAGCACACAGAACTTTATCTTCGACCAAATTCAGATCTGTTTAAGATAAAGAACCAACAGCAGTAACAGTTTAACATTAGATCAATAAACTATGTTATAAATATATTTTTTCTGATGGACTCAATTTAAAAATTTTCCTCCTGCATAATAAGCAATATCCGTTGAGGTAATGTTATGTTTCCTTTTTGTTTTTTCATAGTTATATCTATTCAAACTCTTTTGATATAATTCAGTGCATTTTTGTCTATTCTATGTCTGTCCATTTATCTACCCATCCAAATATCAACGTTCCTTTAATATTCTTCTGTCCATTCGTTTCATATAATATCATTATAAATATCTTCTCTCATGACATCGCCTTTATTCGTCGATGATACCATCCATTGAAAAATCTGTTCCGTTCTAGTCTCTGGTTTTGAATAGATAAAAACAGTTAAATAAATGGAATATTTAATGATATGACACTATTTCTTTCAAGGATTCATATGCCATACATGAAGCATGAAATTAATTGATTAATTTGACGACAAACCAAAAAAAATACAGCTTTTCAAACGTTTCAAAAGTAAACTGACATGTTGTTAATTGAAAAAATGTTATGATGACGTGATCTGAAACCAAATTTATTCATCTCGTTTGAACTAAATCTTGTATTTATTCCGATTATTATTAATACTGAATGTTTATCTAGCTATGGTGAATCAGAGATGTAATTAGTGTATACTAGCGAAAGTACCCGCTGCTGATCCCGATAATATAATAGCATAAACTTGGCGCATAAGCACACGATGCCCTCAATATGCTATATATGTAGTGAAACTTTAATATCTTCAAGTTAGCTCAGATTTTTATCGTTTCGACTTTGGTACTTGATATTTGAAACCTGTTATAGATATTTTTTCGTATTCTTTGTTTATGAGCTTCTTTCAATTTAAAAAATAGTGAAATAGTATTCTTTATTGTAAAACTGTTTGGTACACAACATTTTTCGTTTTTCCATCAGGGGCAAACACATAAATTTTTTCCAGTTCCTACTCTTGAACATGCCACGTAAAGTTGATTATGAGAAAAGGAAGGAGTTTCTAAATTCACACTAGCAACTTTAAGTGATTGCTCTTGGAACTTATTGATTGACATCGCGAAGGCAAGACGCATTGGAAACTGAAGTCGCTTGAACTCAAATGGCATATTAGAAGGAAGGAGAGGGATGCGCGGTATGAATACATCCTCACCTTTCGCACAACCTGTCATGATCATTGCTTCAATTACATGAGACATTAGAGTTTTGACACATAATCTTGTACCATTGCACAATCTTGATGCATCCAGATTTCTTAAAAGCATAATAGAGGATTTAATTTTCAGACGCAAGTTGTGTGATGGCATTTCAGAAGGTTCAAGTGAATTAAGAAATTCAGTTGGATACTGCACTGCCGCGTTGACATCCGTAACTGTATCAACTGACTGATATAATGTCGTTTCCCAAGGAAGTTGTTCCTGAATTTGTAGATTGATGGCATTCACGTTCACATAACTTTTTATGATCTTTGAAATGAGTTTGGATGTTCGGAAACACACTACTCTTGAGTTCTTCAACCGATCCTACAACGTTACAAAAGCTGTCAGAAATACTAATGAGTCCATTAGCTGGATCAACTGGTATTTTGCCATTTCTGATCGCAAGTAATTGCTTAGCAAACTCACCGCAGATACGTCATCTTGTAAATGAACTCCCATGTCAGTACTGAGTGTTAATGATTTAACATGTCTCCAGAGATATGGAGATTTCAAGCAAGCTTTAAGCTCATCAGTCATTGTACCCTTTTGAATAATGGGCAATGTTTGCCTAAAATCCCCGCCAAGGAGTACAACTACTCCACCCATATTTTTTCCATTGCCACGAAGATCTTGCAGAGTATTCTTTAAGGCTTCTAATGCATACCTGTGAATCATTGTATACTCGTCCCATACAATAAGTTCACATATTTCTAGAATTTTTGCTTCGTCAGTTCCTTTGCGAATACTACAACGATGATTTTCATCATGCGTAAACGCGAAAGCCAACTTTAATGTTGAGTGAGCAGTACGACCACCTTGGAGCAGTGTAGTAGCAATACCCGAAGAAGCGATTAAAAGCGCAATTTTTGACTCTTTGCGAATTTTAACCAAGAGTAAATTATTGACAAAAGTCTTCCCTGTTCCACCTGATGCATCAAGGAATATTATTCCGCCAGCTTTCTTCCCGATCTGATCCAAAATAGCGTTATATGCAGCTCTTTGATCTGGCACCAACAATGGTTCATTTACTGCTACATAGGCATCCAACTCTTTCACATCATAACTCGTTTCTCTGAGCATTTCGTTGAGGAGTCGGAAGGTGAAATTTCTCAAGATTTTTGTCAGCCATCTGTAGAGTTTTGTTTCGAGAATAATTAGCACTGGATTGAACATATCGGGTGTGTAATCTAAATTCCTTCCAGGGTTTTGTCTGTGCGCTTCTCTAAGAATGTCTTCGGTTAAACTTTCTTTGTACGACTACCACAATTGTTTTGGATTGGACGGTCCACACGTGGCTAATATGAGTGCAAATAGATTTCTCAATCTTGCTGGTGATTGAGCTGCAGCTGCTTCAGACATCGTGGCATCCCATTGCTGGTCATCTTCCAGTAATCCATGTAATTGACATGCTTCACGAAAAGTCGCACAGATCCGACCATTTACAGTCTGCAGAGCTTCAAATGAAGTAGGACCTCTGACCGTATGAAGTAAGAGTCGTAGAAGAAAACATTCGAAGTTAATGGGGTTGTACAGTATAGACACGACCCCAGAGCGTCCGTTTCTCTTACATTTGGATAACCAACCACAGCAGTTCCTTGAACACGCCGCTTAAAAACTTTTCTAGATGCATCCCATGTGTAATATTTTGAAACATCACAGTACAGCAGTGTTTTGATGAAATCATCTTTCTGACAGAGTAAGAAAAATGCTGTCAATGTTGTCCTTGGCGGTTCATTAACTCTCATGGACATTATTTTCTGTAAAACAGACGCGTTGACCATTTTCTAATTGTACGGCCAAATGAACTACCGTTGGATATCGTTCATGAATCGGAAAATCCAGAATTCGCCAGACTGCCTCATTGCTACTTATGTATCTCCCCAACTGATATTGCTTAATTTCATCAACTGCTGTCCCATCCCTTTCCAAACTAAACACTGCTTGGTCACTACTCTTGTTAACATATTTGCAAATGTATTTGATTGATTTCACTGAATTGCAATATTCCACATTAATATGAGCTTGAAAGAGCTGATTGAGCAATGGGCGATATGGCAAAACCCATATATTGCCTATTTCAATTTCTTGAATAGAATTGCCAATTCTCATTTTGACTTTAGCTTTGATACCACCATCTTCTGGACTTCTCCTTCTGTATAATGGACACCCATTATCACCGGTTTCTGTATCCTTCAAGAGTTGTCTTGGATATCTTTTTGTACACTTGTTATTTTCCAAACAGGGAGAATGCAGGTTGATAGCACCACACAGACCGTGAATCATGTTTTTAATGATTATTTCAAACAGACGGAGATCTGGTTAAGGATCAGGTAGCTCTGTACTGATGACACTATCTATTTGATCCGGTTTAATCTTGTCCTTTAGCCATATCAAAATATGCGTGTGTGGTAGCCCTCTCTTTTGCCATTCAATAGAATATATCCGGCATCTTGCTGACCCGAATACATGGCTATCGGTAATAATGTTGATCAGTTTTATTAGCTTTTGTCTGAACACTCTTGCTAACAAACCATGACGATTCGATGGAGCTTGACCAAACAACAGCTCTTGGTGGATTTCTTCTCACTTAGGACTGCAGGTGAATGTCACGAAGAGATCGGGTCTTCCATAGTTTCTCACGTAGGTCATAGCATCCTATGTATACTCGTGCATGTGACGTGGGCTTCCGGTGAAAGTGGATGGTAAAATCACTAATTAAACAAGATTGCTCGCATTTCCATCATTGACTATCGCATCCCTAAGGTGAATGTATTCATCCACTCTAAGTGTTCTCTGATTATGACGCAGAAAAGATAATTGTTCATTTTTAAGCTTAGCGTATATGTTCACCACAAACTGATGAAAAAGTTGTCGACAGAGTAAGATATGATTGACAGTTTCAGATCGCGTCATAATTCTGTGAGCATAGAAGTTCGTAGGCGATACTTTCTTATGTTTGATAGCCAATCCTGTTGTGGGATCAGTCTGTGCGATGAAGAAATGATAACCATCTTCTTCTTTCCAAAATATGAGAGTATTGCAAGACGTCATAAGATCTGTGTGTCTCAGACACACTCTGTAACTGACCGTTTTGCTTCTCCAAGACAACATCTCGTTTGTCAAATTCGTTGCCAACTATAACGACCGCCACTTCATTTGTTACCCGCTCATTGAAGCGTCGTCTATGCTCTCCAGCTGACAAAGAAATCACATCATATTCATTCAAGATATATACGACATATTATCTAATTATATCATTCAAATACATTCTTTCTTATTATCAATGCGTCATTGTCGTGAGTCCTGAAAAAGAACAAACACGTTGTTTCTGTGAGTCACAGAAAACAAATGCATGCATCATCGTTATGAACCAAACAAAAACTCCCATACATTTTTTTCTTATAATCTATGACTTAGGTGAAATTACATCCAAGCCTCCCCCTCTCTCCACACACACACCCACTCTCAGATCACCATCCCAACCGTTCGTCGTCCTTCCCTAGAACCTAGGGAAGCATCGTGGAAACTTTGGAGATTTTTACCTGTCACAAGTGTAACTGGGTGAAATTTCACTCACATCCACACCTAGACACACACTGATGACCATGCCGATCTTCCTTAGGACCTAGAGAAGCATCGTGGAAAGTTTGGTGATTATCGTTTTTACAGGGACTGAACGCATTGCAAATAGACAGGCAAACATTCTTCTTTATATATATAAACTAGCGATAGCACCCGGCGTTGCTCGGGAAATCTCCATATTGGAAACTTACCATGTCAGAAAACAACAGAAGATGTTTAGAATGCTTGTTTAAGACCTTTTCAATCATTATTATTACATGTTCCGCCGTGCATACACTTACACTCATTTTTAAATCGGATAATTCAGCAAATAGTGTGGGAATGTGACTGTCTTTCGCTTAACTCATGTGTATTGCCATACTTTATACCAATACCCAGTGCAAAAAAAGTGACACTAACAAGGGAGCGTTATTGAGTGTACCCACGCAAAGCGAGATTTGAATCATTGTATCTTGTAGAGTTACCCATGAATATCTCGGATATGAATATCTTAGCTGCTCTTTTCCAGATCTGGGAGAAAAACAGACGTAACTTTTTCAGTTTTACACCAGTGCTTCTAACAACGAGTATCGACAACCCCCTAAATTCGATCACGTAATACCTGAATTGGGAAAAATCATTTAGGACCGTTTCATACACTAATTGTCCCTCCTCTTTTAGTAAAAAAAAGCAATTTGAAGTAACGAAGATACTATATTTGTATTCAATACGTGTATCAAACGGTTACTACTAGTTTCCAGTGTGATGCCAATAATTTGAGTTGATCTAAACTGAGTCACTTGGAAATTTCGGGAATGAGTTTGCATGAGCCTAGTATCTCGTGGTAATATGTTCAAGGTCATAGCTCAATGCTGAGTCAAGATAGAACCAACAGAAGAGTTCACTATGATATAGCTTGCCAACTGATAGGATTTTATTATTAAGGGATGAGATTTTGACTACATACACTAGGCTTATGGAGTCGTATTTAACACTTGGAAAACCACAAATAAATTGCAAAACTATGAAATAATAAACAAAAATTTTCTTGAATGTGTTGCAGTAAATGGATCAGAAGTACGACGCTAAGAAAACTTTTGTTTATTATTTTATAGTTTTACAATTTATTCGTGGTTTTCTTAGTGCTAACTACAGTTTCATATGCCTGATGTATGTAGGCAAAAAGTCATCCCTAAATAAGATCTTACTAATTGATAAGCTGTATGATGCGCTGCTCTTCTGATAGTTTCGTCTGAATTTACAATAAGCTATAATCTAGAAAAGTGTACCGCGAACTTCTAGATTGATGAGAATTCTTGGGTGAAACTTTCAAGTGACTCGCTCAAGGGCAAGCTGAGTTATTGATCTCAGACTAGAAATGAGAGTTTAGCAAACATTCACTTTAGAGATATCATATGTCCATTAATGCAAAGTATTCTTTACCAAATTTTGTAACGTAGAAACTTTTGACATTGAGTTTTCAACTGAGGGTTTGTGGAAAGTTAAACGTCTAAAAATGTTTCAAATACGATCTTCACAAGTTGATGATAGTGTTGAGCTAAAACTCTAGTATACTTCAAGTAGTCGACATCGGGTTGGTGCTTTCAAACAAAATTCATTGAATTCTATTTATGGTGAAAACAAGAGCTCAAATACTCAAAATTTAAATAGTTTTCATCTCATAGCGGTACTTTTTGTAGCGACTGTTTTAGATAGCAAATTAATGTGTTTTCATAATATGAATGAAATTATCTTAAATCAAAGACTATAGCTTCACCCATAACTGGGATCATTCTGTATTTTGATGCACAAAATCATAAAGAAAAAATAATCAGTAAAGATGAATATTTTTCTGTATTTCCATTGTTGCAAAATCATCCTTCTCTCATGATTTATACCACTATTTTTTACTGTCATGATAGCGATATAAAATACTCAAGAAATGATTCCTATAGTACATATGTGAAACGCGAATATCCTCAACGATAATTTCGTTATATTCCCATATTTTCATTTATCCAAAACATTCTACATTTTACTATGATAAACAATAACATAGAAAATGAAAAAGCGTCTGAATACAGATTGATTCGTTTATCCCTCGGACACTAATAGCAATGTACGAATGCTCTATGCATCAAAACAGCATAACAAAACAGATTCATCATAACTCTTGATGCTGATTCATATATTTCACACAAGACACATACAACAATAGACAACCAATATCAGACACACCACATTCCAAACAAACAAAATCACCCAAAACCGGTGCATTTCCGATATGTTTCTCAACTCTCGCATTTCATCAACCGCAATATTTAATGGTTACGTGATAACAATATGCAACATATCATTCGATTTCTCCATTATATGGTATACCATAAACAAAAACTTCTCTGTCAGCTCTAACGTAGAATATCCCAGGTAACCGAACAATCATGACGACTAAATCATTCCTTTACTTCACGCTAACATACTAAGGACACAGCACTTAAGTAAAACAGGTTCATAAAGACTGTTGAACGCTAGTTATCAGCGTTCATTTAAAAAAAATGACAAGGTATTTATTTTGCTACTTAACCCTTCTAAAATTGCAACGACCTGAAATCCGAATTATTTACATAACTAAACATTTCTGAAACATGATGGCTATTCCATATTAATCCGATTTATTTTCATATGAATGATGATGATATCAATTGAGAATATTTGTCATCATCATTCTATTTAAAAATCTTCAAACTATCATATCGAAATCCCATTCATTTTCATATGAATGATGATAATATCGATTGAGAATAATTATCAGAATCATTGTGTTTAAAAATCTTCAAATTATTTTATCAATATTCCATCCATTTTCATATGAATGATGGTGATATCAATTGAGAATAATTCTCATAATCATTCTATTCAAAAATCTTCGAATTATTCTATCAAAATCTCATTCATTTTTTGTATGAATGATAATGATATTGATTGAGAATAATGGTCAGCATCATTCTATTCAAAAATCTCCTAATTATTTTATCAAAAATCCATTCACTTTCATATAAATGATGGTGATATCAATTGAGATTAATGGTCATCATCATTGTATTCAAAAATCTTCGAATTATTTTATCAAAATCCAATTCGTTTTCATATGAATGATGATAATATTAATTGAGAATAATTATCAGAATCATTCTGTTTAAAAATCTTCAAATTATTTCATCAAAAACTACTTCATTTTCATATGAATGATGATGATATTAATTGAGAATAATTCTGAAGATCATTCTACTCAAAAACCTTCGAATTATTTTATCAAAATGCAATTTATTTTCATGTGAATGACGATGATATTGATTGAGAATAATCGTCATCATCATTCTATTCAAAAATCTTTAAACTATTCTATCAAAATCTCATTCTTTTTCATATAAATGATAATGATATTGATTGAGAATAATGGTCAGCAAGATAGTTCTATGCAAAAATCTTCAAATTATTTTATCAAAATCTCATTGATGTTCATATGAATGATGATGATATTAATTGAGAATGATGTCTAGCATTATTTTATTCAAAAACTGCAAATTATTTTATCAAAACTCCATTCAGTTTCATATGATTGATGACGATATTAATTGAGAATAATTGTCACCATCATTCTATCCAAAAATCTTCAAATTATTTTATCAAAATCCCATCCATTTTCATATGAATGATGATGATATTAATTGAGAATAGTTATCACCATTATTCTATCCAAAAATCTGCAAATTATTTTATCAAAAACCCATTCATTTTCGTATGAATGATGATGATATTAATTGAGAATAGTTGTCACCATCATTCTGTTGAAAAATCTTCAAATTATTTCATCAAAATTCAATTTATTTTCATATGAATGATGATAATATTGCTTGAGAATAGTTGTCACCATCATTCTATTTAAAAATCTTCAAATTATTCTATCAAAATCCCATCCAATTTCATATGAATAATGATGATATTAATTGAGAATAATTCTCATAATCATTCTATTCAAAAATCTTCAAATTATTTTATCAAAATCCCATTCATTTTCATGTGAATAGCGATGATATTAATTGAGAATAGTTGTCAACATCATTCTAGTCGTAAATCTTCAAATTATTTTATCAAATTCAATCCATTTTTATATAAACGAGAATGACTGCGTTGTTGAATGTGGTTATCACTTTTGTATGCGAAAGTGATGAGATTTAATTAGATAAAGTCGATGCTTTCGAAGTGAAGCTATGCGCTGCAAAATGTGAATACAATTAATATTCATCGGTTTTTGCGTTTGGGTTTCGGTCTGTATTGATATCGGATTCGTAATCGTCTAGAAAAAGAGATTATATGTGATAGTTCCAGATAGTAAGATGGAAATGCATGAATGTGTACCGATTCCTCAGAGAATGGTTGTCGATAGATAGACAATTTTGTCCAATAGGCTCTATGTTGGTTGAGGACGGCTGACATTATATTACTCTTTTAGTTGCAATGTGAAAATGAGAGTGTATCGGGTTCTTTGAGTCATGATTATTGATGACTTATTAGATTTGGAGAAACCGATAGTAATTGTGGTTTCTTTGGAATATGTTCGGTACAGGATTTTATTTGAGTGATGATGTAAGATCCTGTTTTACATTCATGGTACTTAATATATTAATTTTTTTGTTTGTTATGCAAATAAAATAAGTGTGGGATTGAAACTGTATACTACATATAGGCAGAGGGTATGTATTATGAGCAATTTTAAATGAAGAAAAAATGAATATGAGCGTTGCTTTTTGGTTGTGATAGAATGGAATTTAGTGTTTTTTTTAGGTTGCTTCATATTTTAAGTAAGATGTGACAGCGTCACTTGATGAAAAATAAATATTTATGATATGATGAAAGAAAAATAGAACAAGTCAGCACCTTATGTTCATTGCCAACATTAATAGGTGAATGTGATTGTTTTCAAAATTTAAAATACTTCATAGCTTCATGTAGAAAAGTTGACGTAATGAACTATATAACATGCATGAACGTTGGTTCTCTTTGTCTATCGAGTTGCTAAGACGTACTGGTTAGTTAGCTGTTATATTGTAAGGAGTGGCTCTTCTTTTTTCGTTGTTATGAAATAACTCTTTGTTCAGTTTTGAGTTTAGTTCAAACAGTCACGGTTAGAATGAACTTATATTATTGTCTTGTAATAAACTATTGGATGCCACGGTGATTTTTGTGTTTTTGATATGAATCGTTTCAGAGTCAACTGATTATTTCCACATGAAAATAGATTCCCAATAACTGGAGAATATTCTTTTAGTTTAATCTGATTTATGATAGCTATAATATGGGACTGCCTCATTCAAAGTTGTTTCACTTAATTACTTAAGTTTCTCATGTATACTGATCAAGCACATATTAGTCATAAAGGCTTTTTGTATATGCCAACCAAGCAATCAGTGTGTTATTCGATAGATGATTCGAAATACATAGTCGTTAGTGACTTGTCCAGAGTTATTCTATGTCTGATAGTGCCAAAATTCGAAGACAGTATCTGGTCAATATATGTTGAACAGTGTAACCATTCATTCATAGCGCCTATTTTGATGCGAAAATATAATACAAGCACTGTATCTTAACGATGAATATAATCTGTACTGTGCAAAAAAAGCTATAGCTTTAACTGAAAAAAAAAGCTGAAATCTTATCTGATACAGCTCATATGTAAAGAGAAGAATTTCAATTAAAATTGTGGTCAATGACATTTCAGATTGAAAATTTCAATGACTAGCCATGTGCTACACAAGAATATTAGGAAATCCTAGCGAGATGTTTTTGTAGCATGTTTTTAGATGTACAATCTTCAGAAAAGACATAGCAAAGACATCTAGCATATAAAAAGCAAATATGTTATATCACTATCATGAAAGTAAAACATCAATAATCAACAACCAAATTATATCAAATTAAAATTAAAAATTTTCTATAAAATGATATCTGCAATTCTGAGAAAGTGCGATGGCGAAAAAATATGATGGGAAATATTTGACAGTAAGAAAAGAAATTAAAATTATTAATAGTGTAGTTCGGAGTCAAAAAAGCTTGTAGTACGCTCAAGATCTTTTCCATAAAAGCAGAAGAATAAAAGAATCCTTATTAAAACTCAGTGATACTCACTTTATAATGGATTCAAAGTGTACTATAAACAAAAGCATAAATTAATCAAAAACTTAGACTTAACTGTTTTTACTCAGAAAAATTACATTCTAGTCATCTCTCCATATTATCTATTAGAGGTAGTTGTTATGATATTCCATGGAAAAGCTCATCCTTTTGAATTACTCTTTAGATGTTCTGCTGAAGTGAATAACAGGTATTGAATTGATCTTCTTGCTTACTATTCAA
Organism: Macrotrachela quadricornifera; assembly: GCA_022393335.1. NCBI lineage: Eukaryota > Metazoa > Rotifera > Eurotatoria > Philodinida > Philodinidae > Macrotrachela > Macrotrachela quadricornifera. Next base: position 1,007,032 of record JAJEKB010021311.1, read on the forward strand.
AATTCGCTAGTGTTTTGAGACGGCAAAAGCTTGGTAAAATTTCTAAGTGATGAGTAGATTTTATGTGGTACTATTGGAGGCTATTGGACTAAGTCTATCATAAAAATATTAGATAAAAATCGTTATCAAAACTTATATTGTCAGAAGAAACTAGTCTTCTAGGCGATATTTATCATTGACGATACGAAAAACAATTACATATGTCAGTTTCTAATGATATATGGACCATTATTTATAATATAGTAGTTTCTTTAGTGGCTAGTAATACTATCTATATCACTACTAAAAGTTTAAATTCTTAAGTGAAAAATTTATCAAACAAAGAAATATTATGGTGGTCTAGTTCCATCAATTTCTCATCATAGTCTTTTGAGTGACATGTAAAATAATGTCATTATATTTAGTTCAAGGCGAAAGAAACGAAGTAAAGGCTAGTCAGCCATACTCATATTGGACTATTCCTAGCTACAGCAACTTAACAAAGATATTAATAAAGGCGATCAATCGAATATTTATTATCTACTCTCAAATAACATCTCAGGAGTGAGATGAAAGGGTAATTTTTTCATGAGGTGTTTCAACAAGCACTTAGAATATATAGTATCGAAAGATGGATAGAATGTCGTTTTTTTGAATAGATATAGCGAGGTACGAGAACTTTTCGACTATCTGACATACTGTAGACAAACAGTTACAGGATAGTATGTACGTGATCTCTGACATGATTGAAATGAACATTTCCCTATGATCAGCAGGATTGGATTTCAGAAAAGGCAATTTTCGACTAAAATCATAGCGTTTGGTAGGTCGATACTTTAATTCTCATTAAACATACCACTTTAGTATTTTTGATACTCTAATTAGTTAAATAATGTTCTACACTTCGAATGATTTGACTGAATACAACTGACATATATTCAAAGATATAATTTGATTATGTATTACATAAGAAGGATGCTCAGAAAATATTATTGATATTATACAATGGAATAGAGAAACATTTTTTATACTCACCCGCGGACCATCGTTGTTTTAGTTTCAAATGAATCACATGTTTCTTCGTTGTATCATCGTATTGAACGCTTTGAACACTAAAACAAACCCCTGGTGTTATAAGTTCTTCTTCTTCTTCGGCATATTCCGATACTTGACTAAGATCAGCAATAAAAGCAAACAATACATCCATGATAAACAATACGTTTCCAAACATCTCAGCCACTTTACGATTACGACTACACGACGTAAAAGCTTGCAACGAGTGATATTCGTTGGGACGTTTGGCCATATCTTTATAAGTAGCGATCTGCTCGGGCCCTAGCTGGGCTCCTCGGTAAAGTTTCGTTTTTATTTTTACTTCTTTATTAAATGGATCATCCCAGAGGAGTAGACAAAAAGGTCCTAATGTATTAATTTTATCACGCCAATCTTGTTCATGCTCCTTGCTCCCTATTAATCTCATGATTTCATTCAAGTTTTTGTATAAGAAACTCCCCAAGGAGTAAAGATAAGCACAACGTTTCCATACTTCTTCCATTCCTTCATTCTTTTTTGCCATAAGTAAATTAGCTAATTTCTCGGCTTCACGTCGTTTTCCTATTTGTTTGCCTTCTTCAATAATGCCCAAAGCGGCTTTTTCAACCAGTGGCGGTATAAGGTCATTGTTCTTTGAAGGTAAATCATATTTACGAAGACCTAAGCTTCTTCGTACTTCCACGACAAATGGCGAAATCCAACCATACTGACCACCGAAAGAGCGTCCTGAAGGAAGAGGAACATCCATGAAGCGCGCCTTTCGTAGATGTTTACTCTCTCTCTTACGAATTACTCGCTGTACGAATGCCTGTTTGTTTTTATCATCGCTGGAAATCTGAACTTTGTGTTTAAAATCAATATAATAGTTATCCAGCATGGCTTTTGGTTGTTTCTTCAAAAATGCTTCTTCAATGATCAGATTTTCTACGTCTGAATATTGGTTCCATTGGTCTGGCTTTGACTTTGACCATGGATCTAGATTAGCCTTCCACATCCACTCAATATGCTTTAAGGAGCTCGAGGGTATAGATGATGCTTCGACCATAATTATCGCTTCTTATGTCTTGTTTTCAATGATAAAGACGTTGCAGTAACCAGTTGATTTATAGTCTAAAAATATGCAAATATGATAGAGGAAATGATATCTCGAATTTTTGTTTCTGTTTCAGTTTAATCAATTAACGAGGGAACCTATCCAAATGTCAAACTGCGTTTGACTCCATATTTTTATTATGAGTAGAACTCAGTGAGACTAAAGCATTCCTAATAGATTCGGACTCATGATGTATCTTAACGGACATCGAACTGTTACATAGGTGTAAAAATATAGGGTTCTGTGCTTTATTTTTCGATTTTTCTTTTTTACTATAAGAAATTAACATATTCACAGCAGAGAGGGCCATTGATGGTCCGCACTGTATTTTAACAACAAACTTAAGAAAAAGAATAGTTTTTCTTCTTACCCATGTGAAAATTTTTTAGAGTTAAACGCGTTTGTAAACGCATCCGAACCGCGTTTAAAACGCATACAATAAACGCAGTGAACGCGTCGGAACTGAAACATTTGACGCGTCTTGACGCGTTTCTTTTCTTGAACGCGTCTGAACGCATCCAAAAATAAGATGAAACATTGAACGCTTCAAACGCGTTTCGATTCATGAACGCATCTAAACGCGCTTAATTTTTTTGGAAAAAATTTGATTCCATCCTCAGAGGTTCAATCTACGTCATTATCATCTTCACATTATGATCATCTCTTGCACGAGGCATCGTCTATAACATTTATTTGATTTTTATAGATACATTTAGATTGTGCGACAAGTGAGGCTAGAACATAAGACGTTAGATTAGAAGTCTACTTACTTGAACCAATGAACTATATTGGCATATATATGCATTAGTTAGATTTATCTTTTAATAAGATAGTCTTAAGACTTATTTCAAATAAAATTAAATGTATAAAATATCATAAATCTTCTTCAATATTAGTTAAGAATTTATATTTCTGATAATTTTCGAATGATAAATTGTAGACTTCTTCATTGAAGAAAATAAGACAAATGAAAGTAGATTATAGTTCTTCAAGAAAGATTAACTAATTTCGTTGAAATTAAAAGCAGTTTAATAAACTCGCAGAAAATATTTTTATTTCTAAAACTAATAATTATATAATTCTGCTCCTTAGTTTTATTTTTGGTGAATTTTTAAATATTCTTATTTGTTATTTTCTGGAACAATAATTTGCATCGGCTACTCGACTTTGACTCGTATTCGTGAATAATCATTATTTTTCGTTTTATTCCATGTCTAAAAATTTAATTTTTCAACTAAAACATCTTTGACAGAAAAGATTCAATTGAACAGAACTAAAAGCTTATACTGTAATATAAGATAATTTCTAATCTAAGAAATGTAATGGTTTCGTTTGAAAAGACTATTAAAATTATTATTAGTTATCTGAAACTTTATTACATTCCACAAAATGATTGAATATCATTGTAAAAATACTTGAAAACATCAACTATAAGTTTTCTAAACTATAGAGTAATTAGGTGCATAATTATGTAGAAATCTTTCAGGGATAATGTCTAATTAATAGGTATTGTCAAGTTTGTTCGAGCATTGCTAAAAGTTATTAGTAAACTCACAGTTATTTTTATCTAAAAATAGTGTGTGGACGCGTATTTGACCAGTTCGACGAGGAAAATCTATTGAAACGCATTTTGGGCTCTTCTATATGGAGAAATGTGTCTACCATAAACGCGTTTAAATGCGTTTGGGCACAGATATGATGCGTTTGAACGCGTTTATCACCAGAAATATACCAAAACGCGTTCAGCTATAGAAATGAATGAAACGCGTTTCTATTCAAAATGCATCTAAACGCGTTTCTCAGTTCAAACGCATCAGAACGCGTTTTTTAAACGCGTCTAAATATGTTTTCTTAATCGAAACGCTTCGAAACGCGTTTGATGTGTCGCATAAGCTAAACGCATTCGTGTTATAAACGCGTCTCCGTATGTATCTTATTAGAAACGCGTTCAAACGCGGTCATTGGATGCGTTTGGACGCGGTTCATTATATTTTGAAACATCCGACGCGTTCAAACGCAGACTAAACGCGTCTAAACGCGTTTAGTCTGCGTTTCAGAGTTACATGGGCTTAGATAGGGGGCTACACGTAATGTGTGACCTGCTCTGCCTCACTATTTCTTTGAATTCTTTAATGTGTAGAGTAATATTTCTCGTTCAAACAATCAAGACAAAAAAAATTATTACAATCAGAACAGAAAGTTTTTATTCTCTTTATTGTTGCATGACATGCTTCTCTTGATTGTTGCTCCTTGTTTTTCTCATAATAGCCAGCGCAGCTTTTTCGGACATTGCGTGCATCTCCTTCGTTTTCTTTAAGCTTGTAATCAGCTAGTTTGCGCTTCGGATAACTTCTTGATCGCTGTCTAGGAATAGGTTTCAGCTCCTCGAATGACATACTAAGGAGTAAAGATCGCAGAAGACTTTCATGAAACTGTAGAAGAGTCATGTCACTTGTGGCATAATTTTCCGTATATTTAAAATATCTATTAACTATTGTGATCCCAAATATCAAAAGAGAAAACGTTTGGAATATATCCGGAAGAGAAAGAAAAGCAACGAGGTGTCCATACTATACTCATCATCTATACGAATACAGAAAAGAAAGAAAAAGAAGATATAAGTGATTCACGTTGTGACATAATTCATCATAGAATTTCATTTGTATTTATAAATTCGAGAAAAAACAGTCAAAAATAACGCTGTAAAAAGAATGCCAAAGAAAAACAATGGAAACTGCATTTGACTTATCTCATTCGTACTATGCGGTACATGAGAGAGAAAAATAAATTTGAATAATTAATCTGTTTGGCATGAAAAAGATCATGAATGCAATAATGTAAATAATGGAAAAAAACTGATGGTATATACCAATAAGATCAATAAGTGTATTTATTAAACGGAGAATGTAAACAAAAAACGAATCTGTGAAAGCCATTTTTTAAGAAAACCGAATCGCTCTGAATGTGTTAAGATCTGGAATTTTTAACATATAATTTTCATTCGATACACGAGACTGGGTCATATTCAATCGAGCTGATTCCACCAATTCCGATACAACATTAATTCAAGGCTTTCTGTACTCTAACGCAGGGAAAAAAGAATATATCTTTTTGTTTGGTTTGGGATCATACGAGCATCAATTAATCTGTATATCTATTGATTGGCTTAACCATTTTTCTCATATTTCGTATAAAGAATAATCACGTCCAGCACTATTGTATCTTCTTGTGTATTAAACGACAACTTTATGTTACATGAAACACTACAAAAGTTTCTGCACTCGGCTCTTCGAAAAGTCTCAGTTTGGGTTCGATCGTTCTGTAATAATGCTTATACACATTTAGGATTATGTGCAGAGTTTCAGGTTTCTAAGTCATGCACTTCGCTGTAGCTTGCCATTTCTTTTATGGCAGTGCACGCAATCTACTAATGGATGATCCATAATAAATAGAAGAACTTTGCATTGCATTTTTTATTCCTAAATATGGTTTATTTAAAAAACAAAATATACCAGAAGATACAGCTTGAAAAGCGCTATAATTTGCACAGAACAAATAATTTTACCGCTTCATTTTCTCTGCTAAAAAATCAACAAAGTTTTGAATAATCAAGTTTTGACACTATGAAAACAACATTTTTTTGATAACAGACGAATTTGTTTTATTCTTATATCATCATAGAAGACAGCTTATTTTACAGTTAGATTTCCTTATTTTGAAAATCGACGAAATTCTGTATGATCAAATTTCGACGTTGCGAAAAGTGTTTTTTTCGTATACCACGAACTCATGTTTTATTTTTAAAAACGAAGTACATCATAAGATGCAGCGTGAAAAACTCTACAATTTATAATATAAAGCTTGCGTTAATTGTTCTTTTTTATTCTGAAAATAAAAGCAAAATTCTGAACTACCTATTACAGCGTCGAGAATTGATTGCTCAAAATACTCTTTATTTTGAAAAGAAAAATTACATAACCAATTAAAGCTTTATATTGCAGATTCTAAAGCTTTTCACACTACATCTTTTGGTATATTTTATTTTTTTAACACAACCTTTTTGATAATGAAAATATTAAATGAAAATTTGTCATTATCACAAATCACGCACTATGTCGCGCATGGATAAAGTGCATGTTACTCACGTAAAAGAAATGGTAAATTGCGGCATCATATAAGACTTGGAAGTCTGAAATTTTGTATACAGTCCTAAATATGTCTAAGCATTATAACAGTATATTTGAATTCAAACCAATGCTTTTCAGAGAGTCGGGCGCAGAAACTTTTGTAGTGCCTTGTGTATAATTACAAAATCTCAAGAAACTTTAATTTTCATATATTATATTTTCATAGTTTTATTTCTTATGGCTTTATTCCCTATACCTGTATATTTTGACACCTCTATACCTCTGTATCCTTGCCCCTTATATCCTTACACTCTTCTGTCTTTATCTGCTTATAATCCTGCAACCTTATCCCCTATACTCCTGTAGTCCTATTCTCTATAGCCATCATCCAAAACCCTTAATTTAAAACTATACCTTCAACCTAAAATCTAAATCCCAAAAGCTCTGCGTTAGTTCTGGTATTGGCACATGCCTAATTAAGAGGAAAGCGGGTATCGAAGGGGGAACATGGTCATGCTGAACGTGTATATATTAAATTACAGTGCATACTTTCTACTACTGTGTAAATAAGCCGCATAAAGCTATGAACAATAGTAATCATATTTCAAAACACACGTCAAGAGTGTTTTTAATGAAAGAAATGGAACACGACAATTGAACTAGCATATTCATAAGAATACTAACTATAAAATGATTGTCTACTGAAAATATCATATGAGCCTATATTTGTAGTTTTTAGCAAAATACGCACATTGCTTTCCAATAATCAAATGATATTTCAAATAAATTCATATCTTCAAACTCTAGAATCTTGATCAGTGCTGAGTAGCTTAGTATTGTCCATTTCAGAGTAAACTGGCTGTCGCTATGTTTTGAATAACTTTTAATCGATTAAGACTATTGAGCTGGGGTTGCGTACGTAGCTGCAAACAGTGGATATTGAGACATCTTTCTCTATCAATCATTACAGTTCACAAATACTTTTTTACGACTTTTAATACTTTACTATGTTACAATTTTTCGACATTCTAACTTCTATTATACTAAATTGTAGATAGAATTCCGATGTATGTACGATAAAGCTACCATATTTCAAAATAGTCTGGTTGAAGAAAGGAGATCCAGAAGATGGCATGAATACGTCAAAGTTTGACCGTATATACATTGGAATTCGATCTACAAGTTGGCATAATGGACGTTAAAATGTCGAAAAAAGTCGTCGAGAAAGGACAAAAACAACATAGTAAAATATTAGTAGCTGTAAAAAAGTATTTATGTCCTCCAATGAATACTAGAGAAAGGTGCCTCACAATCAACTGTTTCCAGCTACGTAACCCCGAGGCCGAGTCTTAATCCATCAAAATTTATTCGAAAAATGACCACGGCCATTTTACTCTCAAACAGACAATAGTGCTTTAAATTTGAACCCGGTCAGAGCATATTTGATCAAGGTAACGAATATATTATTACAGCAAAACTAGTGACCGTAACAATTGTATATCTCTGCTTAGAATACCTGAAAAAACCAAACTTTTGCAGGGTGTTCAATAACTCACGGAGGACTATCGTTTGGCCATATACTCGATCCAAAAGCAAAGAAACAGTTGTGGATGTTTCCTCGCAAGATTCGTAATCATTCCTAATGTTACAATGAATCTGCTATATTGAAAAGTTGCTGTTAAATCCGTGGTATTATTTATACAGTAAATGGACCATACTGGTATTTATTAATACCAGTGATCAATGCTCTCCTTCTCACTAACTAATAGGCAATGTTTTACTCTCTAAAAAAAACGGTACTGTCAAACTTGAAAATTGAATTCAAGTATTCAACTATTCAAGTTTTGGAGTATCCAACTATTCAATTATTCAAGTTTTCGAGTATTCAAGTATTTAACCATTCAACTATTCAAGTATTCAAGTTTTCGAGTATTCAAGTATTCAACCATTCAACTATTCAAATTTTCAAGTATTCAACTACTCAATTATTCAAGTATTCAACCATTCAACTATTCAAATTTTCAAGTATTCAACTATTAAAGACGATTGGAAGCCAATGCAGGTTCAGTACTATCAAACTTAAAAGTTGGGTTCAAGTATTCAACTATCATTTCAACACATTATAACATGATGAACCGAAAGATTTAATATAATTATAATTGAATGTTATAATAGTGCAGAAAGGAAGTTGTGTTTTGATAAAAAAAATCAAATTTTCACATTTAAAAATAGAATATGTAATAAGAAATGATTTCTTCCAAGACAGTAGTCAAATATTTTTCTTAGACTTTTTATGAGTTTTTTCATTCTTTCATAATACGCTATTTTTAAATGTGAAAATTTGATTTTTTTTTATCAAAATACAGCTGCCTTTCTACTATATTATAACACTCAGTTATAATTACATTAAATCTTTCGGTTCATCATATTATAATGTGGCCATCATATAATGATTTCAATGTACAGCGTTTAGTATCTATATATATAAAGAAGAAAGTTTGTTTCTCTGTCTGCTTGTTCTTTATGCATTTGAACACAGTACGAGCAAATGCAATGAAATTATGCATGGAATACCATTTCGCCCAGTGGAAGGGCATAGGGTAGTCTTCGGCCTAAATTTTTCATGTGAGGGGGATGTTCGTCCCCTCTTATAGTTGGATCTACTACAGTAAATGCCTTTTTCAGAGAATTTATGCGTATTATTGTTTTCTCAATAATTCACGAACAAAAGTATATTAATACATGTGCTTTTTGTCAATGGTCATGCGACATTTTAGGATAATCAAAAGAAAACGAATAGAATGTGTAAAATGAAGAGTAACCATAGGAATGAAAGTTTTCATCGAATGAAGAAGACAACAAGTGAGATAAATTCCATTATTCATAACTCATAGTCTATATATATAAAGACGAAGTTGTGTCTGTCTGCCCGTTTTTTAGGCATTTGGACACGGCACGAGCTAGCGGTGTCAAACTTTCTATGGCATACTCTTAGACCCCGAGGACGTTTGAGAGGGAGTCAGGATGACCGACGAAAGGTCTGGGCTGAAATTTGACACAGTTTACAATATATTGCAATTTTCTTAGTCTTTCAAAAACTTCGGAGCATTTATTGTCATTGCTAGCATATTCACTCCTTAGTGTCATTTTTTTTTGAATTGGGTGTTGCTATAAAGTATTGGAATACGCATGAGTTAAGAGAAAGACTGTCACATCCCCACATTATTTGCTGAATTATCCCATTTAAAAATGAATGTAAGTGTATACATGACGGAGCATGTAGTAATAACAGATGAAAAGGTCTTAAACAAGCCTTCTATACATCTTCTGTCGTTTTCTGGTATGGTAAGTTTCCAGTATGGAGATTTCCCGAACAACGCCAGGCACTACCTCTAGTAAGACGTATTTAAACTTTCAATGACTTGTTTAATATTTTAAAGGAAAATTATTTATAGAGTTCATTTCAGTGTAGAATGTCCTATCGAATAATATATCAATTGATATATTATTTGCATAAGAATTGCTCAAAAATTTGTGAAATCATTCTTTTTTATATAATGAACTTTGAGACCATTGGTAATGACTAAAGAGCGAATTATCAAAAAAAAGAAAGAAAAGGTTTACCAATCAAGTTGACAACTGTAGAAATCATTACTATTATTGACCTTTATAATTGTAGAAAGTTTCAGGTCAAACAGGCTTTGCTTTCTGAATTTTTTCAAAACCACACGGGTCTCACTTGCTCTATAATACTAGAGAATTACCAATATTTTGAGGTTCATCATTTTTAGGACAAATTTCAAGGTCTAAAAATTCTGATCCGATTGGCGTGTAGTACTAAGATAGTAGTCTTTGTAAAAAGAGTTTGAGCAAAATCGTACGAGCTGATCAGGAAAAATCGAATTCACAAAATGGACCTTTTTTGGGTCTATATTGGGACCAATGTTAGAAATGAGGATAATACTTATTTACAACGTATCTCTTATTAAATAAGCTAGTTTTGTTCTCCATCTCGAGATCTATCTCTGGTAAAAATTTTAGGTCTCTATCACATTCTAGTGAAGAGATATTGTAAAAATACTGATGGTTGCTGACCATCCAAAAAAATCAAAAATTGATAAAAAAGCTTTCAGCGCAATCCCTCTACGGGATTAAAATGTGAAACACGATATAACTGTTTTCGCTGTCGGCGACAGACTGTGATGCTACTTTTGGCTGTCGGTCACGGTCTGTGGGGGGAGGGGGGGGTGCAAATTTCTACCCCTAAACACTTCAACACTCTCTTTCAGATCGTGCTTCACCCTCAAGTACTTTGAGGCTTTTTCAGTCGGTATTCCGAATGTCAGCCAAAATTCAAGCTTTAGGGCTAAAAATTTGGATTTATGCCTAAAAAAATGTCCTCTACAAGATGTCCTAAATCTCATCTCAATCTACTATTATCGATTGAGCAGCTCTGGTCGTGGTTCTCGTGCAGTGGCTTCTAAATTAATACTTCAGCATCGAGATATTGAATTTTCAAATCTGGCTGGTTTTCTCATTTTTTGACTAACAGATACTTGTTTTTCACATTAGGGGCGTAACCAGGAATTTCTCGTAGGGGGGCTCGGCCCCTATAACTTTTTGTAAAACTAAATAACAACAATCTAACGAGGGAAGGTCTCCAACTGATCCACTCCGATTTTTGTGATATTTTGTCCATATGTAGGGGACATTATGCTAAGAAAAAGCCTAAGAGGATTTGGGCCCATAGGCCTTTTATCTGGAGTTATGGATATTTTACTCGAATTTCTGCCTATAGCAAGGTCTCCATCAAAAAATTAAATATCAGTATTCCGAGATGAAACTTTGGCCTCAGGTAGGTCTAGTCGTACGTAGAATGCTCTGAAAATTTCAACTGAAAAGAATGTTTCCTTTCCAAAATACCAAAGCTTGAACCAACGAACAATTCTGACATCTCTCCTACAATATAGTGGATTTTTTGAAGCTTTGGTATTTTGGGAAGGAAACATTCTTTTGAGTTGAAATTTTTAGGACATTCTACCTACGACTAGACCTACCTGTGGTCAAAGTTTCATCTCGGAATACTGATATTTAATTTTTTGATGGAGACCTTGCTATAGGCAGAAATTCGAGTAAAATATCCATAACTCCAGATAAAAGGCCTATGGGCCCAAATCCTCTTAGGCTTTTTCTTAGCATAATGACCCCTACATATGGGCAAAATATCAGAAAAATCGCAATTTCGATGAAAAACCGTATTTAATCACGATTTATGTGGCGATTTGTTTTGATAAAATCGCGATTAAATCGTTCGAACTGACAATTTTTTTGGGATCCAAAAAACAATCATCAACCAACAAAACTTTGAAATATGCATATTAGATGTAGTTTTACACCCTGCATCTAGTGAGTATATTTCAAAGCTTTCTTGGTTGTAGAAGCAATGAGAAAAGTTAGCTTCATTGAAAAATCAAATGCTTTTCTTCTATCCGACAAAAATGAGTTTTTTTTTACATTTTTCAAGATTTTCCAAGTAGTTCTTGGAACTTTTTGTTCCAGAAAAATAGTTTAAAAGCTTTCTAATATATACAGTGTTACAGAGCTTGACGAGTTCTATCAAATTATGTGAAAATATCCAAGAAAAAAGTCTACTCTATGTTCGAATTATTAGCGCTTTAATTTTCTACTTGGTATAAATTTTTTTATTATTTTCGGTTGAAATCTTAGCGTTATCCACCCTGTATTTTCCATCTTAACAAAAAACATACCGTTTATAATTATCTTCTTTATATGATGCTGTGCTCAAGAAGCCGAGGAAAGTATGTTTTCGGTAAGCATATTGTATTTCAATAGAAAACCTTACAAAATACAGAAAAATCAAAAGAGGAAAAAAAATAGTCGAAAATATATATGAGAAATGGAAATAGTCACATTGGTAGTATAAAAATGAGGAGATAACTACTTAAGAATATAAGAAATAGAAACTAACGAGTTGAGAATATGAAAGGAGGATATTAATTCGTTGATATTGATGATATTTTGTGGCATTATTCGATTTTCAGTACAGATTTCTATTAGTGCCATACACCCTACAATAAAAGAAAATCTGCAATAGGTTATCATCCAAACACTATGTTCACTTAACATACCTGGCTTGTTTTCAATTCCTATAAATATTCATAGCAAATGCACCACCACAAGCAATATTAGCACCAGGAACAAGATTACATTGATAACCACAACCAAGATGTTTAGGAGTACCAGATGGAACAGGACGTAAACTACTACTTAGAGAAGAAGGACACATACAGAATTCACGAGCGAGTATAGCAGTATAAGGACTTCCTTGACTTTTACAATTATTAAAACAGTCACCAACATTCTTAATCTTTGTATACTGATAAGGAGGACCATTATGAACCTCATAACAACCAACAAGAGAAGCTGCATTGCACCAAGTTGCTGAACATACCAAAAGTAGAAGTAAACAAATCATTGTTTTGTTGTGATGCATTTTATGGCTCTTAATTAAAGTAATAATGTCGTTGAATAGAATAATTATAATAAATGTTTGTATATGATTATGTAATGATATTTGCCTTCTTATATATCTTTTTAACGCACGAGAAAACAAATGAGGAAAATCAAACACCTGTTGTATTAGTAATGCAATGTAGGAGGATGATGACTGGCTTGCAAGATTACTCGAAGAAAAAGCGGATTAATCGAACAATAAAGTAAAAAAATAGATTTTTGCTGTTTATAAAATAAGACATTTACACCTGTTATGAATGATGCGTTTACTGTTAAACCTTCGTAGGCGATTTTTATGTATAGTATATTGAAAGTTAAAAAAAATGATTATTATCAAATCAAAAATAAATTCTTTTTGATATTCTAAAATTTTCACAACTAGTATATTTACTTAAGAAATTGTAAAAAGAAGACATAAGAATATACCATTATAACAACAGAACTTTTTAAGAGTTTTATTTTACAAGAATAAAAACTAAATAAGAAATGCAAGCATCTATTTATTCGAACGGTATACATGCTGAAATTAGGTATTTCAATGCACACATTTTCTATTCAAATTTTGTCTTTGTGAAGTTTTTTCAAAGAATTATATTTTTTTCAGTGAACAGATATTATTGAAGTATATAGTAAATTTGCATTGGCAATCACGAACAACCTTGCTGTGATGATTGTTGTTTATTCTTTCCTTTCTTCTACTTTTTCGATTACTCTCTCATTTAATATATGCATTTCGATACAAAATGACAAATAAAAATGCTATGTATAGATACTATAACAAAACAATACACATATAATCATGATACAGATAAATAACTGGTCTGGTTTAAATCTATTTGATTGAAAAATTAAATGAGTGGAAATCAGATTTTTAGAAGAGTTAAGAAAAAAGAAAGCGATAAACACTATATATCTTTTAAAATTTTTTTGTTATGTATCATGACGTAGTCTATAGGTTACTAGAGTATAATAAATAAAAATCTATATAATAGAGAATTTATAGCTAGCATTATGCTGATTGAGATATGAAATGAAAGTTTTTGATGAATGATATCTCGCACTACAAAACATTTTGAAGTTAAATCAAAATAAATAATAAATTTGTTTGTAATAATATTATACAGGCGTTGTCTAATTCGACTTTGAGTAAAAATGAAATTTCAACTGCATACTATTATTTCAGAAATAAATGAAAAAAGTAGAAGCGACACTTGCCTATAGTAAAATAAAAACAAATTATTTCACTAATAAAGTATAATACAGATATGATTCTCATTAGAGATGGTGAAGTCCATACACTTGGAGAGACTGAGATACTTGAGGAAATTTTACCGTAGCTTCTCATTTGCGAACATGAACATAAATATTAATTTTAAATTCTACAACTTAATTCTAAAGTTTAAAACAAAGTTTTAAATTTAAACTTCATTCAAACTTAAATTAATATTGAATATCTCTATGAGTTTAAAATAGAGTCCGCTACATAAAAAGCTTTTCAATTTTCGTCTTATTTACTGTAATTTGTAGAGCGCGCTCCATATAGATCTATTCAATTTTTTTACTATGAATTTATTGTAATTTGTAGAGTTCGCTAAATTACAAAGAAAGAGCATTTATTGTTAGCACTTTTAATTAATTTTTGTTCGAAATTTAATAACATATGTTGTATCATTCACGACATGGAATCTAATATCGAATGGATAATGATTAATTAATCGAGGTGCTTCAGCATTTATTCACAATAGGCAACGACATTGGAAGCGTAGTTCATTTCGATTCTATTAACATTCATAGCGTCATTATGAATTAAACCAAACCTATATCATCATTGATACCGATACGTATAAGTATAAGATAATATGCAAGTATCCAAACTGTAAAAATTTCAAACTATAATCGACAGAATTTTTATAGTGAGATAAACAAATATTGAATTGTTGAAATAAATCTGAATAAAACCTAGTTAAGAGTTCTTCATCATTCTTAAGATGTTACTTCTTTAGTATGTTCCTGAATTAGCAACCCTTGCTCGTGCAATCGTAGCATCGTTACCTGAATAACAGACAATCATTTCATTGACTTAAAATTATTAGAAAATATTGGTCGTTCTTGTAGACATAATACTTCAGTTTACTTTTTCATTCACGACCTTTGCTCGAAGTATAGTAGTATTACTATCCCAATAATAGGCTGTCTTTTCTTCATCAAAAACCTTTTCAAAATATTAAAATCTCTCTCACATAAACATGAGGTACTTTAATTTATTTCTACATTCACGATCCCTGCTCGAGCTATAGTCGTATTATTCCTTTAGCAATTGACAATCATTTCATTTATTTACAATCTCCCCACAATATTCAACTGTCTCTTTCGTAGACATAAAATACTTAAGTTTATCTCTATATTTACGATGATCTCTATAGATTACAAAACCTTCGTACAATTAAAAGATTATTCTCATCAATAACTCACGTCCTCTACAAATTACAAAAATTCTCCTTTATTAAAAATTTATTCTAATAAATAGCTTACGACCTCTACAAATTGCAGACTATTATAATTATTAAAACAATCAATTATAATCATTAAGTCTCACGCTCTACAAATTATAGAAGTCTACGTTATTAAAAATATATATTGACTAATAACTTACGTCCTCTATAAATTGCAGGAAATCTACTTAAAAAAATTTTAAATGAAAATATTTTATACGATTAAAACTTTACAGAGTTAGATTTAAAAATATTCAATTGTTTTTTAAACTTAGCAATTATTAAATTCGACAATCAGTCGAAAATTTGAAAGAACTTATTAAATTTAAACTTCAACTTTATTCATGTTCGCAAATGAGAGGTAGCCAAATTTTACAGATGTCATATTGACAGTCAATTGCACTTAATTAATTGTATATTTATCATTCATGAATTCCAGTGACGTCACTTATTTGCGAGAAAAAGTAAACTATTTGAATAGAATGGTTCGCACGAGAAATAGTGTCAGATACTATAACTTGCTGATGATTTAAAAAGTTCTTTTCCCCTATTATATATTAATGAAAACTTCATTAACATACAAGCTACTTTATGAAAAGAATTGTTCCTAAAATGGCCAAAATCTTGACTCCAATACAGTCTTGATTTAGCATTGTGATAGATTCTTTTGCGGAAAAAACGGTACAAAATGCGATTTTTTTGACAAATACCCTTAAGAAACGCCTTTTGTGACATTAATTATAGAAAAAGTTTGCAACACGCATTTCGCACTGCGTTTCCTTTAAATTTTTAACCCATGGGAAGCTGAAGTGGATGTTGATTGGCAAAACACCATTCAAAAACGTTTTGAGAGGACCTTTTTTTACATACATCTAAAAATTCAGGAAAGAAGGAATAAGTAACTCCAATCTCTTAACTATGTGTACACTTTTCGTATCAATTTGTTACTTGTATCTTTGTCCCTTTTCTACGCGCGCGGCCCTTGTTACTTCCTTTCTCTTCCTTCTTTCTACTTCGTTTTTTGTCTATGTTCATCTTATTTTCTTTCTCGGAAAATTATACTAGTTTCTAAGAATTGGTTTTATTTAGGAAAATTCACTTGATTCCCGACAGTCGCTAATTTCCTGGAAACTCGGATGAAGCACTATGTGCTGTCTTCATGTGATTTTCAATTATTTGGCTTGATCAAACAGAATCTTATTTATCAAGATAAGTCCGAATATACTGTAACAAGTAGTTCTATTTATTTAACCTTAATTCAATAAATCGAAAAGGTAGAATATGTTTTTATTTTATCTGTTATTTTTATTTAAGGATGTTTTTTGAAAGTAGATACAATGATCTTTGAATGTCTTTATGTTCATGCAGTAGCACTGTTCATTTTCTTTTGGGCATCGGCCATACCTTTCATAAGTCGATCACGAACAATGTTTGCTTCAGTCCATCGACCAAGCCAATCCTTTTTGCGACGAAAAGAACGTGACTGTCGTTGTTGCTCCAGTGTCATGCTTTCAAAATGTTCTTTAAATATCTGTGGATTGTGCACGATTCTTGAATGACTACCACGCAAAACTGGGTAGCCAGGGCAAATATTGCTACGAAGACTACTGCTAAATTGTAAATAGTCTGCATTAGTATTCTCTGGAACAACAGAAGCACTTGTCTTCACCGATTGTGAACGATTAATTGGAACGAATTTAAGATAGATATAATGAGGCTTATTCTTATCTTGATCGCTGTTCATCGAACCGTATGAATAGTGAAAATTTTGTGATGCACAAGATTCATCGACAACTGTGTGATTGATAGGGGTATTTTTTATGTATTCTTTATTGAAAGCCATTCGAAAAGTGTGTTTGTCAAGAAAGAAAATAAAAAAATAAAAGAAACGAATGCAGTTGATTCTACGTAAAACACATTCATTGCACACGTTATTTACATTGACAATACATCCAATTCTTCTACGTTCTTTTAACGATAGATGGTGGTAATGATATGTTATTTGTAATTATTTCGTTTGATTACTATATGTTTTTGGCCATCTTTGCTTTCCAAAGGATTTTTTGATGGTGTTAATTGAATTTGAAGATTAAATTTCGTTTTGAAATATTTTAATTTTAAACTAACCCCTTAGCAATGAGATAAGAGAATTAATTTGAGCTTCTGATTCAAATGATTCTATATTAACTTTTCTATGTAGATGAGGAGAAGGAAGATTTTAACGACTTATATCGAATTTGGGTGAAATTTCTGAATACACTGTAAAAAAAAAGCTATTAGCGCAATTCTTGCGGAATTAAAAATGTGAAATACGATGTGTCTATTGTTACTAGTTCTCTAAAAACTCGTCTATTATGTATATTCGGTTATACTTGAGTATTATTTCGATGACAGATAATTAATTAAGTATTCCAATGTTTTGGTTTTACTTTAGATTTCATGAAATCTGCTCTGAATTCGAAAAGTTTTAATCGTAAGAATGTAAGGTCATAAAGTGTTCAGATTGTTGTGTCTATCCAATTCGATTATTGTGTACAATTCATCGGTAGATGTACAACTTTAAACGATAACTCTTCTACTCTTCACCATACTTTATCATAAGCAAATATATTCAAAACACATCAAAAACATGACGATGCAATAACAGCAACATTATTATTTTCTTTCCTTTTTTTTGCTTACAACGCATACCTTGTGTAACATATGTGTGGAAGATAGAAAAAAACAAAAAAAAAGCATTTTTTCTCTCTCAAACGAGAGTCCCTGTTGCATATTATATACCCTAAAATAAAGTGTTACATCAAACGGAGAACGCAAGAGATACGACACGAGGTGCTTGTTACAATACAGGTATTTTTTGCTATGTTGCTCTTCATACAAATTTGCACATGTATCGCTCTTGTTTTATTCATCATCGTTGGTATCATCTATTTCAAATTGATTCGTCCAGAAAAACGTATCTATGATGAACTTCATAAGCAAGGTGTTCCGGGTGAACCGTTTATACCTATCATTGGCCAACTACCTCAAATACGTCATGCCCGAGAACATGATAGTCTGATGGCCTATATCAATGAACTTGTACGAAAACATGGGCATTTCTTTACTTTTGCTTTTGGTCCACTAATGCGTATCGTCGTCAATGAACCTGACATGCTTGCTGATGTTCTAGGTCGATCACATGCTCAAGACTATATCAAACCTGAAATGTTTGTCGCCGTATTTAAGCCAATTATTGGTTCACACAATCTTCTGGTTAGCGAAGGAGCAGAACATGAACGAGCTCGAAAAATGCTCAATCCAGCATTTCACTTCAGCAATCTGAAGTCAATGATCTCTATTATGACGCAACAGACGACCAAATCAATAAATAGATTGCTTGATTTTTCCGATGAAAAGTCCGTTGACTTACAGATGGAAATGAACACACTTACATTATCCATTATTACATTGAGTGCTTTTGGAAAAGGTCTTGAAACGATGCCGGATGCCAATGAAATTATGTATAGTGTGACTGCGGAAGTTCTCGAAGCAATTAAATATCGCACAAATAATATGATCATCCAAATACCCTTTCTAGCACGATTACCTTTCTGGCGTAAGGACATTGTGGACAAGGGCTCAAAAAAAGTAGCTCATTTAGTCGAACAGATCATTGCCGAACGACGGCAAGGACGATCAACAAGTTTATGTGCTGGACCTGATCTTCTTGATTTACTTCTGTCGGCTATGGATGCTCAAGGACAACCATTTACCGATGAAGAAATCAAAGATGAGGCTTTGACATTTGTAATGGCTGGCCACGAGACCACTAGTAATCTTTTAGTATGGGCCATGTATGTTTTAATGACAAATGAATCTGTTCTGCAAGCTTGTCGCGAAGAAGTCGATAGAGTTCTACCGGATAACATTGAGCTCACTTATGAAAATATCGGTGAACTGCACGTATGTGAAGCTGTCTTACAAGAAACTCTTCGTCTCTATCCACCGGCACCATTTTTTGTGCGAAAATGTATACGTGAGCATACCATCGGTAGCGAAGGTCAACGTCAATTGAGTATTCCTATCGACACGACCATTATTGTCGGTACCTATGGACTCCATCGGCGGGCTGAATTCTGGCCTCGACCTCTCGAATTCGACTACACGCGATGGATGCGTGACCCTGTAACAGGTCTCAAATCAAAATTAGCTCATCCTTACTGCTATTTGCCGTTCGCGGCTGGTCCACGCAATTGTATTGGACAAAATTTTGCAATGCTCGAAGCTAAAGTAATATTAGCGATGCTTGTACATCAGTGCAATTTTTTGCTTGAACCTGGTCAAAATGTGATACCAGACTTTGTTATTACAATGAGACCCAAGTATGGATTACGGGCTAAAATTAGCAAACGTTAAATCTTAGTCTACAATGTGTTAAAGACGACTGAGTAGCAAAATTGACCTTAAACTGAAAGTTTGGACACATGTATGTTAGAATAAATACCGATCAGAAGTATGGATATATCCGTTTTGATTGTCCATGAGTGTTTATTGTTTTCTCTTCTAGTGTTATAGAAATTCATATAGGTTTAATTCGTACCAGATTCTAATACTAAGATCCGATTGAATTTTTATCAAATTCGAACGAATCAGACTATTGAGTTGGTGAAGTTAGATAGTTCGAAATCTGACCATTTTCGAAGACCAATATGTATATAAATTTGTATCGGTCACTATTGACGAATTGACCTTTACGTATTCCTTCGTATGAAAAACTAAGATCATTTTAATTTAAAATATCATGCTTATCTTATACAGTTTCTCTTGGTGATATTAGAAAAGTGCCTAGTTTACTTCGGCGCTTTCATATCACCACACTCACCATAACAAAAAAATTGTAAAAAGAAAACGAACATATCGGAGCAGATAAATGAGTTAGGCGAAGATACTTTGAAGAAAAAAAAATGAAAAAACAAAACCAAGTTTCTTCCAGGTTTTTGATCAAAAATGTACTAAAATATTGTCCAACCGAATCAATCAACTTCTTTGCGAACATGCTCTTGTTTTTTATTGCTTTCGCGAAATTAATTTGAATTTATTTTCAAATACGACTATACATACATAAAATCAATAGTAAGTGACAACGCCATCGAGCAATCTTGTAAAATCACATGTGAGAGGAAGATGAAAATTACAACGTTATTATTTAATAAAAGAAAAAAAAGTGAATGACTTAGACAAATACATGCAGCATTTAAAAAAGGTTCATATGAAATAATATAAGATAATAATAAAAAAGCAACATAACTGACTATTTTTTTTATTAACACTAGCCGTCAACTATTCAATAATAAGTAGATTATTATAGTAATGACCAAATAAAATTAATCAACTAACATCAACCCCATAAGAACCAACAGCAATCATGATATATGATATGTACAATAACAAATAACTGCAGGGGTGTATTGTTTTGAATAAAGCGAAGGAAAAATTTTCAATTAATATCTCAATACACCCTTCTGTTTGTTAATGTGCGTGCGTGTCAAATCAAAGGTAAAAAAAAAATGCGTTTTCGACTAATCACATTCTTTCATACTGAAAGCTCAGTCGATTAGAAATTGGGCTGCGCAGGAGAGCGTCGAAGAATGACCATCCGCTCATCTCTGTTATAAGGAGTAATAGAACGTGGCCAAGACTTATTAGGGACGTCTAAAATTGCTTAAGCTTAATGTGCAGCTGTTGTTCAATAAGGTGATTTCTTGCTAGGAGTTGAGGCAATCAGATGTTTTCGATATGTAGTACTATGTTATAGAATTAAGTTTTTGATACTCAAACTTCTGTGGGTCAGATTTTCCCAATGTTGATTCTAATTACGAAAAATTTTTTCGATGCGAGAGTTTTAAGCTAAGGAACTTTATATATTTACTTTCTAATCACGATGACGTGTTGACAGATAACATAATACAATAGCCATTATGCACAATAAAACGAAAGTGATTAATAATGAATACATGATGCTTTTCTTATCCATTATCGTTTTATTTATAATCTTAAAACTCTTATATGGCGACGAACAAAGCACTTAGGTTTATCTTTAATCCAATATATTTTAATAGCGAAAATATTTACATATGAATAAAATGTTTGGTTGTGCACGTGCTTTTCATCGTAAAGTTGATACAGTGTGTTGCTAACATTCTGTCTCGTTTTGCTTTGTTTTTCTCCTTTCTTTCCCATATATTTTTTGGCTGCTCTGATGTCTGAAATGCGATAAGATATAAAAGAAAGCGCAAAAACCATGTGAGTACTTAACATCAGTCACCGACATATAACTGGGAAAAAGTGAGCATTAAAATTGACGACATGCGGCGCGCATCGTCTCTTTCAGCATCCACGATGTTTTCATGTTCGCCAGCCAAACGATCGTAAATGATAGTTTTCCATATTTTGTATTTTAGTTTGTATTGTTGTTTATTATTAGTAAGATGGAAAATACTCAAGAAGAGATTGTGTCGATACCTCGGTCTTACCAAGTATGAAATTTCTTTTTCTCGGTAAAATCAATCTTGCTTTAAATCATTTGTAGACTGAATTAATGGAACAAGCTAAATCAGAAAATTTGGTGATATGTTTACCAACTGGCAGTGGAAAAACCTATATTGCTGTAATGCTCATCAAAGAAATGGCGCATGACATTCGTCACAGTATTGACGAGGGGGGAAAACGAACTGTATTTCTTGTCAAAACAGGTTAGTGTGTTTTTATTTGTTTCTTCATTCCTTACTTTGATTTACTTTCATTAAAGTTGCTCTTGCGCAACAGCAAAGTGAATACATTCGTATTCATACAGATTTGACTGTCGGTACATATTATGGTGAATTAGGAGTCGATCTTTGGGATAAGCAAAGTTGGGTCAATGAATTCGAACATCATCAAGTACTCGTGCTTACGGCACAGGTCTTTCTCAATCTTGTCAATCACAACTTTTTTCGTATGTTCTTTGTTGATTTTTGAAAAGTAGTGTTGTATTGATGTATTTTAGCATTGTATAAAGTGAATTTGTTGATTTTCGATGAGTGTCAACATTCAACAGGGTACAACTGTTATGCAACACTAATGAATACACATTACGATACGTGTCACGATCAACCACGTATACTTGGTCTTACGGCATCAATCAGTGCTAAAAAACTTAAGCCCACAAAATTGAATGAAACGGCGAAAAAAATTGAAGAAACGTATAGGTATCGTTATCGTTATGTATTTATACAGCGACATATTTATGATTTTTTGAAAGAGCTCGTCTCGCAAGTGGTTCAGATCGAGAAGAAACGATTCGATGTGGTACATCAGTTCAAGTTGAGTCAATATTTTGTTTGAATTACAAGGAAGATATCTGTAAGTCTAATGACAGCATCACAATCGCTTTTGATGTAAGGTTTATCTTCATCGTTTTCATAGTATCATGTTTTTATGACATATTCTTTCTTTAGATAATTCAGTCTATTTTACAAGACCTTCAACCTTATTTAGCTGACAAAAAGGCAGAACGTGAACAAAAAGAACATGATCTTAGTGAAGTGATTCTTACTGGAGATTATCTTGGTGAGGACGTAACTCAATACAATACTCTCTCGGTAGATTATACAATTTTTCTGCAATCGGAATATGTTAACATACCTCGGCTCAAAAGTTACCTTGAACAATTGATTCATGTCGGTTGTGAACTTGGTCTCTATGGACTCTTCTTGGCCACTAACGCACTTCGAAAACGGTTAAAATTATCACAGGCACTAGATCTAATGTCCGATGCACGGGGAAAACAACTGTTTGATGATTCTCTACAACGCCTTAACTGTCTTGTAGATGATATTCTTCAAGGTTTGCTCGATGTCAACCAAAATAACAATGACGTACTGTACAGCTCGAAAGTACTTAACCTGTTTGAGCGCATTAACGCTGATATCGTCAAGAATAATCTTGGTCGATGTATTATATTTGTTGAACGCATCTACACAGCGAATATCTTGACTCAAGTTTTGAAGGATCTCAGCAACAGACTACCAGCTCGAAACCATGATCAATTTAAAATAAAATATGTAACTGGGTCAAAAGCAAGTATAGGTGATGCAAAGATGACACAAAAATATCTGGTTTGATGATTTCTTTTATTTATTTGAAAAGTAAACTTTAAACTTTTTGCAGCATCAAGTGATTAAGGAATTTCGTAATGGCTCAGTTAATATTTTAGTAGCTACAGCAGTCGTTGAAGAAGGTTTAGACATTCCCAAATGCAATCTAGTATTTCGCTTCAATAAACCAATGAATTTTTGCTCTTATATGCAATCGAAAGGTCGTGCTCGATCTAAACAAAATGCATCGTACGTGCTTTTGATTGACGGATCAGATCAAAACGTATTGTCTAAAGATATGACAGAATATCAAACTTACGAAGATATTGAAAAGGTAAATTGTCTAGTTTTTATTTCGCTCTTATCTATGTGAAACTTCTTACTATCGATACTCTAAGATGATTCAACAAGGTTTTTCAATCAACGATGATGATTCTGATACAAACGATCCAAATCAGTTAGAGCCTTATCGAACCGAACAAGGCGCAGTCATCAATGCAATACGCGCTGCACAACTCATTCACGAGTAAGTAGGATGTATATGGACGATAAAAACTGAATGCTTGTCGTTCAAGATATTGTACAGTTATTGGCAATGGTTGGCTATGTCCAGCACGATTACTTTTTCACGAAACTGATCATAAAACGTTCATTAGCATTCTTTCTATGCCAGCAAATTGTCCAGTGCTTGACGATATTATTGTAAGTTTGATTTAAAAAGAAATTGCTGATATTGTCTTGTTTGTTAGCGCGAAAATCGCAGTAAAAAACTGGCTAAATATGAATGTTGTTTGAAAATAGTTGAATTACTTCATCGGCGAGGTGAAGTATATGTGGCTGATTGGATGATACATAAACTAATGGTATTATTTTTTCTTAGGAGAATTGAACGATGATTGCTTACCACATCGTAGTCGATCACTGATAACGAATGATGATATTCCAGTTAAGCATAGGTTATTCAAACTATGTGATGAATTCTTTGAACAGAAAAATGATAGTACCATAGAAAATTTCCCGACACAGGTTAATGTCACTACTCATAAAGCTTATGGCCATCAGAAAATTTCTTTTCTCGCCTACTTTAGATTGCCACATTTCCGCCCACGACTAATACTTCAACAAACATTTGGTATCTCTATCGAATCAAAATACAATCACAGAACGATAAACTAGGCTTTATTGTACCATTGAAACTAGTCGAAGTAAAGATGTCTTTTTGGTCATTCCTTGTTCACTGCCGTATATTTCTAGTTGCCAGCTTTCAATCTGTATGATGCTTTAAATAAAGTACTCACCGTCGAGATCACTTATGTTCAAACCATTGATTTCACCAAATATCGAGATGAACTCGAACATTTCTGTCGTTATCTATTTGAAAATGTCTTCGATGAAATGACCAATTGTGCAGAATCGATTCTTACATTTGATCTTGAACATTCATCGTTCCAATTGCTTCCATGTGTGTTGAAAGGTGAGAAGAAAAAAATTGAAATATTGATGACTGTGTTCACCATTGATATTTATCACTAGATTCGAATGAGATCGATGATGAACGAATGGTATCAATCTGCAATCGAAGGAACAGATCAGTTGAGACTTATTATGATATGTCTGATGATGAACTCTATGCTGTTCGACATTTGTCTCATAAAGCATTCTATACGAAAATATCGAGTACTTCTTCACCAAAACGAACTTCAGATTTATGGGAACACAAGAAAAAATCGGAAACAATCAAAACCTACGCCGATTATTTTCAATACAAATTGCCGAACATTACTATTCTACATGACTCATTGATGGCAGAAATGAAAGCCATCCGTAAACCACGAATCAATTATCTCTTCCACTCGCCATCAGACATAAAAACTACGACTTCAACATCTTCTGATCAACCATCGGTGTACTATCCGATTCAACTTATATATTATGCGCCGATGAATGCCACTGACTTGCAATTATTTCAAAAGTTACCTAGCATTCTCGTGCGTATTACTCAATTGTACTACACTGAAGAGTTGCGAACATCGTTTGCTGCTAATGTCAAAAACTATTCAGTATAACCGAAATAATTGATTCTATTGTCTTTATTGATAGAATTATTTTATTTATAGTTGATGTCAATTTCAAAAATAACTGAGCCAGTGAGTTTCACCGATTGTCTTCAAGTGATAAATTCGACATCTATAATATCTGATTCGCTGGTAAGTTTCATTCATGTATCTTTCATTTACTAAGAAGCAGATATTAATGTAAATGTTGGAATCATGAAATACTTTTAGCCTCAACAAACTTTACTTCCATTGATTCCGCTTACATATGATTTTCCAATCATCGACAACGATTTAAACAATCGACAGCCATCACCTGCCATTCTTCTTCAAGCAATAACTAGACGTTCATGTGGTGAAAAGATGGATAATGAAAATTTAGAAGTACTGGGTGACTGCTTTCTGAAATTGGCTGTTTCAATGTCATTGTACACTCGATATGCATCAGCCAGTGCCGGAATATTAACAGTCAGAAAAACACGAGAAATTTCCAATGAAAATCTCTACCGGCTAGCTGTTCAAAACAAATTGAAAACGTTCTTGAATGTTAAGAAAATTGTTTTTCGAGGTAAAGAAGCTAATTGGTTACCGCCAGGATACAAAATCGATGAAACTAAAATGGCAATTGGTAAACAGTATACACATCAGAATGCCAAACGAAAGGCAGTCAGTGATATGATCGAAGCATTTATTGGTGCATTTCTCGTCTCCAGTGATTACAAAACGACAATAAAGTTTATGCATTGGCTCGATCTCGATGTTATTCCATTAAACGATCAAGGTAAACAAATTTTATAAATTTATGGATTATATTTCTTTGCTTTTTTTATATTCAAGGACAAACAATCGAATTTCCATCTATTCTCCGTGCAAGTACTCCAGCTAATACTGATGGTCAGATTGAACGGATCGTCAATAAATTTTTCGCCGATCGAGCGTTTGAGGAAGTCGAAAGAAGAATAAAATACGTCTTTAAGAATAAAGCTTATCTGATTGCAGCATTTACGCATCCATCAAATTTTGCTAATCGTGTGACAGACTGTTACGAACGGTAAATCATCTAAGAGAATATCATTCTTTTTCATATCAGATATTTGACGTAGATTGGAATTTCTTGGCGATGCAGTACTTGATTTCTTGGTAACACGACACGTCTTCGTCAATTACAGTGTCAATGTAACACCTGGTAAACAATGAATTTATACTTATTGACAGCTAAAACTCGTTTTTTGTAGGTCGTGTCACCGATATTCGACAAGATTTAGGAAATAATGGTCGACTTGCCTACATTTTGGTGGCTTGTGGTCTCCATACGAAAATTCTACACAACTCAACCAATTTATTCGGTCATATTACAGCGTATGCTGGTGATGAAAATCTCTTTCCAAAGGACCATTCAACTGAGCAATATTTGAGCAAGGTAGAGATTTTTTTCTGTTTCAGTGATATCTCATTTTTAAGCATCTTGATTTTTATTCATCTAGGATCTTGATCAATGGGCTGACACAACATCTCCTAAGGCGCTGGCTGATGTATTTGAAGCGCTTGTTGGTGCTGTCTTTCTAGACTCTGGTAATTCTTTGCAAGTCGTCTGGAATGTCTTCGAACCATTTTTTCGACAATATATTGGTATGAATATAATAAAAACATCCATAGGACTAATCTAATTATTTTTGCAAGTTTAGATCGATCAATTAAGCATCCGAATTTCAATCCAATTCGATCATTTTCTGAAAAAGGTGGTAAAGTGATCAAGTAAGTATTTTGTTTTTTGATCTATGAAAAGTATGCTTTGTTTGTAGAGAATCTGTAGACGCTAGTGATGATCGGCCAGTAGCGATCTGTACTGTTCAAATGCCTAATGGTACTTACTTTGAAGGTCGTGGAACGAATAAGAAAAGAGCCAAAGCTGATGCATGTCGAAAAGCTATGAAACAACAAATAGAAAACCATCATGTCAACACCTAAATATTATATAAATATTTTATTTTAATCTAGAAACAGCATATTATTTTTTCATTTGTTATTTGACTTTTGATCTTTATCATAACGTATTCAATAAAATTGTAGATAAGAATAAAACGAATGATACACTGTCATAATTTGTCCATTCTGGAGCTACTTCCAAATGAATTATTATTGGATATTTGTAAGCATTTTACCGCTCGAGAACTCTACCGTATCTTCTACCCTCTCAATCATCGATTCAAATCAATTATCGATAGTATATCCGATTTACATCTGACAGTAACAGATAATGAATGTCATCCGATTAATTGTTTGTCGTTTCATCGCGTTAGCAAACTTAGCATCGATCGTGTGAAAAAGATCGACTTAAGTCGATTTCGCAATATATACTCGTTAAAATGGATTCGTCCATCAGATGTTCAATTGCAAGAAATCTACTCATCTACTTACTTTCCACATCTAAGTCAGTTGAGTGTTCATGACATGCCTCACTCATCATCAACTGCTCACTTTCATCAATTTATTTTTTCCAATGGATTTCCACTGCTGAACAAATGTATTTTGAGTGAAGTTGATATCAATCTCCGATGGCTAATGTCACCATGTTTACGCACAATAAGTATCAGTAATATGAATAATTTGTTAGTCGTCAAACGCATACTTGAATCGTGTCCAAACTTAAGTCGACTCGATTTGCATGCTCGCCATCGTCTCAGTATACCACACTCGGTCAATTTCCAACATTTTAGTTTGAAAAGATTATATCTGAAAGGTACTCTATCGCTGGAGTCTATTGATAATATCTTAGAACAGACACCTATGTTGATCTATCTCAATCTGACTTGGTCAATGCGACAACAGCTCTCAAACTGTTTTCAGCATCTTAGTCGCACTTTTCATATTTACCTTCCGTATCTCTGTCGATTCGATTGTGACCTTTTGTTGAATGGTCATTTTGAAAGTATTATCAACATCAAACCGGCGCTCGAACAGTTGCATCCATGTTTCAAACATCGTCTCTATTTTACAAAACTGGATTATGGTCGAATACGCATATCTACTAAACATATTTGACATATCATAAGATTTAGTAGCATCAATTTCAGAATCTTTTTTTCAGGGATTCTGCAAATCACTTTTATTTTATTCAGACTAGAAAAAATAATGCGGCTGCAAGACCTGTCATTGAATTTATAATGAAAATATCTTTTCTATATTCTTAATTAGCTATTTCAACTAAAAATCATATTTATCTAGATTTTTTTAAAGTACTCGCCGTATTATAAGTCCATGATTATTGTATGAAATATATATTTTTATGATAGGTTTCAGTTGTTTGTAATAAAATAATCATGATAATAACTTTTATGAAGGTCTTTTTTTCTATAGATTAAAAAAAAAGTATTCTTTAATATTCTTACTTATTAGTTATCTTCAATACGACGATAGATAATATTTGTAAGAAGTACCACAGTATTGAACTATTTTATTTTAATATTTTCTCATTATTAATACAATCGAATTTGTTTTTATCTTAAGTTAATTATTAAATAAATTGATTATTATCAAACAAGATTATAGAATGAATGAAACAAATCCTATTTCTAATAATAGTAGTAATATTAACAATATTCTTCTATCAATACCGTATCTTGCAAATATATGGATTGGTGGATTTTTTTTGATAACAGGAAATATTGGTTGTATTGGAAATATGATAATATTTAAACATCGAACATTTCGTAATCAAGCTTATACAAATTATTTATTTTTTCAATCAATATCTGATTTTTTTTTAATAAATTTTTTACTTAGTACACGTATACTTCAAAAAGGTTTTCAAATTTCTGTTGTTAATCGGTATGAATTTTTGTGTAAACTTCGATTATTTAGTACAAATTATTTGAATGAAACATCTTTTACTTTTTTTACATTTGCAACAATTGATCGAATTTTATCTGCACAACGTTCTAATTGTAAGTTATTTTTTTATCAAATAAACATTTATAGATAGATATGCATATAACTAAAATTGAAATAATTTCGATTGAATATTTTATTTTCTTTCATTTAAGCATATCGACAATGGAGTAATCGTTTTTCTTTATCTTATAAAATTGTGTTATTATGGACACTTTTTTGGTTTTTATTTACTGGTCATCGACTTGTTCTTTATAGAATAATAAATAAAACATGTGGTCCTTCATTAAGATTATATGTTGATATTGATGCTTATATTGAAATAATTATGGTAGGGCTTTGTCCATTGGTTACGATGTTTATACTTGCATATATTTTAATAAAATCTGTTCGAAATGTTATTAAACGACAAACTGCCGTTATTATTCATAGTAATCAGAATAACATAACAAAGCGTTCACAACTTCAACAAATGGATTCACAACTAACAGTAATGTTAATACTTCAATCAATAATTGCAATAATAACATTTCTTCCCTATGGATCAGAATTACTTTATATACATATTACTAGAACATGGTATAAAACACCTTTACGATTGGCTATAGAAAAAATCATCACTGAAATAACTCATATATTTGCATATACATTTTTTGCTTCTAGTTTTTATGTATCAATTATTTCAAGTAATGGATTTCGTCGTCAAGTTAAAAATCTATTTAAATTAAATAAGAAATATCTTTCAAAAAAGAAGAGAGCTATTCCATATGGTATCAAGACAAGTTCTGATATTATACAGACTACTAACTAATTAACATTTCAACATTTATCATATTTATGATTAGATTTGTTTTATTATGAAATTTTTCTTTTCTTTTAAAAACTGATAAATTTTAATACAATAAATTACAAGTAGAGAGACAAAATGATTTTAATAAAAAAATATATACCTAACAATTATCTGATTGATTAATCAAGAATAAGAATGTACCGAGATAGAGAATCTCGATCTCTGTTAGGCTTCATCATATTCTTAATCAACATTGGCTTCAGCGAGATAGAAATAATTATTCTACAATTCAAGTTAGATTCAGGATCAAAAAAACGTCGAGAAGCCATCACTATATACAAGATGTAATGGCAACATTATTTATGGAATCTAATCTATGTTAGATCAATTTTTATGAGATATGCTCTAGAGCTATCATCTAAATCGACGCATGGTAATAGTTGATATAATCATCAAAGCCTGGACCGAAGCGAATCAAAACGAAGTAGTGACTGTGTCATTCCAGCTATCGATGTTTTTGATTTTTCGATATGATACGGTTGACGACGAATTCGCTGAGTATGTTCAGGATGTCATTCATTTGAATCGAAGGAAATTTCAATTGGTAGTACTTCTTATCCGAGCTAAAGTTGACGAACTGTATAGAAAATTTCACCGGCTATGCGATATATTGGATAGAAAACCTGAAGTTTCACATGATTCAAATCCTCACAAATTCTGGAAATCTGAATCAAACGAGCTTTTGCATAGTCTGAAAAGATTGTTTGCCGAGAATGATGTCAACTAAAAATCGAAAAAACAATAGCATTACAATCAACGAACAATCAGTCGTTGTTCGTTTTTTGGAAATGACCATCTTGGATACTAATCGAATATTTAATGAATGATTTCCTGGAGATGTTCTAAGATCGATTTTTACTGCTCTTCGACAGCAGAAAGTGAAAATTGCAACATCACAAGACACGTGCATATGTATAATTCATGAGAATATGAACCTGCTATTGAAGGTTTGTGTCAGTTATATATTGATTCCATTGTATGTAGTTTCATGACAAACTTCGAACAACTACTACGACAAAAATATATCGGTGTAGTTTTTGCATCAGGTTTTGACAAGATCAGTAAAAAGGATCTGACCATTCGAATAATTTGTACCGTCAAAGAAAAAGAGTGCTTTAATGAACAATGCGACGATTGTCCGACAGAAATCATCATGAAGTTCAACAAGGTTTTTTCAGTCAGCAACAAATCATCTTGTTTACAATGCATCTCACCATTAAACAAGAACAACGAAATTTGACGATCATTAGTAATTATATGAAGCATACAATAGTGCTTTTTTTACTGTCCACAAAAATTTGTCGTCCAATTCTTCAATAAGAACCGTCCATTAGTAAAAAACTGCTAGCGCAATCCCTGGAGGATCAGAAATCTAAAACACGATTGAGCTGCATACATTGTAAACTGCAGTTCTATAGTTTGCCCAATTTAGTGTATGCCGTTGTCTTTAATGCTTTGTCGGTCACGGTCTGTATGGATGGGAGAAGAGAGTAGTGAATCCAATAAATACTCCTAAATATTTCTGAATCGCTCTATCTGATGTAACTTTTGATGTCGATCACAAATCGGATACTAGTTCTTCGCTACAAATAAAAGTGACCAAATTGTGACCAATGGTCAGTCTAAGACACTTTCGAAATCGTGGTTTTCCTGGATGTGTTTATGATGTTCTGAGAAATTTTTCAAAATCTACTTGCAAAAAGTGGTAAAATAATTATGATCGAAAGATGAATATCTTGGTTCAAAAAAAATCACATTATATAATGGGTAACTTTTCAACATCTCCTCACTCTTCTGTATCTTGTATCTCGACAAAGATCTTGTGTATGAGATATTGGATTTTGCTTACGTAATGCTGGCATCGTTGTATTCAGAGAAAATGACTGGTAACTCCGGATCTTCAATAAGGAAGGTCCGATTTTTTGTTCAGAAAAACTGTTTCTAGACTCCTCATATTCTTCAGCACAAGAAAATACTGAAAAAATTATCTTCAAAGATGTTCTGGGTTCTTTTTCTGATATTTTCTGTATCTCTGACAATATATGACAGAAGTTCCGAGAAGATAACCCAGAACTCGAGATTTTTAATAGGAAACATCTGTTTTTTTTATCAAAAGTATGTCTTAGAGCCTACTGATATTTTGAACGAAAAAAAAAATTTTAAAAAACTTTCAAAAAGTGATTGGGTCTTTATGAATTCATCTTTCTCTGTTTTTTTTGTATAACTTGTGAAGTAGATAGAATAAGGAGTAAAGAGTGAGATTGTCAGAATAATTTCATGTTGTTCTCTGCCTCTTTTCTCTTCATATGTCTTGGTTTCCTTGTACTAAATGCCTTATAAATAAAGCAAAAGATGTGTGTTAAATAATCAAAAGTTTATTAGCAATAAGATGGTAAGAGATAAAATAAAAATAAAAGATGATTGATGAATTAAAAAGATGAATTAAGTGTAACTATATGCAAGGAATCAGAAAAAAATATATTGAAAAATGAGGATAAGGAAAGTTCTTGATTGATGATCGTGAGCTGATCCATATTAACACTTCCTACATAGAAAAGGACATCAACGAATCTTTCTAATTAATAAATAATATTTATTTAACTCACCGGTTTTCTAACACTTGCCACAGAGTTTTGGGCACACTTTTACGACTCGCTCAAGATGGCAAAAGTCTTTGAGATTACCACCACAACTTTCGTTAGGGCTGCAGAGATAGCGTTTATTCGTAGGAGCTTCGAAAAGTGATCGTAAGAAGAAGTCAGCTTCATCACTGTCTTCATCATCGGGTATGAATTTTGCCCATGTGATGGTGATGGTAGCCAAGAGGACGAGCATAAGAATCCAGTAACGCATATTGCTGGTAATTGCCATAGCAGATGCTTTTTTTTGTCTTTGATGGGTAAGGAGAAATGGATGGAGATAGTTGCTGTATTTGGTTGTTATCGAAGTGTGCCAACTGTGCTTTATATAGTTCTTTTCAATGTGACGAAAAACGTCTCTTAGGGGAGCCGCTTTTGTTTTCGAATTACTGATGCATATCCGTGGTAGGCGTAAGACAATTAGAGAAAAAAAAAGTGAATATTCGTTGCCCACTTAACGATTGATTAAAACAACTACGTAAATACATTCATCTATTCCAATCAGAATCCTCTTCATTTGCGGACGGTAAGAAAAGGCTGTGCATTAAAATGTATTACCTTTTTTTCCGGAGGAGGAGTATATACATATTACTGTATGCAGTAAGGTAAATGATTATTCATAGTTTTAATAATATTTGTTACGGTTGACAAAGGAAGATAAAAATAACCATTATTACTGGCGATGAAAAAACACGGCTTTGCAGTAAAATACATTACATTTTCTTTTTAAAGGAGCGAGTATATACGTTACTGTATACAGTAAGGCAACTGATTATTGATCGTTTCAATGATATTTGTTACGGGTGAGAAAGAAAGATAAGAATAATCATTATTACTGACGATGAAAAAAAATAGACCATGCATTAAAATGTATTACTTTTTTTTCTATAGAAAGGGGTCTATTCATATTACTGTGTAGAATAACACCAATGATTGCTGATCAGTACGATTATATTTGTTACACATTGAAATTTTTTTTTCTCTTTTTAGATTTTTAATTTTATTTTATATATGTATGTTTCATTTCCTATGTTCAAATATTTGTTATTAATTAATGTATACTTCTTAAATTAACTAGTTTACTTGATATGTCTTAAAATATTATGTAAAAAATATCGATACTATTACTTTTTTACCTCGGCACTTAGAATCCTACATATGATAAAAAATAATCAGATCTACATCAATTATTTGTTAAAATATCTTTTATGTCATTGTTTTCTTGATTATGCTGTATGCTAAAGTTTTTCCTATATTTTTTCTGAACTTCTTAGATATTTCTGTAACATTTTTTGTTGAATAAAAATTTACTTCTAGTTGATTAATACAATTTTAATAAAAAACCTATATCCGTCAGTATGTGATGACGTCCTACGTTTTCAAACACCTCTTTTTTAGAAAATCGGCAATATAGTTCGATAGAGAATAATTTTCTCTATTTACTTATATCAAAGGTACATTCAACTTCGTCAAAAACTCAAACTATCAATTGTCATATACCTGCTAGTGTCTTTCTTATTTCCTCATGTTTTGTTGGCTCAGAGTCTGCATTCTATATTCAAAAAGTTTTGTCATATAATACCTTGTATGATTTGATTTAGATGCATGATTAAAATGCTGATCATAATAGATATTTATATGTGAAGACATATGTTTGAAAAGATGCATGCTTGTATTATCTATATTGCTGATAGTGATTGTTCAAATATTCGATTAGAGCAATTTTCGAATGTTTTGCTCTTATAGACAGATGATTTAGACATTTACTACTTTCCAGATACTCGTGCTAAAGTATTAGGTCTTCTGAGATAAATATTAAATGTTAGTTGATATTAATAAGCTTGTGCAGAGATATCGAGATGATTATTGAGTTTTAACCGATATGTATAGATAGCCATTAAGGGTCAATTCTTTAGGTAGTGTATAGACTGTTAAGTCCACTCGTAAGTGTTGTGAAAATCATGGTCATTTTTGGTGATTTTCATAAAAATTGGCGCAAAATTGTGACTGATTATACTTCTTACAAAGCTCGTTATTTAAATTAGATTTGATTGAGTACATTTGTACTAAAATTTACCATCTTTCTAACGGTGAAAATTCAAGTTCAATGACTATCAGGATCGTTGAGGTATTTGACAAATAAGCAAGTGCATTCTATTTTGAAATAGATGATAGTTATAAGTTTTTCATACTTTTATTTATTTTTATCAAAGTTCATTTTCATAGTAGCAAAAGAAAAAAATAATCTGCATGTTTTTTATGTGTCGTTGTATTTAGTGCTAACAAATAGGTTGATGTTCGTGATCATCGCTAGTAGGTGCAGGAAGAAATTTGCTATTGCATGTATCGGTATCGCTCTCTTAATCAAGTTGAATGTCGTTGTTGTTTAGTTGGTTGTTTATTATCATATTGAGATTAATTGGATTATAATTATTCGATAGCAATGTTGAAGAAATAAGATTGATTTTCATGTTGTTAGAGATATTGATGTTGCTTTTTGATGGTCTGGAGTTCACATCACTTTAAAAGACTTATGTTTCTGCGTTGCCACGACATCACCAGATGGATTTTGTTGAAGATATTATATGTGTGATTACAAGACTAGAGAATCATTTAAATTGTTTAAAGAAAATACAACTTACCCAAACTTATTTGTGTATAAGTATTTGTTTCAACCACCATAAATCTTCAATTTTATGTGCTTGAATGTTGTCTATATTTTCTGAATCCATGGCGTATTCAGCTAATAACAAAAATAACAATATCATTATACTATAAGAGTGAACCATTCTAAATAGATAAACTAAGAATAAACCAAAAATATGAAACATTTAAATCATTAGACACCTACCATTCAACACTTTAATAGATAATACAACAGATAAAGTAATCCATACATGTTACCTTAAACGACGATTGTTAGACTAGAAAACGAGTAAAATAACAAACAAATAAGTTTTGTCTTCTATATATATTGATTTAATGTAAACAATGTCACCAGATTCCATTCATTGCCTCATTCTTTTCCTTTCTTTTCGTCGATATTGCTTCCTTCATTCTGTTTAATCGCTTGTATGACTATTTGAATTATATATATGTACTGCTTTTTTTCCCTTCTTTTTCTTGTGAACCTTACATGGCACAATAATTTAAATAAAAGAAAACATAATTGAATTCCTTGAAATACAATAATCTCAATATTACATTTTTACACTTTTGTTTAAATAGAATTAATACTCATAAAATAATTTTATTATAACATATATTAAGATCATCGAAGTATTTAAAAAATATTCTATGAATATTTTAAATTAATATAATAGAATGTGTAGAATTTGAATAATAATACAAAATTTCTATGATGTAAATAAGAAAGATGACTCTATACCATTCATTGTTTAAATGACTTTTCAGAATATTGCATTCATTTTTAACTATTTTCCTCTTTTTTTCATGCCTTATATAGATATGAGCTCATGTACGTATATGTAGTCGTTATTCTACACCTTTCTTTCGTTAAAATATTAAATATTTTAATTAACACATTCAACCCGATTCAGTTTTATTAGAGAGTAATTCTACAGATTGACTTTTGTGCGTATTTGTCTTTCGAAAAATGTACTCGTTAATCTTTTCATTCTGTGCTGGTCCGTCATTTTCTGTTTATAATATTACATAGAGCGAAGTGTCCATTCTGTAGTTTCATAAAAGTCTTGTGCAGTCTTTACTTCTTGGTGCACCCGTTGAAAACCTCAAATATGGTCTCAGAACGCAATCAACACAACATTTGAAGCGTAAACTTGCTGATCACAAGCTACAAGATTCAAGAGAAGCTAGTGCAATGGCAACAAAAAAAATAAAAACTTTCTGTTTTAATTGCGATGAACTCTTTGTCTTAATTGTTTTAACAAAAAGCATTTCTCTCGTTAAAATATAATGAGTCACCGGTGGCTCACATCGGGTCGAATGTATTAATTATTCATTGTCTAATCTGATATTAAGGATTCAACCCAAATCCAAAAATCAGAAGAAAAATGCTCACTGAAAGTAGTATAAAAGTCAGAATAGTAGATGGTGTACCATCAAATTCCATTTATTATTTATAGAAAAAAAGTGTTACTTCCTTCTTTTTATTAGTTTTGTGTATTTCAGGTGATTTATAAAAGTTATAGAGAGTTAAGCGGAAACACATATACAGACGCAAAAATCAAAAATTCGACGCTCATTCGGAATTTTACCTACTGGTATAAGCAGAATTTTGGTGTCATGAGAGGAGAAAGCGGCTCGCCCAGAAAAATTATACTTTCTGAAAGATCGAAAAAATTGCTATTTTTTAATAAGAACATTATGAGACGTTTTTACAGATAAGTTTTGGTTTAAGCCATACATTCATTTATATTTGGACTCGAACATTCTTAAACTTTCCTAGGGAGAGAGACCAACTCTTCCGATCCATAGCTGCTTATTCTACTAAATTCGCCTCAAAGTTTTTTCTCTAATAAAAAAGGAAAACAATCTACTTCAATTTTTTAAAATAAAAATTTGAATAGTATAAAAAGGTCTGACGTCCTGGAAACACACGCACTTAGATATTTTTGGTTTGGCATTCCACATATTCTCCAAGGCTGAGTTAGATGATAATTCTTTTGTCTCTATGTATGAAGGTGTATGTTTGTAATAAAGTTAAAATTAGTATAGGTATTATCGTGAATGTTTTTTTGTTTTAATATAAATATAAAAAAATGATGTAGATTTTCATCTAAAGCAACGTTTTAACAACAATGAATAACCGTTCACTTTGACAACATAGAAAGACAATAACAAAAATCTACGTTTTTACAGATTTATTAATTGTTCGAAAGGTAATTGAAATTCTTTCACCAGTAGTATTTAACTTTAAAGAATGTTTCCATCGATATCTGCTATCTCCTTTCATAACTAAAAGACTACAATCTGGAGCATTCACATTTTTTGATGTTGATCCACATTGAAATACAATGTTTACTTCAGTTCCCAATGAAAGGGTTGCGATAGTAGGACCAAATAGAACTTTGTGATCTATATGTGGACTAATACCCTGTCCTTTTTTATATCTGTTAATTATAATTTGATCAATTGGATTTTCAAAATTTCCACGTACTTCTACTTGTTTTCTAATATTATTCAACCATTCGGGTATTTCTTTTACGTCATTTACCAATGTTCTTGTTTTGTAATCATATCGTTGACCATAATGTAAAGTATCTCGAGTTAGTTCTTTACCCCAATTTTCTTTACATATATTGGACCAAAGTAATTTCTGTTCGTCTTTATCGATGAAATTTTTAATCATTTGTAAGCCATCTATTTCATCTGTGTTTAATTTTATCTTTTTTGAAGCAGAATTTTGTTTTTCTTCACTGATGCTATCATTTTTAGTGTTTTTACCGTATTTTGTACCATTTTCGGTTTCTTTTTCACACTCTTTTCTTTTCATTGATGATGATGACTTTTTCTAAATGTAAGAAGAAAAAAAATGCTATAAATAAAGACGTAATTTCACAATTGAATAAGAATTTATGAAAGTTTCATATTGCGTAAACTTACAATTTCTGAATAGATTCAGTTAAAAAATAGATATTTCTTGTAAAATTGAAAAATTGTGCAACGCAGAAAGCTGATATCAATAAAATATAAGTGCACTAACGGAAAAATTGTTTGCTTCTTCACGTTTCTTTCCACGACGATATATAGTATACTCTCACTTATTAGTCATATTCTTTTTTTGCGTTCTATTCTGTTTTCATCTTAACATTTGATTTAAAAGACCGAAAAGACTTCTCTAACAGTTACAATTATTAAACACATAAAAAAAAAGTCCGTGCACTTTTCAATACATCAGTAAGCATTAAGCGACTTTCAAATGAATTGTGACTGATTGAATATAGTATCTTTATCCTAAGAATCAAGTCTTGTCAAATACTATCGTCATATCAGTTCACAAGGCCCTGAATTCTTTACTATTCTAATTGAAGATCGGCCTACTTCTACATAGTATCATAATTTCCTTTAGCCAATCTATACCATTCTGACAGACCACCAAATTGTACTAAGGTTTTTACAATTATACTTTAAAATATACTTCTGATTTTTTGTTATTCACTTTATCTTGAGCAATAAAAATACTTTTTCTTCTTATCTTATATGAGTTCGTAAACTATATACATTATGTTTTTTTTTCCAAGAACATTTTTGATTTATACCTTTACTACTCTTCGTACATAAAAGAGAGGATGCACATTTAAGAATAAAAGTAAAAGAATTCAAAAGAAAGTATTCGCATTATCTGCCCACGGAAAAATAAGACAAATTTAAATATATGCGATCATATGAATATATCTTAGAAACTGTGAAAGACTTGTTAGGAAAGATTACAGAACCAGAGCAGAAATCGAATCTATACCTTGTGACAACTAACTAAAGATTCTATAACTTTGTTTTTCTGCTTCTTTGACATGTTTCGCACAAGTATTATGAATAAATATCTCATTTTTTAATTTCTACATCAAGATCTATGAATAGCTCTTGTACATCTATGCCGTTTTTTTGCATTTGTATGGAAATTTTCTGTGAAGATATATCCTATTGTATAGCGGCGGTGGAAGTGGGAGTAAGGAGAGGATACACCCTCCAATAATGAAAAATTTTGAATTGTTTTGTCATGAAAAACTAAGAGGTGACTTTTCAAACAATTGGAGTAAAGACTGTTGGGAAAAATTATCTGACATGAAAGTTTTTCAAGCTCTAATCTGGTGAATTTTTAAAAAGTTTGCTTTGCATATTAGATTATACAGTATTTTTTTGATAGGATGATTCTTTTTTCATCTGCACTTTTAAATATGAAATACATCTTCCCGCTCTCTTTAAATAATGATCCAGAATAGAACTTAACAGCTTATCTTTATAAACGGAATAATATGTCTTTATGTTGACAATTGAAAATAATTTCAAGTAAAATGTTTTTTTTTCTCTTCTTATACTTATATTATTAGTGAAGTTTATTGTTTTTACTCAAAAATTATAATTAAAGAAAAGTTGTGGACAAATGTTCACGGTATGAATTGTTACAAAGTGAATAGAAAATTTTGATATCCTCTCTATTCAGTCTTAAAGAAGCGCATGAGTATCTAGATGCGCCTGTGTTAGACTATGTCAGTACAAAAGAAAGACAATAGAATAGCGTTGCGCTATTGTATTGATTAGATGATAGGAGAAAGTTGAACGTTTTCTTAAATTATTTCATCGCATTAGAGTTTTATAAAAGACCGAAATGTTTACGCGATACACAAATGAATAATCTATTAATATTCATTAAATCGTTCGATGAATCTTTTTTCCATCTCTTCCTCACTCTCTCTCTTTTTCAGATACTGGTAATAAAATTACGAATGAGTGATTACATTCGTACATTATCACATTGCGGTGATTATTCGAGGGATGTTTATGTTCTGTGAGACTTGTTTTATTTTTTTCTTGACACTGTACTTTTATCATGGATTTGTATCAAAGAACAAAGAAAATAAATAAATTGATTATATATAAGTTTTAAAGTAAAAACCGTAATACATTTATCGATTTAAGTCATATTCGAATTCTCAGAACATGTTCGATAGATAGAGAATATTTCGAAAAGAGAAGTACTCTTTATAAATTTATTCTTATCCTCTAATACTTTAGTCTGTGTCATCCACAATCAGTTGATAGTAGTTGACGTCATGATACATGTAAAGATCGACATGCTACTACTTTGTATACTATGTTTTTTTCCTTCTCTTTCATTCCTTTTTATGTTTCTTTTCTATGCCTCTCTATATGCGCGTCAATCTTTAA
This sequence comes from Macrotrachela quadricornifera, assembly GCA_022393335.1. Lineage (NCBI taxonomy): Eukaryota > Metazoa > Rotifera > Eurotatoria > Philodinida > Philodinidae > Macrotrachela > Macrotrachela quadricornifera. The sequence continues at coordinate 1,047,727 of JAJEKB010021311.1, forward strand.
GTAGAAGAGGATTGGTGGAACTCAATATATATATAGAAGAAAGGTTGCACTACAAGAACAAAATATATATTGTTTTTTTTATGTGCTTGTTTTACGCACATTTTTTTTCTTATTGTTCGATTCTCCGTTCTTCTTTTTTTTTTGTTCTTTTGCTTTTCTCTTTAAAATAAAAATGATTTTTACAGATAATAACATCGATAACAGTTTGGTCTTTCTTTCATTGACATTTCTAACAAGGAAACATAATGAGATATTCAAGCTGTTTATGTCTTATCCTTTGGCCATGAATAAAACTAAATGAGGTATGAATAACTTAAAGAGAATTCATCCTCTTATGCTTTTGCTTCCAAGATATCAAATTTAGACTTGAAACTTTGTTCATATCAATTTCTCAAGCAGGTTGTACACAAAATTTCAGCACTTCTATAATATCGATGAAATGATTCTATATTTTGGGAAAGTACGAGGCAATGAATTTTCTCTAGGATTTTCATGTCTTATTGTGGTCTACTCATCGACTTGAACATCTAGGTATGTTCTCTCCTAAGTAGAAATAAGAACTGATAGCAATAATACAGTAAAGATATATTTTTACGTTACTGCGTAAAAAAATTGATTCAACGTAAATATTTATATCATGTTTGATACTTTCTATAAATAAGAAGAAAAAAAACAGAACGAACACTTTTAATAAAATGTCGCAGTTAAAATAGACTTATTTATTATTAAAGCACAGAAACGGCAAACAGGAATCAATCAAAAGTGAATAAAAATACTATAGACTGGTTTACTTTTGCGCAAAATTACCTATTGCGTCGAATTTAAAATCAATTTCATTGTAATGAAAAGTGTTGCTACTATTGTCTTCAAGTTGCTAGGTTTGATACTTCATAAATTAACCTTCTCATTAGAGGCAGAATAATTTTCTAAACATTAGAAATATTAAGATTTATTGAATGAAAAAAATCTATCGATAGAGCCAATCTTTGAGTAGATCAGATTAAAGAAGACTAATCTAGTGCATAGAATCCGTTGGATATATCTCTTCTTCCTTTATATTCGAATTGAACGTTCTTTTAGATGATACTATAATCATTTTAAACATACATAAATGGCTAACTATTTAATTAATAATAAAGAAATAATAAATATTGATAATAATCTTCAAAAACCGAATATTTATAATAAATATTTACCATTCTATGAATCTATTCAACAACAAGCTTCGTTGTTATTCGATGAAATTCGAGAAAATTTATCATATACAATTCAATTGGGTGAATTAGAACCAGGTTTTACAGTATGGTCTAATAAATTAAAACAATTTATTTCACTCTATGGTTTTAATTTTACTAAAATTGATCATTTGAAACTCATTCATTTTTATTTATCTATTCTTTCTATTAATAATCTGGATTATATACATGTTCAAATATGTTTTGATATGTTATTTGAACTTTTACGGTTAGTATTTAAATTCTTCTCAAGAATAACATTAAAATAATAAAGAAAAATTTTCTAGAAAAACTCGTTTAATTACACGAGATGATTTAAATATCGATTGGCGAATATTTTATAATTGGGCTCAAGTTATTTATAATAATCATGATAAAATTCATTCATTGGTCGTTTTACCTACGTTTGTAGAATTTTTTCATGGAAAAATTTGAAAAAGAATATCTTAGTAATTTTATGTTTGTCTTTTTTTTGAAGAGATATAGAAATTTCACTTTTTCTTTGTGTACATCGTTGTGCTCCATATTTTTTGGTTACAGCTACTCAAGATATTCTCAATGAATTACGTCCACAAATATGTCCTATTGATGAATGGAGTTTTGTTGATACTATCAGAATATTTGAACTTCTTCTTCCTGTTATTTTACCTTCAAATTTACATAGCCAGGGATTCGAGTTTGTTTAGAATTTTATTTTATTTTTTTTGCTTTTAATTTCATTAGATTTATCATCTCAGATTATGGTTAAATGAATTTTTTACTATATGGGAAAATATTTACAATCAAACAATATGGGAAGTAGTAAGTTTATGATTGATTATATTAATTATTATTAATAATCTATTTTAGCGTTTAATCAGTATTTTTTCATCAGTAGCTTGGTATAATATTGGTTATATTAATTGGGAACCTTGGTTTCCAAAGGTATATAAAAATTTTGTTTTTGTAACTCTTAAAATTATTTTTTTATTAGATTTTTACGCGTATAATTCGAGGTTTTTCACTTCCAATTGGTAAAATGCGAATGTCTACACAACGATATAGTTATGTTGAATCATATTCAACAAAATGGATTGTTGCTATGATAGGCAATGGAAATTCTTGTCTTCAATATTTACGTGATTTATTTATTAGTATTAAAAGTTTTTATCATCCATCAAATACAGGAAAATTTCAAGAGAAATTAGTTAAATTTCTTTTGAAATTAACACAAGATTTTCTTGATCGAGTTCATTTGTGTGTATTAAAATAAGACATTTAATATGTCTATTATCTTTAAAAAAAAAACGTTTTATAGAGAACGTAAAGCTAATCCTGTTTGGTTTTTTGCACCACATGAATCATATCGACTTACGGAAGAAGATATTACTGATTTTGTTAATTGTGTCAAAGAATATGCATTCATATCGATTTTTAATAAAAATTATGGTGAAGAAGCAGCAAAAGCATGTCAATATCTTTCGATACTTCGACCAGAATTAATTGTACCATCCATTATTGAAAGGTTTGATCTTATTATTATTATTTTATTAATTCATTAAATCTTGTATTATAGACACTTTTCATCTATTGATAATATTACTGAACCACATCGTTTTACATCAATCCTTAATTGTTTAAAACATATTGCTCGTCAAATAGTTCAACAAACATCTAACTATTCTCAAGGACAAATTTATGTATTACCGTTACTTATGTCTGTATTACCTGGTATTGATTTAAATGATCATGATAAAACATTAGCAACATTTGAATTTCTTGATACGATATTTATGCTTATTATATGTGTTGATTGTTCATCAGCAGTTAATATTCGAAATGATTTAACAGAAGTAAGATTAAATTTATAAATTGAATATAAATGTATACATATATGTTTATAGATTGAAAAAGAAGTATGTTTATCAACATCAAAATTTGAAGATTTTATTATTGAATTTCTTAATCGAATATTTCAAATGATTGATATACTATCAGCAGATATATCTGATGGTGTTATAATTAATACAAATGTTGATACAATTGATGATAGTATTAGAAAAAAACTCGAATCTATTATGTTTAGTATTGTTCAACAATGTAGTAATAAAATCTTTCAAGTATGTATCGCCATATAAGACATATAAAAAAATACCGATAATTAATATTTAGAAAATTCAAGAAAAAATATTAAATTTTATAACTGGAGCTTGTTTATCAATTAAAGTTCGAGATATTGTTGGTTGTCTTATTCGTGCATTTATTCGAGGTAATCCAATTGAAACATTAAAATGTTTATTATCAAAAACATGTGAATCTATTGAAAAAATTTTAAATGATTCAAAATCAATATTATTATTAACAGATTATAAAGAAGATATTGAATTAACTTGGTATTTATTTCTTTTTGCTGAACTTGTTCATGCTCGTGGTGATGTTTTATTAAATTATAAAACAATAATTATGTCTATTTTTCATAAATGTATTCATATAATGAATAAAAATTCATATGAAATTATTGCTAATGCTTCAGCACGTTTACTTGAATCACTTACTCAAATATATCCAATTGATTATCGATTAACAATTGAAAATATTAATGAACCATTTATTGATTTTTTACCAATTCGAGTATGTTGTTGGTTTTTTTTTGTTATGGAAAAATGAAATTATTTTTTATATAAATAATTAGGCATGGGGACAATATGTTGAATTTAATAAACTTCAAGTTCAATATCATATTCCAAATGAAGATGAAATTGATTTTGCTTCAGAATTTCTTAATACATTTATATATCTTGAATTAAATTTATTAAATGAAAAATGTTTAAAAATGTCAAATAATGAAAGATTAAGATCATTAATACTTATTCAATATATGGCTTTTGGATGTTTTAGAATGATTCCACGTATTGAAAGTAATGAAGTAAATGAACTGTATGTATATATATATATTGAATATTAATAAATATTTAAATAAAAATTTTTTTTTATAGTATACCATCAGTTGTTGCTTATGATTCAAAATATCATATTCAAGATGGAATTTATTCGAAAAAATTAAGTATGAACAAAATAATTTTTATATAATTATTCAATTAATATACATATTTAGAATTAAAAGAAAACTTACGTATGCGTCTTATGATCGATATTGATAATTTTCTTAGTAAATTTTTAATTGATTCATAATTTTTAAATAAAATCATTTTTTTTTTTATTATAGATAAACTTATAGAAAATCATTCCGATGATGTTACATCAATAATAACAGCTCTTAGAGTAAATAATATTTTTATTTTATTTTATTTATAATTATATATATATTATTATCTATAGTTTTATCCATTGATATCTGTATATTATGGTGCATATGAAGATATGGTTCGTTTTTTACGTGAAGATTTTGGATCTCATGAAAAATTATTAAAAAATAAACTTAATGGTGAAGGACAAAATATTCGAAGTTTAAATATTCAAAAAATAGCATTACAAATTAAAGTAATCGAATTAATTGAAATAAAAATAATCAATTTGTTTTTTTTTAGGATATTGAATTGAGTAGTTTTGGGCGATTTACTGATATTGATAAACAAATTGTATTAAAATTATTTCAACTATCAATTAATCGATACAGTGCAGTAAGTTGTAATTATTTATATTGAAGGTTTTAATATAAATATTTATAGATTCGTCGTAGAGCACAGGTAGAATTATTCTGTATGCTCAAATGTTATCGATTTTCATTTCAAGTAATTGTTGATCGTATTATTGAATTACTTGATACACCAGGTGAAGCTGATCATGATCAAATTAAAGTTTAGATTTTACTTTTTGTTTTTCTTATCTAATTTTATTTATATATCATATAGGGTTGTTTATATATTCTTTTGGGTACTGAATCATTTTTTTTACCAAGAAAATGTTCATGGAAAATGAGAGAAAAATTATGGCCATCAATTGTACGATTGATTCATGTAAAAAAACTTAGTACAAAAAATTTATTGGAGAATATTAGTAAAAAAATTCAGAAAAAATTTGTTACATCAGTTATTATTCAAAATACTAATGAAATATCAAGATGTGCAGCAGACAATTTATGGCATTCATTAGAATCAAATAATATGAAAATACGTGAAGAATGTAATCAAGCTGATTGTCTATCGTATAAGAATTTAATGGAATCACTTAATTCAGCACTTAAAGATGAAAAATTGTAAATTCTATTTACTTATACCTAAAAAAATTGATTGTTCTTTTTTTTTGTGTATCTATTCAGAACTTGGGGACAACATAAAACAGCAATGTCTTTATTATGTCTTCTCATTCAAAAGCATGTACCAATTCCATCATCATGTATTCAAACATTTGTAGATTTTTTGGTTCATGATAGTAGTGAATTACGAAAGGTTCGTTAACAATTGATAATAATAAAAAAAAATATTCAATTTCTCTATTCGATCTTTTCAGTGTGCAGCAAAGAGTATTGCAGCTTTCTGTCATTTACAAAAACCACCTCGAATTTTAGTTGAAAAATCTCTCGAAGAAATTCTTTATAAAATTGGTAAACCTTTATTATATATTTCTGATAATGAATATCAACCAGGTGATCGTGATGATAATTTATGGATAACAATTGATGATTATAAACCACCTAAAACACAAATTGAATGGGAAGAAACATGTTTTTTAGATAGATCATATCATGGATATTATACTTGGCCAAAAATGATTAAATATTCAATAAATAAACGAGAACGTTATACATTAAATAATATGCCCGAACAAGTGACGATTTTATATAATCGATTTATTGATAAAAATTTTGTAGTACGAGTTATACATTTAATGATTTTTGATGATGATAAAGATAAAGAAGGAAGAACATTTGATAGAATTCAATTTGCAATGTTTAAGGTAAACAGAAAGAAAAATATAAATATATAAAGAATTTGTGATCTAGGGTTTATTTCGTAATTTTGGTCTTGCATTTATGGATAATTTTATGGAACAATTGTACGTACTCATTCGTGAAAAAGTAAAAGAAAAACAAGAAGGTAGTCATCGAGTAGCAGCTGAAATAGTAGCTGGAATGATTCGTGGTTCAAAAAATTGGACATTAGAAATGGTAAATGAAATATATTTTCTATAAATTATATTATCTATGAATATATTTCATTTAGCTTAATATACTTTGGGAAAAACTTACACCATTTCTTACTGAAGTTTGTAATAATCTTAGTGCTGAAACACTTTTCTATTGGAGTTCATGTTTCGAACATATTATGGTTAGTTTTAATTTTTCTTTTACAAAATAATTTTTCTATTTAATTAGGAAAAAGAAGATCCTCGTCGAATGTATCGATTAATTGATTTTATTCGTACATTAATTTATCCAAAAATAATATCGAATACATTTAATGAAATAGCTCGTTGGTCTTTAATTCGAAATTTAAATGAATTTCAATGGCGTATTCCATCAATTTGGAGGTATATTAATGAACATTGTAAAATATTACTTACTCATTCATCTTCAGCTGTACGAGAACGTGTTGCTATGTGAGAAAAAAAAATAAAGTTTCAAATTTATTTTATTTTTTATTATCAGATTATTATCGATATCGCTCAGTTTTGATATAATGTTATTTAATGGAAAATCAACACGTCAAGTTAATACGAATGAATTTATGGATTTTATATGTAAACAATTGCGTCAAGCTATTGAAACTTATGAAAAGACACCTCTTAGTAAGATCTTCGGTTTATTTCATAATATTTTTATTCAATATTGTAGATCGATTCGTTGAAATTGATTCTGAAGCTCATAAAGCATTAAATTTATTTGAAACAGGTAAAAAATTTAGTTATATGATATTCGAAAAAAGCATATAATTTAGTAATTCGAATGCATACACAATACTTTCATCGATCTCGACAACCAATAAAAGATGCAATAATTTCTATTTTTCCCTATGTATGATAAAATATTCAATCTATTTATAAAAACAAAAAATCATTCTTCTCTTTTTTTTGTTAGCTTTGTGAAATGGAAAGTATTGCAACTACTGATAATGTATTTAAAACAGATTTAACAGTTAGTCGATTAACTATTGCTATGACTTATATAAATGAACATTTTTTTGAAGCATTCATTCAACAATTAATACAAGTATATGTTTAAAAAAAAATAGAATATATATATTGATATGTTATATATAGATTTGTACAAGTCCTAAATGGAATGCACGTCGAGCAGCAATTGAATTTACTCAAAATATGATTTTTTGTAATCTATTTAATGCTCGTCCTTATGCTAAACAATTACAAAAACTTGTATTTAAATGTCTTTTTGATGAACAATATGAAGTACGATTAGCTGCATCAATGACTTTATCTGATTTTTATCAATGTGGTTATATTCATGTAACATTGGAAGATCTGGTATGACAAACCTTAGTTTTCTTTTTCTTTTATTAAAATAAATTTTTCTCATAAAAGAAACATTTTCATGAAATGAGCAATACAAATTATTTTACTATGACTAGTGGCAAGAAAGTAATATTATCTAAAAATCTTATCAAACGCCATGCAGGTTAGTATATCAATGAAATTAATTCACATCCTTCTGCATCCACCACTCACTTAACAGTATAACTGTGAATAGTAAAATTAATTTTATATATAAATACAGGTGTTTTGGGACTCTGTGCAATTGTTTTATCAAGTCCATACGATATTCCAACATATGTACCAGAAGCATTAATACTTCTTTGCGAACATTCGCATGATCCAGATATGATACAAGTATGTATTTTTCAATTTACTATTGAAAAAGATTTGTATAAAAATTTTCATCTTTAGAAATCGATAAAAACATGTTTATCAGAGTTTCGTCGAACTCATCATGATTCATGGCATGAACATCGAGAACAATTTACTGAAGATCAATTGGTAATTTTAGCTGATGTGCTCATTTCACACAGTTATTATGCTTGAAAATGGATTGATATTTATTTTCTTTTCTCATATATACCAGCATCTTGTGTAAAATATGTATAATTGTAGATATATACTTTATTGAAATATTATTTTTCGAAACAGTTTTAATAATTAGTTCTTAGTTTCCTTGTAACAAAGAAAAAATAAAAATGGTATGAACATTAACCAAAGTAATAGAGAGCAGCTACATATGATCTGAATCGAGAATTAAAATATTTTGTGAAATATTTGAAGATTGATTATTTTTATTGATATAAAATATGAAAAATTTGTAATTTAGATCTGTAGATTTATTTCTGCAATGGAATTATCTAATAGTTATTCCTATGTTGTTTCTTTCAATTTTGCTTACATATTCGGTTGCCAACGAAGTTCTTGCTTTTTTTTGAAAATGTTCTAAAACTTTCGGGAAAGTTCTAGAAGTTTCTATACTAAGGGTATATAAAGGGAGTGTGAATATCTTTCGAATTATAATGAAGTCATCGATGTGAATCCTGACCATGAACTGAAAATGAATCTCTCTCGTAGAGAGATTCGAGTGATTTTACTTCATGAATTTCGTCTAGGTCACATTGCAACGGAAGTAGCCAACAACATATGCAACATGATGGGCTCGGATGTACTCTCTATTCGTACGACACAACATTGGTTCAATCGCTTTAAGAACGGTGACTTAGAACTCTACCCGGTAGACCACTGGAAGTGGATGTGGATCTCTTAAAGCAGCTTATTGAACGAGATCCTCAATTGACTTCACGGTGTTTAGCAGACCAATTTGGGTGTTCTCATACTACGATGGAACAACATCTGAACGAATTAGGCAAAACATGAAGATATGGAGTTTGAATACTCCATGAGTTATCACTCCATTAGCTTCAGTACAGAATTGATGCTTGTATGGATTTGATGACATCTCACCGCAGTTATCAATGACTCTGCAATCTTCTCACCGGTGATGAGAAGTGGGTGTTGTATATTAACTACGCGCACAGACGCCAGTAGCTAAGCCCTAATCAGACAGGCGTAGCAATATCTACCACTGATCCACACCCCAAGTAGATGATGCTGAGCGTTTGGTGGGGTGTCAATGAAATTACTCACTGGGAAGTTCTTCCAAATGGTTGCACTATCACTACTGATCTCTAATATCAAAAAATGGATCGGATTACTAAAAAAACTTAATGGAAAGCAGGATCGAATCTACTATTTGCATGATAGCACATGACCCCATGTTGCAAAGTCGACCTGCAAAAAATTATTGAAGGACGAATGGATTACCGTTTCTCATCCACATTATTTTCCTGACTGGGCTTCACCGAACTACCATTTGTTTCGTTCTCTTTCTCATCATTTGCGTGAGAAAAAGTTCAACGACGACAACAACATGGAGATGGTTATCGCCAACTTCTTTGGGCAAAAGTTGCAGAACTTCTACAAGCATGGGATCCTGTCTCTACTAGAGCGTTGACGACAAGTCATCGATAGTAGTGGTGCATATATAACTGAAAGCTAGTTGTGCCGTTGAAGTTAAAAAATAAAAATAAAATTTTTGAAAAAAAAGCAAAAACTTGGTTGCCAACCTAACGGAGTGGTCCATAAAGAATGACGGTGTTATGACCTACTCTCCGGACTAGGCCATAAAGTGGCTCCAGCT
>JAJEKB010021311.1:1082593-1191691 GCA_022393335.1 Macrotrachela quadricornifera
TTTTCTAACACCTTGTGTAAGCTCACAATCCAGTGCGACATTTGTGCCAAGACTTTCGCATCAGTCTTTACTCAAAGAATGAACAAACTAAAGAGAAAATTAGTTGTTATTTTTCTTGTAGAATTTATCACCTTAATACGTCATAAAATGCGATTTTATTTTTTGCGCAACAGTATAAATTAATATTTATAATTTCACATCCTCTCTTTCACCTTATAAAACTCAAACTATGGTCATGCAACAGGAACAGAAAAGGTGCAGTTGGAAGAAGCAGAAAATTTCGTATAATTTTATATAAAATTATTCAGTGAAAACATATGTTTATCTGAGACATACAGATATAAAATTAGCATGATTACTTAAGTTTAAACCGTTCGGGACGGGGGTTGTTTTTTTGTAAAACAAGAATGAAACCCGAAATTAGTTAATATCAGTTAGTTTTCCTTTTTATTCAACTTTATTTATCTTTTTGGAATGACTTTACCGTATATGTGCATAGTTCTTACTGAACATTACAGTCAAATTAGTTAAAACAACAGATAAATAGTACGTATTCACAGATGTGAATCATTTGGGACGAGTGGCCACTTTAATGGCCACTCGTCCCGAACGGGTTAGTAGATTCTTTCAACAAAAATGACATTAAACCTTAACAATACAGAAACATAACTATTATTATTTAATACCGTTTTGTAGCGCGAAGAGTTGTGTATCTAAAACATCAAAATTTTTTTTATCTAGAGCTTGTCAAAGGTTTGAAATAATTAAGACAAGACAGTGGGGATCTATGAAGAAAGGTGACCTTTTTTCTCGCTATTATATTAAATAGCATTTTATTTAATCAGACTCGTGTAATAATACGTGATTTTTTCTGTCCAAATAGAGAAAAGTGAGCTGAACACCTTTTCTCGAATGAGTACTAGCCAATATCGTATCCTATGAGTGATAGAGGTTTCAAAAGTAGTCTCCAGCTAAAATAGCTGGAGTGATCCGATTTATCCGGAATTCATTTTTATCCAAAAAAACTCGATTGATACAGGTGTCAGTCTTATAAATACTGCGTCACAGCAGTTCATTTATTCATTGAAATATCTTCAGGTCCCATAGAAGACACTGTGGACTATCGAACCATATCATTTTTCTTTAAGTATGAATGGATAAAAAAAGAGTTATGAGATGAAGAAATTAGTCATAGTCGTTTTTGCTGGAGTGATCCGAATTACCCCAAATAACTCTATTTTATCTTTAACTCTTTTTTCCTTCAATCGAAAGACATGATTGTTATTGTGAAAAGATGTGCCATGAAATTCTCTATAAGGTGACCTATTTCACTCTGACTAAATAGCTTGCATTATATTTAAAAAATGAAATGAATTCATTCGATAAAATGATGAGTACTTTGAAGAAATAATGATTTTTAGCATTTTTTCTAAGATCAACTTATTTGCCGTTTCGAAGAGATTTTTCAGGATATTTTCTTTTAAACCCGATATTTATCAATTCAATTCAAATAGAATAGCGTATGTAGCCCTAGAACATTAGTGTCTCAAGATTGCTTAGCAATTCAAATGATACATCAATAAAACTCATTTAGAAACGACAAGTAAGCCGATCTTAGAAAAAAAAATCTGAATATCGTTATTTCTTCACAGTACTCATCATTTTATCGAATGAATTCATTTTATTTTTAAAATATTATGCAAGCTATTTAGTCAGAGTGAAATAGACCACTTCACAGACAATTTCACGGCACAACTTTTTATAATAAAAATCATGCCTTTCGACTAGACGGAAAAAGAGTTAACGATAAAATATTGAGCGGTAGTGTACTGCATTGGACTCCATACTCCGACTCCAACTCCAACTCCATCGGAGTTGGAGTCGAAATTGAAGGAAGAACATTTTTTGGAGTCGGAGTTGGAATGATTAAGAGAAGTTTTTTTGGAGTCAATGTCAGAGTTATATCTGTAAAAAAGCCAAATGTGCTTACTTTAATGTAGTTTTCTTCTATACGACTTTCACCAATTCGTCATCATTTCCTATCAATTTTTCAAGCTCTTTCTGTGTCAAAATATTTTTTTTGACACTATTCCTGTAATTACTAGAAAGTCAAGAGAAAAAATAATGAGTTTTATAATAATGAAAACCATGCAATATCTATTGGTTTCCTGATTCATCCCGTGATAATTTACTCTAAACACGAGAATCATCGAGATGTTGCCAAACAATGCAGAAAATTTTGGAGCTTTTCGGAGTCCGAGTTGCAGTTTAGGATTTCTTTTTACGGAGTTGGAGTTGATGTCAGATTCGAAAATAAAAATTTTTTTTGAAGTTTGAGTTGAGTAAAAAATCTGCTCGATGCAGTTCACTGATCACCAAACTACGGAAAAAATTTCGGAGTTTGTCGGAGTCGGAGTTTAGGTTTTTTTTTCACGGAGTTGGAATTGGAGTTTAAAACAATATTTTTTTCGGAGTTGGAGTTGAAGTAAAAAATCTTTGAGATGCAGTACACTATTGAGCGGTTTATTTACTCGGCGCACCCGTTATTTAATTCGTTCAATTCTCTTCTAATAATTATTGAAATATCAAAAGAAAAATGATGATGATGATCAAAGCATGTGAACGGAAAGATACTGGAAGAGGTTAATTCCATATGAATTCGACTACCGATACCGAAATAGTGACTGAGTTTAATGAAATCTTCAGTGTTTGTAGAGTTCGAGATTCTAAGAATGGTGATTAAAAAAATTGGAAATCTTTTTTTTTGACCCAGATAAGTTTAAAATAGTAAAACTAGTAAAATTGATTTCAATAGATTTTTTTTTCTTTCTTATTTACAGTCATACTGGTAGACGAATTATCAGATTTATTATTCATGATGAGGTTTAATTTATTCTGTGAAATATAACTATTAAAAAGTAAAACGACATATTCATCTAAATTTAGATTATTCCTTTTAGAGATATTATTCATTTATATGACTCTGTCGAAAATCAAACATTGATTGAAGTTACTCTGATAAGTCTTAGATGAAATTTGAAAAGTTTTTTATCGTATTGTATCTTCTTTCTTTCCTTTCTCTTTTTATCTGTCTGACAAAAAATCAATTATCTAATGTTTTTTTCGTAGCTATTTTAGAAATCACCAACATCATATTTCGAAAAAATTCAAGATTTTAGCATTTGTGTATACAAGAATATATATAGAAAATAAACAATATTGATAACAATTTTGAACATTACGGTATAAGATATATTGCTTTGTTATAGTATCTATACATAGCATTTTTATTTGTCATTGTGTATCGAAATACATATATTAAATGAGAGAGTAATCAAAAAAAGTAGAAGAAAAGAAAAAATAAACATTAATCGTCACAAGACGGTTGTTTTTGATTGACGATGCAAAATTACTATATTGTTTAATAATATCTGTTCCTTGAAAAAAATGTAATTCTTTGATAAACTTCTCAAAGAACAAAAACTGAATATAAAATGTGTGCATTGAAATACCTAATTTCAGCATGTATAACCTTCGAATAAATAGATGCTTATATCTTGTCAAATTTTTATTGTTGTAAAATAATACTCTCAAACAATCCTGTTGCTAAAACGGAATATTAATATAGCTTCTTTTTACAATTCCTTAAATAAATATACCGGTTGTGAAAATTTTAAAAAGTCAAAAAGATTTATATTTGATTTTATAATAGTCATCTTATTTAACTTTCCATATACTCCAGATGATAATCGCCTACGAACGTTTCAATAGTAAACACATCACCTGTAACACGTGCAAGCGTCTTATTCTACCATGATGATGATTGGAAAGTGTAAAAACTGTCCTCATTACTATAAACAGCGAAAATGTCTTTTTCGCTTTATTATTCGAATAATCCGTCTGTTTTTTTTAGTAAACTTGCAAGCCAATCATTATCCTCCTACATTGCATTACTAACACAATGAACATTTTATTTTCTTTATTTGCACTCTCTTGCTTTAGAGTAGTATATAAGAACGCAAATATCACTGCACAATTATATACAAATATTCATTATTATTATTTTATTTATCGATAATATTACTTTAATCAAGAGCTACAAAATGCACCACAACAAAATGATGCTTTATTTGCTTCTGATCTTGGTATCTTTGACAACTTGGTGCAGCGCGTTGCGTATTATTGGCTGTTTTGAGGTTCGTAATGGTCCTCCTTATACATATACGAAGGTTAATAATCTTGCTGACTGTGTTAAAAAGTGTAATAGTCAAAGAAGTGCATATACTGCTATACTCGCTCGTCAATTCTGTATGTGTCCTAATGGACCAGCTAATGGTTTACATCTTGTTCCTCCTGGTGCTCCTAAACATCTTTCCTGTGGTTATCAGTGTAATATGGCTCCTGGTCTTGATATTCCTTGTGGCGGTGCTTTCGCTATGAGTGTTTATGAAAATTGAAAACAAGCCAGGTATGTTAAGTGAAAGTGAGGTTTGGATGATATCTTATTGCACTTTTTCTTTTATTTTAGAGTATGTGATACTAATAGAAATCTACACTGAAAATTGAATAGTGCCACAAAACATCATCAATATCAACGAATTAGTGTCATCGTTTTATATTCTCAACTTGTTATTTTCTATTTCTTATATTCTTAAATAGTTGCCTTCTCACTTTTATACTCTCAACATGTTTACATTCACTTTTCATATATATTCTTGATTATTTTTTTCTCTGTTAATTTTTTTGTCTTTTGTAAGATTTTCTATTCAAATAAAATATATCCACCGAAAATACATCTTCTTCGATTCCTTGAGAACAGCATCATATAAATAAGATAATCATAAATAGTGTATCTTTTTATTCTTAAATTCAAAACTATAATACTCGACTTCGTTATTGTATGAGAATAAAAGTTGTATCAAATAGGTGCATACGATGCATTGATCTTTATTTCACAATTCAATGAAAATGAATTCTTAATATTTTGAAAGTAAATCAATGAAAATTAGTTTTGAAAAATATTGAGTTTAAGAATGCTAAAAATAAGATTACATTCTTTAACAGAAATTATAATCATTAATTAATAGAAAAAGAGACGACAAATATTAATTAATTATAATTGGGTTAATTACATTTGCTATTTCTGTTTTCTATTATTTAATACTTGTAATTCTTATAAAAAATGTAATATCATTTTTTTTTTTGTTTGTTACTGATGATAATAAGTGTTTCTAATTAAAAACATCAATAAAATATATATTTCTTGTTTAAAAATCTCAGTATACTACTTATGACAGCTCAAAAATTAATGTTACTGACACTTTTTTTCGCTTACAGATAGCTCAAAAAAATGTTCTTCCTATATAGAAAGATAGAACATCTTTTGTTTTATTTTTCTATGCTATTTGATCAATATTCATCTAATATCATAGTAATAGAATTTTGATAAAAACCATTTTCATCGGCATATAGTTGGTTACTTTAGATTATATTGTGTGGAACATTTTGTATTTTATTTTATCATCGCTTAATACATTGTGTTAAAAAATAAAAATATGCCACAAGTTGCAGAATGAAAAGCTCTACAATTTACGAAGAACAACTATAAGAAGATGACATAGGTAAAAATGAATTTAGCTCTTAACAAAAAAGAGCTTCTACTTTTGTAGATCGAAATTTAATATAACTTGTTCAAAGACAATAAAATGATACTTAAAAGTTTCACAACCATTACAATCTAAAATAATCAGCTCGATGTCAACGAAAATAGTTTTTATCAATATTCTATCACTATGATATTAGATGAATATTGATCAAGTAGCATGGAGAGGTAGAACAAATGATACTGTACCTTTTTATAAAAAAAGAATTTTTTGTTTTTGCGTTTTCTGTAAGCAAAAAGAAGTGATATTTCTACGACTTTTGGACAGCTCTAAGTACATGTTTTTCTTCATCATCTATGACAAGTACTGCTTATGTTATTTTCTAACGTAAAATTAAATATTTTGAATATTCACGTACTTTTTAAGCAATAAAGTGTTCAGTTGTTGTCATACACACTAATTACATCTTTAATTCACTATAGCTAGATTGGCATTCAGTATTAATAATAATCGGAATAAATACAAGATTTAGTTAAAACGAGATGAATATATTTGATTTCATATCACATCATCATAAGATTTTTTTAATTAAGAAGATGTCAGTTTATTTTTGAAGCGTTTGAATAACTTTTTTTTTTTACATTTGTCATCAAATTAATGAATTTATTTCATTCATTATGTATGATATATGGATCCTTTAAATAAATAGTGTCATATCATTACATACTTCATTTATTTAACTGCTTTTATCTATTCAAAACCCGAGGCTGAAACGGAACAGATTTTTCAATGGATGATATCATGAGAGAAGATATTCATAATGATATTGTGTGAAATGAATGCGTAGAACAATATTAAAGAAACGTTGATATTTGGGCGAGTAGATAAATGTACAAACATAGAAAAGACAAAAATGTATTGAATTATATCAAAAGAATTTGAATAGATATAAGTGAAAAAACAAAAAGAAAACATAACATTACCTCAATGGATATTGCTTTTTATACAGGAAAAAAATTCTTAGATGGATCTAAATTTGATCGAAGATAAAGTTTTATGTGCCGTACATATGGATTTTCATGAATCAGTTTATAAATCTTTTATACACATACATTTTTAATAGAATTCTAACTCGGAAAAAATTCGAGGATTTAACTAAATTTTACCCTGGTCTATTTTGGTCTTCGACTCAAATATCATTAATACAATTGACATAACAGTGACGTATTTATTTCTTTGAATAAAATATAACAAAATAACAAAAAACTCATATGTTTTCGATAGATTATCATCAGGACATGTTATGTCAAATGAGAAATATATTTAAATATTGAGCAGTTCAATTTCTTGAGAAACTTCCTCAATTTTCAACTCTAAATCCCATCGATCTGGATGCCAATCAGCTAAGGATTCTTCATAGATAATTAATGCTCGTTTATAATAATCAAGTGCTAGATTGAGTCGATTAAGATGATAATAACATTCACCTATATTAAATAAACTTTGACCAATACTATGATGATCTGGTGGTAAAATTTTCTCACGTATTGAAAAACAATTTAATTCATATGCAAGACAGATTTCATATTGTGTTTGAGTTTGATGTATTTCACTCAAATATAAAAGAATATCCGGAAGCATTAATTCTTCTGGAAAGGTATTGACTTCTCTAATTCTTAAACATTTCTCAAAATTTTCAATAGCACGATCATAAATTCGTTTACGATTCCAAATAATTGCCATCCGATATAAGCAATTAGAAACTTGAATATTGTCAACAGGATGATAACGCTTGAATACAGTTATTGATTCCTCAAAAAATTTCAATGCTTCATCATACTTTCCTGAATGAAAAAGAATAACACCTATTTCTTCAAGACGCGTACCAATATATGTATGAACAGATGGATAATATTTCTCTATAATCAAATGTATTTGTTGATAATAATTAAGAGTTTTATCATATTTTTCTTGATTAATTAACACATTTCCAATGGTGTTTAGACAAGTAGAAAATGTTGTAAAATTAATAGGAGAATGTTCTTCAAAAATTTGCAAAGTTTTTTGTATGAAATCGAGAATTTCATCGTATTTTTCTTGTTGAATCAAAATATTACCTATGGATTCGATACAAGAAGCAATATTTTCATGGTCGGATAAATCATATTGTTCGTATATTTTCATTGCTTGTTGATATAGATCGAGAGCTTCATCGTACTTTTGTTGTCTAAATCGAATGAATCCAATGAGTTTAATACTTTCTGCAATTTCAGGATGGCAAGAAGGATAGTTTTCTTTTTGAATAGTCAATACTCGCTCTTGATAAATGATTGCTTCATCAAATTTTTCTTGTTTAATTAAACTATCACTAACATATTTAAGAATTAAAACAACATTTTTATGATTAGATGAATCATATTTCTCATACATTGTTAATGCTTGTTGATAGAAATCGATTGCTTCATCGTATATCATTTGAACATCTCGAATATTGCCCATATAAATGAAATATTGAATAATATTCATATAATTAGAAGGATTATAAGTTTGTTGAATATTTAATGCTCGCTGTTGAAAATAAAATGCTTCTTCATATTTTTCTTGTTTATATAAAATTTTAACAATATTAGTAAGACTGTTAGCAATTGATTCATAAAAGGATGGTTGATATTTTTGTCCAATTGTCAATGAACGTTGATAGAAATCAAAAGCTTCATCATACTTCTCTAACCCATGGAGAGCATCAGCTGTATATTTAAGACTAGTAGCGAATTTAATATGATCAGATGTATAACATTTTTCGTAAATTATTGTTGCTTTTTGATGATATTCTAATGCTTCGTTATATTTTTCTTGGGCAGCTAGATTAAGTCCAATATCATTAAGAATATGTGCAATACTAACATGATTAGATGGATAATTGTTTTCTAGAATTTTTAATGCTCGTTTTTGAAATTCTGAAGCTTCATTATATTTGTCTTGCATCTTTAAAATCTTACTAATTTGTATATAATTGGAAACAAATTGAATATGATCAGATGTATAATATTTTTCTTTAATCAATATCGCTTGTTGTTGAAAATCGAGAGCTTCATCATATTTTCTTTCATCTGTTAATAAATTCGCAATACAATCAAAAGTATCAGCAATATAAGAATGATCAGATGGATAATATTTCTTTTGAATTACTAATGCTTGTTGATGAAGTTTCATGGATTCATTAAATTCTTCTTTCTGACGTAATATATTGCCATTATTGTTAAGATTATCAGCAATATCAATATGATCTGATAGATAATTATTCTGTTGTATTGTCAACGATTGTTGATAGAAAACAAGAGCTTCATCATACTTTCTTTGATTAGTTAATATATGACCAATGTTGCAAAGAGTCGAACTTGTTTCGAGATGATCAAATGAATAATAATCTTGTTGTATTTTTAGTGCTCGATTAAATAAATCAAAGGCTTCATCCTGTTTTCCTTGTTCACTTACAGCATTACCAATGTAGAGGAGAGTGTTAGCAATATGAGAAGAATAAGATGGATAATATGTTTCAAGCATAGTAAGAGCTTTTTGATAAAATTCAAGAGCTTTTTCACAGTTACCTTTTCCATTTAGATATATATAACCAATATTATTTAAAATACAAACAATATCTAAATGAGCAAGAGAATAATATTTCGTAAATATTGTTAATACTTGTTGATATAATTCTAAAGATTCATCATATTTTCCTTGTCCAAATTTTATATTTCCCATATAACTAAATGTATCAGCTATGTCTATATGACCATGTGGATAGTATTTTTTCTGTATGATCAATGCACGTTGTTGTAAATCAAGAGCTTCATCGAATTTTTCTAGTCGACAGAGAATATCACCAATATTATTGAGAGTAGATGCAATACATAGATGATATGATTGATAACATTTTTTATATATTGACATTGCTTGTTGATAATAATTAAAAGCGTCATTATATTTTCGTTGATTCTTTAAAATTTGACCGATATTGTTTAAACTCATAGCAATATCGATATGAAAATAATTATAATATTTCTCTCGAATTGTTAATGCTTGTTGACAAAACTGAAGAGCATCATCATATCGTTGTTTTCGATAATAAATAAGACCAATATTATCTAAACTAGTTGCAATAAATGGATGATTTGATGGATAAGAACTTTTTTGAATTATTAATGCTTGCTGAGAAAAATCATAGGATTCTTCATATTTTCCTTGTTGATATAATAATTTCCCAATATCAGAAATTATAATAGAAGAATCTTTAATACGAATTGGTTTAGTTTTTATCATTTTATCATAAGCATGATCATAATATATTCGTGCTTGATTCCATTGTCCTTTTAAATGATATATTTTACCAATAGAATGTTCAATCCATGGTATATCTTCATCATATGAATATTTTAATAAATATTGAAAATATTTTTCTGATTGATTCCATTGATTCATATCACAAATTAATTTTCCAAAAATAATTGGAATAGTTAAATTTTCTTGTTGATAATGAATATCATTAATATATTTTTGTATAATAATTTGATCATCATTAACTGTAATTAATTTAATAATCCATATTTGTTCATTTTGTTCAATAGATTCTAATCGAAATGTTGTATTTAAATTAAATAAAATATCAATTGATTCATTAAATTGTTTAATATTATTATTATTATAATTAAGATATTTTGTATTACATTCAATTTGAAAAAGTATAGAAATAAGATTAGTTTGTTTTGTAGATTTAATTAATGAAGTTAATGCTTTTGATCGTTGAATGTTTGCTGTTAAAAATCCTTTCATTGAAATAAGTTTACCTTGATTTTTTTGTAATCGTTTAAATTCATTTTTTGATAATTTCATTGATCGATAAACAATTAAATTTCCTGGATTTTCTTGATGTTCAGAAGGTAAATTTTTAATAAGATCAGTAAGAAAATATCGTAAAATATAAAGTTGTTCACTATTTTCTATTTGAAATGATTTATTAATTATTTTTCTAAGAAAAGAATCTTTTAAATACCATTGAATAACATCATTTAATTGATAATTATTTTCAAATTCATCGATTAATTTAAGTTCATTAGAATTTTCTTTATAATAATGACGACAGAAATCTATCATTTGTTTTTTATCTTGTTCATTATGTGGAAGATATAAAAGTACATTATGAAAAAGATGAAGCCAAAGAAAATGACTTGATTGTTTTGTTAAATATTCATCTTGATCAAAAAAACACCATATTGAATTTTGTTTTTCAATAAAATCAATTTCTTCTTCAATTGAACAATATAATACATTTAATTCATTATAAACACCAAGGATTTTTGAATTTTCATACAATAAATGTGTATTACAATATTTTTTTAAATAGAATATGAAGATACTATTAATTTGATGAAAATCATCAATATGAGGTAAAATTTGAGTAATAGATGAATCAGAAATGATTAAGAGAATTTTATCATTTTCATATGATTGAATACATTTAATACATGATTCTAATTCACTATGATATATAATATAATCATTTATTTCATGCAATCGATCTTTTGTATCATTATATAATTCATTAGTAGAATCAAAACTAATAACAATTATATTTTCTTTGTCATTCATAGATTAAATTTTATCTATATAAATATTTTTTTTAATATAATCTAAAATGATGATATAATGTATTTAAATAAAGACTAGTGTAAATAAGTTTAGTTTTTTCATATGATCAATATTCAGTTATCTCATTATATATACATATACTATTAATATAGTTGGTTTTCTCCAACAAAAATATTTCTTTATTTCCTTTTCATGACGAATTATTATGTGTGTGTGAATTAGAAAAGAACGAATGATTCATTCAATAAGCAATGTATGTACAACGAATATAGAAAGAGCATGAGAAATTAATATAATATATTTGTAATTTGCATTTCATCATGATCATAAAAGGTATGCGTAATTACATGATAACTAGCGATAGTAATTGGTGTTGCTTGAGAAAACTCAAAACTGAAAACTTACTATGTCAGAAAACGACATTTCAAATCGGATAATTCAGCAAATAGTGTGGGGGTGTGACTGTCTTTCTCTTAACTCATGCATATTACCATACTTTATACTAATACTGAATGCAAAAAAAGTGACACTAAGAGGCGAATATTCTAACAATGGCAGCAAATTCTCCGAAGTTTTCGAAAGATTGGGAAAAATTGAGACGTATCATAACCTGTGCAAAATTTTAGCCCATCCTCTTGCCGATCTTCCTTGGAATCTAAGAGTATGCTATGAAAAGTTTGGTGCCGCTGGCTCGTGCAGTGTCTAAATACCTGAAAAACGGGCATGGAGATAGACTCAACTTCTTCTTTATATATACAGATTATAAATTATGAGCAGTGGAATTTATCCCACTTGTTGCGTTCTTCATTCGATGGCAATTTTCATTGGTATAGTTGCTCTTCATTTTACATATTCTGTTAGTTTTTTTTTCGAGTATCTTAAAATGTCCTGTGTACATCGGCAAAAAGCACATGTTTTTATACACTTTCGTTCTTGAATAATTCCGGAATCCAATATTCAAGAATCACGAGAGTTGGACATGATCGCCGGATGATTCTAGTGAATTCCATGAATACACTCTTCTAGTCACTTTACAGGATATATTGGCTTTCAAAACATTGCTTTAAGTGTCTGAAACACTATGTCAAAGTATCTTATAATATGCAATTCCATGTGTCTCCATCTTCTCTTCCTCTTATCAAAAGTTATTCAAAAAACTACAGTAGTTACACACCTGGTTTTGGAATAGGCTATAGTTCAGTTTACAATTGCTTAGGTCTCAATTACTTCATGTAAAAATTTGATCTGAACTAGATATTACTCTATTTTACAACATATATCTGGATTTGCTCTTCCCAAAGAAAGACAATGCATGTGAGAGTTAATGTTTTATTTTTGAGTAAAAGAGAATAATACGTGACAACACATTAGAACTTAGGAATACCATGAGGAAAGAAAATTACGAAAAGCAGATTAATGAAAAATGGATTTAAAAGACGGTACACGATCAACAAATAAAACATACCACTATTCACAGAAACATTCAAATAACAACAAGACAGAACAATAATCGAAGTAAGTCGAAAATAAAAAAAAAAGGAATGGGTAGTGAAGTGTTTTGTGAATCGAAGATCAAATGAAACACTTAGTCCAACATTGGATTGTTCTCCGCAAAATATTGATGACTATCAGCATTATTGAGTGCCAAAGCGGGATCATTTATAGCCAAAGTTTCGCACGCCTCCTGACCATACGCAATATCGCTAGTACCAGCCACATTTGTAAAGTGTGACGTTTCATGAATTAATGTACCGCCCATGGAATCTGTACCCGTCACTGTTGACGTCCAAAATACACCACATAAGAATACCTGATAAGGTTGATCAGGATAAACGTAAGCATAGACACCATTGTCGCTACATGTACTACAGTCGAACGTCATGTACTCGGTAGTCAACACTTGATCAATATTGTTGAAATGTGATCTCAATGTTTCCTTGTTATACGATGAATACTCCCCAAACCAAGTACTATAGCGTGTTGTACCCACTGAATTCAGTGTGTTTAAATACTCTATGGTACTAGCAGTATAACTCACTGCTGATTGAATTGCAGCAACGAGTGAATTTTTTTGACTTGTTGTACAACCGATATAACTATTTGTAGCTGCCTTTACTTGCGATTTGATCTCAACACTTTTATCGATGAGCGTATTGCCACGGCCTACGGCAAACAATGTGGCTGGATTAGACTTTAAAACTAACTTGTCAACCGTAATAGATGATATATTTTCAGTACTCTGTTTACGAGAAGATTTGAGCAGTTTGGGAGCAAGATAAACCTTAAATTGAACGATGTAATTGCCAGTCTCAGTCATGTTATACACTGAAGACAGTTGGACAATGGTGCTCATATTCTTACCGGATTCCACAGGAATCATACTTTTAATTGTAGATGCTTGTCGTTTAACTCGAGGACCAACGTATTTGACATTGTTACCATCTCGAGTAATTGTGAATAGTGGATCAAGTAGTTTCCCCTTGGGTAGGTACCAGTCATGAATCATAACAGTATCCGGTCCCGTATTCTTGTAATTCAGAGTAACTTCTACCTCTTGTTTTTCACCATAATGTATACGTGTCGGAATTATGCTAACATATAAATCCTCCGCATAACTATGAGCCACTAGGATAATAATTGTAATGCAGGTAACGAACCAAACTTGACGCATCATTATTGCTTGTGGTTGTGTAGTCTAACTGTATATTCTTACTTCAA
The DNA here is from genome assembly GCA_022393335.1 of Macrotrachela quadricornifera. Lineage (NCBI taxonomy): Eukaryota > Metazoa > Rotifera > Eurotatoria > Philodinida > Philodinidae > Macrotrachela > Macrotrachela quadricornifera. Next base: position 1,096,561 of record JAJEKB010021311.1, read on the forward strand.
TATATAAGTGCACGAGACGTACAATATAATCACTTTATCTAAACAATAAGTCAAATAAATTACTGTTGAAGTGAAATAATATTTTTCATGTCATTTACATCGAATGACTAACAATTATCAATAGTTTGATATAATATTTTGACTCAATTCACCAATGGGTTAGCATGCTAGTAAATGACTCCAGCCTCTCTCTCAACTTATTTGCTCTAAAAATATATTCGATTCTATGAAATAATAGTGAACATTGAAAACGATTTTATAGCTAAATGCTCTATATTGTAGTTGTTTGTTTACTATTGACCGAGTTCTAATTATTATTGAAGAAAACTCGATGTGATGACATGCATTCGAGTACACTCCAACTTTCAGACTGTACTATGTTGATAGTAATATCTTATTTAAATATACATTTCTTATGGTAGATTCTGATGCTTTTCTCACGTCAATAATATGAAGTCATGACCCATTCAACAGATTCTATCGGTTAGATTCCATTATTTTTCATAATATCAATTCGATTAGAATTCAGTGAAATCAGTTAGTAAACTCCAACAGAAAGCACTATAAGTTATCGAAATGTAAAGGTATTATGGAAATAAAAATCATTTACTGCAACTAGGATACATAATGCATAGAAGTATTAAGAAAAATGTGATCGTATCAATTAGAACACATATCCGGAACTATTACCAAATAATTTTTCAAGTATAGTATTCTATTCACATATTTCAATGTCTAATTTCTTGAAACAATATTTAAAAAATAATTTCACATTACATACCTTGTTCCAATGATAAGATTACTTAATACTTGATGTATTAATGTTTATTCAATAACTAATAAGCTTATATATTACTGATGATCGATTGTTTTTTGTATGTAGGTTGTTATTATGGGCGTATTTTTCATGTATAAGGTGTATATTTTGCATGAGTCAAATCAGATCAAGGACAATATGTTTATAATATTAATGGGCGTTATACTTTGTTATTGTTTTTCTATGTTTTATTTTTAATCACTGATCTATACACAACTTGTTTTCACCTAATAGAGAAAGCCAACGCAAAATGTTATAAATAATATCCTTGTACAATAAATATTATGATATTGTTTTTTTGTTTACAAATAGTCATATATTGCTAAATGTAATGTTTTTATTTTTACCTTAATCTTAATCTTGAATAGTCAATCATAGGTGAGAAAGAATAAAAGGTAAACAGTGTAATAGAAAGTGAATTTTTAATTTGAAATTTGATCTATGAAACGATAACTTTAGTTCTGAAATATTTTTACGATATAAACAGGTAGAGCAGAATAAATGGACCTCGTAGTATTTTTCCTATAACTATCTCAAATTTCATCGAATCAAACTATTTTTTTTTGAAAAATGCGTCTTTCAAGCTCTACAAAACACTATTCTTTTTATCAACGTTAATAGTTTCTATCATTTTGAGAGACGCGATACAATCGATTAGTCCAACTTGTGGAACTTTCAGAGACAATTGATTTGTAAATTTTCTTCATCGACGATTTTAATTGTTGAATCAATGTTATTTTCGATTTGACTTCGTATCAGTTCATTCTAAATTGAATATTCCAACGGATTTCAATCGGAACTATTTGGAGGCCAATGATCTTTGTCAATAGATGATGAAAAAATGGCTCGACACCATTGATGTGTTAAATGAGGCTTGGCGTCTTCCTGTTAGAATAGTCAATGGCTACTGAAAATTTCATTTCCATATTTCAATGCAACGGGAAGCACTTTTTCGATATAAACAGCATGATTGACTGTTCTTTCATCCAAGATTACCAAGGGTATGACACTTCGAACAGACATCTCGTTTGTTTTACTTTTTCAAAAGTTTATTCGAACCCAATTTATGAAATTTTTCTGTTTGTCCTTTTGATCATCGGGATGCAATACGTCGATCACTTTCTTATGGGGACATTGTCCTAGATCGTTTTTCAGTATTTGTTGGATACTTTTTGGAGAAATATCAAACTTAAATGGACTATGGATTTACGCAATGAATAAACAAATTTACAGAGCTTAAACAGGGATTGTTTTCAACAAAAATATTAGCCTAACCAGATGAAATTTGAAAAAGAAACTCAGGTTCACGATTACGATGATCCTAAACACCCGTAAACGTGTCATAAATTGCTCATTTTATATGCCCAGTGTTACGGTCGTATTTTAACTGAAACACTAGCATACACAGTTGTTTCAGTCCGTAAATCATCGTATCCGACCGCGGCTCTGAAAAAATAAGACAGATCCCTCGCCATTTCCAAACGCTATTTTCAGCCGGTTTGAAACACTCTATTTTTTTCCACAAAAAAAACTATTTTCCAAGAAAGTTCTAACAAGGAAACACTTTTATAACAGCTTCTCACATTGACATCAATATATTTTGTATTAAAATATTGTTTTCCAGCGTAATTGATCAGTATACAGTATTTTTTTCCATTTGACGTACATCTTTTTTATACTTTTTAATTCTTATTATAACTTACCCGTAGAAGAAAGAAAAATAATGCCAATATCTTTGAAAAACACACGTAAATGTAGACGTTTTTTCAGTTGTGATGAGTAGGTTTGTTACTTTGTTTTATCAAAATGAAGATCGAAACAAAAATAAACAAGTTTTTCTAAACCAAACTTGTATGGTTTTTTTCATACTATTCATAATCAAGATTTCATTTTACGTTAACAAGATTTTATTTATTATACCTAACTACATGTATCACAATTGAAACGAATATAAAAAAGTAACAGAACGAACAAATTTGTTTTCAATCACGTCATTTATCAATCAATAACATTATTACGAAAGTATGTTTTATATTTCTTATTCAATATTCTGATGCAATATCTGTTAATAACAAAAAAAACATAGCAGTGGATAGTTTTGATCTATCGACCTCTGAGTTATGAATCCAGTGCTCTTCCACTGAGCTACACTGCTTGTACAAATAAGCACACAAATAGAAATTAGCATAGTACCATATGGAAGATGTAAACTAGATTAGATGTAACAATATCTTTTTGTAAATTTTTATTTGTCGAAAAATTCCTAGAATATAAATTAAAAAAAAATTTCTATAGCCAGATGTTCTATACTTTCAGAAAGTCATATTTTTAAATTGTTTAATATATAATGTAAGAATAATGTTTTATTGTATTTTTCGTCTGCCAATTCTTGTGTCGATGTATGTAGGAGCGATATTAACGTAATGGCAATGTGGAAATAATTCTTTATTACTCGCCATAAAACTTTACGGGTTTGATGTCAATAGGGTATGATACGAGAAACTCTGGTTCGTTTGTAACAATTGATTTTGAATCGAAATCTTTACAAAAACTCTTGTTGAAAAACGACTTGCCACACGTATTTTTCTGTTTTCTTTCTCTTGTCTACTTATTATTATTGAAATTGCTGCATCATTAATCGTTTATACAGTCAATCAATCGAAACGTTTACCATCAGTGGAAAGATTTGAATATCTCGTAAATAAATATCCAAAGACATTAATCAATTATCAAATGCAACAATAATCACTTCTAATTCATCGTTTATACTCAGTTCAAAGGGCAGCACAAGATGTTTAATATGTTTAGGTTTTAACAAACAATTTTTATTTTGTCTCTTCTTAATGAAAAAAGTTCTTTTTGAATGTCACTGAAAAAATGGAATAATCATTCATGTAAGCGAATTACTGGTTGTCCACATGCAAGTATGATACATATCGATCATTATCAACATCAATAAAATTACTTTTAAATGATGAAAAAAAACACAATTCTCATCAAATTCTATTATTAAATCTCTTCTAGAAAAACTTATAATTGATGATTTAACTATTGAAATTCATCTTGATTTTTCTAATCAGTGAAATATCTTTCAGTAATTATTTGATTGAATTGAGCAATGAAATGACGTTTCTATATAATGATTGTGTTGAGATAATGAAAGATTCTTGTCAAATCTTCATAATGTAAATAGCACAAAGATATTATTTTAAGGTTTATGATTGGCGATGTAGAAACGAATTTAAATAAAGATACAATATTTACTCTAAATTAACATTCATCTACGCTTGCATTTCATTTGCATCACATCCATTCACGTTGTTTTTGGCAATACACCAAGAAAAAAAACACAAAGAAAAATATAACATTTTTAGGAATTGTTCGTCGCTGTAGTAAAACGCATCTGTTTCAAGGAGAAAAAGAGAAGTCGTGGCAAATAAAATTATTTTTTCTTCATTCTTTCTCTCCAACAAGATAACGTACTAGAATAAAGAACAGTTATTTATATTCATGTTTTCACTTTCTTTTTCTTTCGTTCTTCTCTATATTTTCTTGTCTTTATGTGTCTGATTAAATAGCAATATTTTTTAGAAATAAATGCACCAAGTAGAAAAAAGAAAGAAAAGAAAAGAATGCTCTGACTACATTCTATACGAATAAACAAAATGAAATTCTATAAAGAACATATATCAATATTTTTTGAAATGAATGGCTGAGTCTACATTCATTGTTACTCGTGTATATTCTCAAGGTCAATCATTATCGTCATCAATTCAATCGAATCCATCTTGTAGATTTTCTGACGAGAATAGACAAAAGTGTATTCTTATTTGGCTAGATCCGTATTATGATGAAAGCGAATATGATTATCAAATCTCTCGCAACAAATTCCAGCAATTAGCTAATGATTTTTATCCCTTCAAGGATCCGGATAAATGTATCGATATTTTAACTGAAATCAATGATCAAACAAAAAAACTTATATTCATTATTGACGGTACGTCCGCGAAAGAATTAGTACCATTGATTGAAGATTGCTCTCAAATTGATTCTATTTTGATATTTCGTAATGATATACATCAATATAAACAATGGTCAAAAAATCATTTCAAAATCAAAGGTATCTTCTCAGGTATTGATTCTCTGGTTAAATGTCTTGAAAAAATTATTGATCCTGATTATTTTACAATGATTGATATTATTGGACCATCAAGTATTAATTTCAATTCTTTAAATACTTCATTTATGTATTCACAACTGTTAAAAGAAATTCTATTAGATATTCATACTGAAAATAGAACTGATCGAAGTTCGTTTATTGAATACTGTAAAAAGCACTTTTCCGACGAAACAATAATTCATAATTTTAACGTTAATTATAAGGAATTTTCTCCAATTTATTGGTATTCAGCTTATTCGTTCGTATACGAGACAGTCAATCGAGCTTTACGTACGATGGACATCGATCTACTTCTAAAAGTGTCCTTTTTCATTGGTGATCTTCATAAACAAATAGAAGAATTGCATTCCAATGCAGAAAACAAAGAACGATTAATTGTTTATCGTGGTCAAGGGTGAGTATCGGGAGATTTCCCTCAATCAATTAATTTAAGTTTTATGGTCTTTTATTCTCCAGTCTAACTAGAAATGAATGCAAAAAACTCGAAGCTAGTATTGGTGGTTTTATATCATTTAATTGCTTTTTATCGACAAGTACTATTCCAGATATCTCAAAAGTGTTTGCAGATAGTAATAGTTCTATTCAAGGTTGTAATGGTGTATTATTTGAAATTGAAGTTGATCCTGATATGTCATCAAGTCCATTTACACCAATCAAAGATTATTCTCAGTTTTCATCAGAGAACGAAATTCTATTTTCAACACACACAATCTTTCGTATAGATCGTGTTACTGTAGGAAATGATGGCTTATATTACGTTAATCTAAGTTTAACAAACACGCACGATAAAGATCTAAGTGAACTGATTGTCCATCGAAGAAATGAAATTCAAGGACGAACTTCTACACATCGTCTCGCTCAATTATTATATCGAATGGGTAAATTTAAGCAAGCCAAAGAGATTTATCAAAATTTACTTAATGTAGCCGTCCATCCTAATGAAATTCTTTATCTTACTCATAATATTGCTCGAATAGATTGTCACATGGGTAACTTTATGCAAGCAACTTCTCACCAAGCCATGTTAATGCAATTTAATGATGGTCGCAATCCGGCACTGACTGCTGATATATATGCTGGTATGGCAGAAGCTTTTTTACGAGATAATATGCTTGAAAATAGTTTAGACTTATATGAAAGAGCGTTTGAAATCGCTGAACGATCATCAATAATTAATGATCATGATAAAGTCTTATATCTCAATAACATAGGCTTTGTGTTAAAACTTCTAAAGGATTATGATAAAGCTCTGACTCATTTTCAGATGGCACTGGATATAGCATTTGCTCGGTTTCCACCAACACATCCAGATATAGCTAATATATATCAAAATATAGGATCTCTTTACTTTGATAAACGTGATTTCTATTCATCTATTGATTATTTAAATAAATCACTCGTCATACAACAATTGTCTTTGCCGCCTGATCATCCTTCATTATGTGCTATTCATTACAATCTTTCGAAAGTGCATGTGGAACTTAGTCAATGGAGTGAAGCCATTTATTATGGACAGTTAGCAATTGATATTTTGAAAAAGACATTTCCCGATGATCATTTTGAAGTACGTGAAGCTCAAGCACACCTTGAAGCGACATCAGTTATGCAACGTTGGCTGCGTTCATCTGACACATCGCAACATAGAGTGCTTGTACATGTTATAAGTCAATTGGTGTTCAAAATGTTCGAGGAAGAGAAATGAAAAGACCTGGGAAACGTAGATCAAAGATTTTATTTGAAATAAACATGATCGAAAAATGATCTTCATGATGTAACTTTAGACGAATATATATGTATTTATCTTATTCTAATAAAACGTATTTCTCCACGTAAAAAACTACATTTTTAAATTGAAGCTGTAACCTTTTAACTCTGGGCTTTTTTTTTATGAAGAAACTTTTAAATACGATCTTTATTTCTTTAGAAACTTATTATATTTTGGTGTGAGGGTAAGGACGATCAGACGAAGAGGCGAATCTCTTGTAGATGGTCTTCTAATAGTATACTATAGGGGCACCCTTAGATTCTCCAGTGCTAGATTATGATGCTGCTTTTGGGTTCTCAACTGATGTTAGATGGGATACGAATACGTCCTCAAGTACTCTACCAGAAGAGCACCCATAACTGATCCATTGCGATTATATGTAATATTGGAGATTCAACGAGGGCTGCATTTTGTAGAGTTGGACTACCTATATAGAGCTGTTTATTTTTTAAGTCTAATAATCTAATGATAACAACAGGAAAATTTGCTGTTATATTCCATTGAAGTTCTATCGAATGTTTTAGAGAAATGAACCTGTAAGTATTTGAATAATATTTCTTCTATTATTTATTGATTTGGACTCATTTTTTTTAAATTTTCATATTTTGAAGCTCTATAAATGATACAGTTTCAATTAATTACGGAAAATTCCTCATTTTCTCAAACAAGTTTCAACCATAATGTTCTTTCAGAAAATTGTTCACGTTCTGCTGTTCGTTTGAAGCATATCTTATACAATAATTGATATTATTTAAATAAATAATAAATATACGCTTTTGTAGAGCGTCTCAAGGTGAATCTTTTGTAAAGCTAATCAAATTTGAGCAAATGATTGCCAACGAATGTATCAGAAAGGTACTGAGAGATCAATTAATGTTAGAATATGTTGTACAAGTCATTTGGAATAAACTTGATGAGTACAATAAAACTACTCTGATGTGAAAATTGGATGAAGTATTTCGAACTGCTCATCATACATAATGTCTTCTTTTTTCCATGTTTGCGGGACGATATAAGAATAGAAGAACAGCTTCTAAAATTTTTTCTCGGAAAGATTACACCGCTGTGGGAAGACCTGAAAATGATCGTAGGGACTGGAACGATCCGTTGACTACGCAGCAGGTGATTTTCAGGAGTAAAGACGCTCAAGAATTCAGTGCTCATTATTGGTAACATGTTTACATAAGCGACAGTGGAATGTTGCACCGTAGATTAAAGAATGACGTTATTTCAAAGAAAAAGAAGTAGACTAATATTGAAAAGAAATCAGGTTCTTGACAGACGAAAATGTCTCTGCAAGCATTGTCATCAAGAAGCGTTCAGAATTCATCAATTCCTCAACAAAAGCAAAGAGGACAGGCATCTAGCCATGTCTGAGATTCACAATATAGATTTAAGAACTCAGACCTGTGTCTATCACAAACACACAGAGAGCTTACACGTCTTTCGAGCTCTGTGGAATATGTATAGATCATCATGCATTATACTATACGAGTAACTATAAATGCTTAACTGCTATTATACTGAGGCATCCCGATAAGTCCTCAGCTTCTATGATATTGGGGTAAGCTAACGTTACGGTGCTTGACGACCTAAAATTAATCTATAATATAGCACTTCTGAATCCCAGGATACCTTCATAGTATTGTACTTGAGGACCCAAAAGTGCATGCATTATATACAACTTGAGGACTTAAGGGTTTCATTTTCCTTTCCTTTCCTTTTTGAAAGTAAAAAGAAAGTGAAAGTGTCATCGCTACATACATTACTTTAAATTATACAGATCTGCTTTAACTCGTAAATATTATCTTGAATAAAAATAACGTACAAAAACCACTGAAATTCATTTTAAATGAATAAATCACAGAGCACTATTTCCTCGCTGAGTAGTACCCTGAAAAAGCCTACAGAATGTTACTAATGGTGCTACAAAATAGACCTTGAAAACTAGTAATAATATCCTCAGAAAGACCCTCAGAAGTTATCTTTACAGGAAATGATTCTGATACTAAACTTTATGATATAATAAATACAATATAAAAACAATATCCTAATATCGACACTACAATAATAATTAATTATCTCAGTGTGAATATTAGTCATATGGATGGTGATTTAAAAAATTAAGTTGTTCATGATCTAGATACAGAACTTTATACATTACCACGAGCAACTTTTATTCGAGCTACACGATGATATACAAATGTCTATGAGTTTGCCCATGAATTCGAAGATATTCAATTAGCATTTCAACTTAATACGACCAATAACAATTTATTTATTGATAAATTTCAGTTTTTTCTGGAAGAACTCGATGCAACTAACTGAAAAATTCATTGTAGAAAAGAATATGATAACCAATCGTTATATGAATATCTTTGCCAAAATTTAATTATATTCAACATCAAAAACAGACCCAAATTAAAAAATATTATCGAGAAACAGTTCAGTATGGAGGCTTGTCCACGTAACGCGACACTTCGCTGATCAAGTTTTGAAAATTTTGTTTTTTCGATTTGAACAGATTTGAATAGGTTACTAAACCCCTCCCCGTAATAGAAGACCCCGGGTCTTCTATTATGACCCGTCGAACTTTTTGAAATTTTTGCCCATTCCTGCTGGTGAAAACACAAAATTACTATGGAGCGACCCCTCCGGGGGGGTCTTCTAATATGGGGTGGTCTTCTAATATGGGGGGGTCTTCTAATACGGGGAGGGGTTTAGATGCAGTTTTTAACGCTGATTATGAATTTGACATTTATTTTGTAAAAAAATTAGGTTTTCCCATCGAAAACTGGACTTTGAAGTTTGCAAAAACCGTATTTTTAATTTTTTAACCAAGAAATTTTTTTAGAAAAAGCCGACGGACATGCGATTCGATGCAGAATTTCATTCTCTACAAAATGGCCTAATTTGTTTTGATTTTCGCGGCTAAGAACAGTCTGTACACTCTCACAAAGTTTTCAACTTACTGTGCCTCTCGTAAACTTCCCTGTCGATGTATAGATCCGTTATTGCGTAGGACGATTAACTATACCAAAAGGACTAACATTTATAAAAATCAAATCATTCTGAGCATATTAAGTGCCTCAAAAATGGTCAAAAAAAAATTGTGTAACAGCGTTACGCGATGATAAAATCTTTCTATACGCTTGAGGCTTCATCCAAAGAAGATAATTTTTATACGATAGATAGAGTTTGATAAGCTGCGTCGAATGACGTTTGAACAAAATTTCTAGCTCTTGAACTTTCTGAGATAATTCAAGAAGAATGTGTCAAAAACGTAACAGCGTTACGTTTGGACAAGCCGATGGATGAAAAAAACATCCCAAATCAATCCATTCATAGTATTTCATCCAGTTGTTGAATAGTTGATAATTAATTAAATAGTACTCAACTAATTAGCACTCAGCTATTTGCAAAAGATATAGAAAATTTTTTTCTTAACGTCTTTTGCTCTACCATTATAAGTAGGTACAGGAGTCATTTTTTAAGAGCTAAACCCTCGATACATATACAACAGGTTGTATATATAGAAGTGTGATTTCTTTCCTTTTCCATAGATATCAATTCAATTATGGTGTCGACCAGTAACTTAAAAAGTTATCACCTTTCAATTTTTTCTTATTGGAGCAAGGATAAACGGTCTGCTTCTTTTATTCATCGTGAAACAAATATTCCATTGAGCACTATCTATTATAACATTAAAAAATTAAAACAAACAGGTTCACTTTAAAAATCGAGATGAAAATGGTTGATCACATGTCCTTAGTAAAAAAGAATAAAAAGCTATTGGTCAATACATTGGAGACAATACTGAAATAACATTTGAAGAAATTAAAGAAAATTTGTCGACATTGCACTACTTATCAGTGTCTACATCAATGATTCGTCGTCACCTTCACGAATTTGGTTATAAAAGTGTTTAACGTGAATCTATTTACATATTAATACCGGATGAAAATGAACAACGTGTATAATGGACCAAGAAGTATAAAAATGATAATTTCAATAATAAAATATTTACAGATGATGGTTTATTCTAGCTTTTTCGTAATACAGTTCGTCAATAGTCGAAAAAACCTAAGAAAAAATTTAAACGCTTACGTAAAAATTGTCAGAAGGTGAATTAACCTGTCACACGCTTCGATGCAATCTTGATGACTCGTACTATGTTTCTATTATCGAAGATACTTTTCTTCTAGCTGCTACGCGTGATTAATGAAAGAAAATAGTGTAGCGTTATTTGTATATTCTTTTATTTGTCGACCGCTTCGGTTCAAATTGGCGTTTACAAAAGGACAATGACCCCAAACATAAGACTAATGTTTGTCAACAATTTATCGATGAGAATGTACCGTAATTATTAGACTGACCATCGAATAGTCTTGATATGAATTTCATCGAAAATATATGGTCATCGTGAAACGCAATGTAGAAAAAAGAAAACCAATAAATACTGATAAAGTTTATCTATTTTTAGCGGAAGAATTCAAAAATATTGATACTAATGCTGTGAACAATTGTGTGATGTCGATGAAAAAATGATGTTTGTCTCTTATCGATGGTAAAGGTGTACGAATAAAATATTCAATTATGATATTCGATGTTACTCGTTGCAGACTATCAGTTTCTACGCGAAACATTTGAAGGAGCTCTTGTTTGAAGAAATATTGTATAAAAAAATCATGAGTTGCCTAATTCGAATTATAATATAAATGCATCACTTACTGTATAATATCAATTCCAAAATAACTCATAGATAGGCATGGTCATTTAAGTTTAGCAATTAGGAATAGATATTCTTATAGTTATATCTTATATATAGACATGGTCATATAAGTATAGGAATTAGGAATAGATATTCGTATAGTTATATATTATAGATAGACATGGTCATATAAGTATAGGAATTAGGAATAGATATTGATAAAATAGAATGAAATATAGTGGTTTAACTAGTTTTATATGAATAAAAATAAATAGATAAATTTTATTTTATTTTTATTTTTATTTTATAATGTATAAGTTAACTAGAGCTTTCGACATGTCAAATGTCATCATCAGTAACAAAGAAAAGAAAAAAGAAATTTATTCTATTTATTTATTCATATAAAACTAGTTAAACCACTATATTTCATTCTATTTTATCAATATATTAAATAAAAGACCTATGGTTATTCATATTATTATAGGAATAGATATTCTTATAGTTATATATTATAGATAGACATGGTCATATAAGTATAGGAATTAGGAATTAGGAATAGATATTCTATTATATTATATTTTATATATAGACATGGTCATATAAGTATAGGAATTAGGAATAGATATAGTTATAGTTATATCTTATATATAGACATGGTCATATAAGTTTAGGAATTAGGAATAGATATTCTTATAGTTATATATCATAGATAGGCATGGTCATATAACTTTAGAAATTTAGGAATAGATATTCTCTTTCTTGTAGAGAAGACTCTTGCAAACATAAATTGTCTGCTTGATTGCTTGCTTGCTTGCTTATATGGCCGCACAAGGTCAAAAAAACATTATATTAATATTTTCTGTAAAACTTGACCAAAGGGTAATCGGGGTCGAGGAATTCGAATCTGATGTTAGTTTTTCGAAATTTGTTTTGGATCCATTTTTTCACACAAAGGTCCACTTTTTTTGCAAAAATAAATTTTTTTATAAGGGCTCACCGAAGGGTAATCGGGGTCGAGGAACTCGAATCTGATGTTAGTTTGTTAAAATTTTTTTGAGAATCAATTTTTTTACACGAAGGATCACTTTCTGCAAAAAAATTTTTTTTTTATAAGGGTTGACCGAAGGGTAATCATGGTCGAAGAATCCAACTCTGATGTTAGTTTCTTGAAATTTTTTTAACGATCATTTTTTTAGACAAAGGACTACATTTTGAAAAAAAAATTTTTTATAAGGGTTGATCGAAGGTTAATCTGGATCAAGGAATCCGAATCTGATGTTAGTATTTTAAAATATGTTTAAGGATCATTTTTTTACTCAGAGAACCACTTTTTTATGAGCGATGACTGAACGGATATCGTGGTCGAAGAATCCGAATCTGATGTTAGTTTTTTAAAAGTTTTTTAAGGATCATTTTTACACAAAAAAACACTTTTTTTAAATAGAAAATTTTTTTTATAAGGGTTGACCGAAGGGTAATCGCGGACGAGGAATTCTAATCTAATACTATTTATTAACTAATAATTAACGCAGCCTTGATAAGTTATTTTTTTTTTATAAGACTTGACGAACCGGTAGTCAAGTGTGTCGAGTTCGGATCTAGTATTAGTTTTGACTAATTATTTATTAACTAATTATCGCTTTTTAATATTTTTATGTAAAACTCAAGTAGAGACAACAGATGGTGGAGAATTGAATTTTCAGATTAGCTTTTCTTAGTTAGTTCTCAATTAATTGTGAACTATTTATTTATTAATGTTTCCATATGAAAGTTGCTGAAAAGTAATCAAGAGCGGGTGATGTGTATTTGATCTTACTTATAATTTAGTAATTATTGATTTAACGAAACAAATTATCTGGTGATAGTTTTAAAAACATGATGTCTACATCTGTATAAAACTTAAAACTTGAGTTCTACTTTTCAACTAGTTAATTATTAAACTATTGAATTGTTGAATAGCTGAAGCTTTTTCAACTATTGAGTTTTTCAACTATTCGGCTATTCAATTTTTCAATAACTGAACCCTTTGCGCCTGTGTGAGGATGCCGCAGAGCACGAGAGGCGAGGGCCTGTATGAGGGTGCCGCAGAGCACGAGAGGCGAGGACCTGCATGAGGGTGCCGCAGAGCACGAGAGGGTGAGGACCTGCATGAGTGTACCACGAAGCTTGAAAAGGTGTATGATTAACAAATTGAATAATTGAAACCGTGAAGATTTGAATACTGTAAAACCTAAATAATCTAAATGTTACATAGTAGGACGGATTAGTTGAATAATTGAATAGATGAATTCAGCTTTCCAGTTTGACACTACTGCCCATACGATTCAAAGTCATCCAAACCCCTTTTATATCATGTTATCTCAAGTGATCTGATCCCATCCCGTTTAAAAAATATAAATCTATCATCTAGTTCTGTCCATCGTACATTACAATCTGAATTTTCATATAATTCATTAATTAGTGATATATTTGAACAATTTAGAAATAAGAATTAGCCATAACATCCATCTACGTATAATTTGCAAATTATGAATAACAAACACGCAAACTTTTACTTTTTTTTCTAAACTCAAATCATTATGCCTATCTATAAATAACTTATCTGCATGTCTGTTTGCGACAGAATGTATTCCTAAGTACCTACATTTAAATTAGACTGCGTATCTACCCAAGTCTATCAAAACGGTATCGTTTGCAAACCGAAAACGAACCGTAAAAGTGATCAAAACGGGATCTTTACGGTAGTATACAGAATCGATTCGGGCCATTTTCGGTCCGTTTGAACCCGTATTTCCTGGCACAGAAGTACGCACCGTATTGTATCCGTATGGTAAGCACACCGTATTTGGTCGTTTTCTCTTCGTTTACGGATAAAATTCGAATTTTAAGATACGATTCTAGTATGATCATACTATGAAATTGTGCCAGATCTTCTATTATTCATGCAAGATTTTATTGGAACTTCAAATATAGTTTTTCATCGATCTCAGCGCTCTGTTCTAGTTTGTGATATTTTCCTTTCCTAATCAACCGTTCTTCATAACTTTCTTTGATTTTTCATCATTTTTTATCAAACACCAACACACCTGTGAACCTGATTCATACTTACCATTATGACGATGTTAGCAAAATCATATCTAAATAAAAACAATAAAAATTTAATCTATAAAATTTATACTTACCAGAGTTAGGACAAGTACAAGTACTGTACTTGTACTTTAAGAAGAGTACTTGGTACTTGTACTTGTACTTTAAGAAGAGTACTTGGTACTTGTACTTGTACTTTAAGAAGAGTACTTGGTACTTGTACTTGTACTTTAGGATGAGTACTTGGTACTTGTACTTGTACTTTGGGAAGAGTACTTGGTACTTATACTTACGTAAACAAAGGACTCGTACTTTTGTACTTATACTTGAAAGATAAATACAATATACATTTTCGTAATAAGATTAGCAAATCTGATTATTGCAATTCATTGATAGTTTATAACATGTTTTATTTAATATTCTCTTATGATATATATTCGTAATTATAATAATGAAAATAAATATAGTGAACGTAAAAGACATTGTATAATGAGATAAGTAGACGATATCAAACAATACTGTTTACATAAGAATTCCATATTAGACCTGCTCTTACATTATTATATCGTAATCTAATGGCCTGATAAAAATGAAACATTAAGTTAACTTTTTTTTATGCAACTAATGCGATTGTACTATTCTTCTTACTTATTATTATTTATACTTCTGTAAGCGAACATATAGTATATTCACTTCGCTATTCTTTCACATATAGAATCACATAATATTTTCTTCTTTTCCTTCACATATACATCTATATGGTTTTTTCCTATTTTCCTTCACATATAATCATATGGAATTTTCTCCTTCTCTTCATATATGATCATACGGGATTTTCTCCTTTCTTTTCAAATACACATTCATGTGGAGTTTTCCTTTCGTTATGTTAGTGCGTTCTTATGATCTTCTAATTTCTATTGAAGTGTGTTATTTCCAAATGATATCGCATAAGTATTTCTCCTAGAATAGTTTGTATTACGAGAGATAGAAATAACCAAAGTAACCATTTCTTGTCCTATAAATACTTGCGTTTTCTTCTTAAATAAACGAATTATCATCTTCTCCTACTTCCTACGGTACGACGGTAACAACTTCGTATGAATTTCCTCAAAGATTTTTTTGAGTTCACGTCTTCTAAAGATGAAAAGGTATCGGGTAAATGTAAAAGTTGTGGCAAAACTTATATGGATACAATTGGTTCAACAGGCAATTTCCATAAACATCTCAAACGTGTACATAATGATGAATATAATAAAGCACAATCTTCAAATTTCACAACATCTAATAAAGATACAAACGATGTTTTGGAAAATCCGACAAACAACAACGACAAAATCAATCAAGCTATTCTTGAAGAACTAACTGTGAAGTGTAATTTGCCACTGTCAATAGCTGAATCACGTGGTTTTAGAAATTTTTTGAAGATACTTGCTCCAAAATGGAAGCCTCCGTCGTCTCGCTACCTAACCAAAACATTATTACCATCGTTGATGAAAAATACACAAGATAAAATAAAGAATATACTTCGTGTCGTGCAACATTTAACCATTACAATCGATGCTTGGAGCGATAGACGGGGAAGATCATTCATTGGTGTTACAGGTCATTTTCTTGACTCCCAAAGTATTCCACAAGCTCTTCTTTTGGATTTCGTGCGTTTCAAAGGTGCACATACTGCAGAAAATATTCATAATGTTACAGAAGAAATACTGGATAAGTTGGAGGTAAGGATATTTAATATCATTCACTCATCCTATTTTAATTCTAAAACGTATCTTCTAATATATTATTCAGTACAAGTGTATAAAAATGAAGGATTTTTGAGCTAAATAAAATATCTTTTGTATGAGTCAAGAAAATGTGATACTGTAATCATCGATTGTATAACCAGTTTTTTTTACAGATCAAGGATAAAGTGTTTCGCATTGTGACAGACAACGCTGCTAACATGATAAAAGCATACAAATTTGGTTTGAATGTGGTGGAAAATGATGGACATGTTTCTCAAAATAATAATAAACAACAAGATGATAATTCACTCGATTTCATCATTGATGATAATTTTAGAACGTTGGATGAATGGACTTTAATTGATTGGTGTGATAGTAGCAACGATTCTATTGACAAAGATGATGATGTCGCAGTACGTTTATCCTGTTTTGCACATTGTCTTCAATTGTCTATTCGAGATGGATTGAAAGATACTCCTTACTTATCAAAGTCATTGTCAAAATGTATCAAGTTAGCTCGACGATCTCATAAATCAGGTAAAGTAGCTGAAATTCTGGAGGATGTTGGAAAGTCAATAAATCGATCAAATGTAACAAGATGGAATTCTGAATATTTACTTATCAAATCGATTATTGCATTAGGAAAAGCAACGATTGATGATATTACTAATCTTATTGACGACAATGATTTTAAGTTTAATAGTAATGATTTTATTATATTACAAGAAGCAGTCGACATATTAGAGCCGTTTGCTGACATGACCTGCCGTGTTCAATCCGAATCTATTGTTACTGCCAGTCTTGTGGTACCATCAATTGTTCATATTATTGACCATTTGAAGAATATAAAACCAAATATTTAATTTCTGAAGAAAATGTGTACACAACTTGAAAATTCTATCAACATAAGGTTTGCTGGTATTACAAAACGATTAGCGCAACAAGTTGTTTCCACGAATGATCCCTTTTCGGATCCGGTTTATTTTGTTTGTGCTGTTTTATATCCTGAGTTCAAGTTTTATCGGCTCAGTCAAGTGAATTGTAGATCAGCAGCAGAATCACAAATGAAACAGTTATTGATTCAACTGATACTAAATGAATGTGAAACAAATGGCATTAGATCTTTCGATAATATACAGGGTACACAATCATCACCGCCAGACTTTGTTTCGAATAGTTATGCATCACAAACAGTTGATACATCAATCGTTAAAAAGAGAAAGTTATTTCAATACGAAGATAATCCAAGTTTCTCATTTACTCCGAAAATGGATTCTTTAAACGAAATCAATGCATATATAAATGATCCCACACGTTTTAAATTCTCCTTATACTGGAATAATTCACAATTACATTCGTTAAAAGCTGTAGTTCATCGAATATTTTCTATTTAAGCAAGTTCAGCGCCGATAGAACGAGTTTTTAGTCAAGCCGGTGTTATCATGAGTCCTAGGCAAACATCAATGCATGAAGAAGTATTCAGGCGTTTAGTCTTTTTACGTGTGAGTCAAAACTTTATCTAAGAGATGGTTTTAAAACTAACCCTTAGCTTTGATGCACTTAAATATTTCTTCACTTTTTTACCGATAATTATTTTATTAGTGTTACATTTTTACGATTTTGATTTTTAAAATACATGCTTCCAAACGGCTACACATTCTTACGGGTCTGAAATTTATGTAAGATTCAAGTTAAAACTATACAACATAATTTATACAAGATGTAAATAGATTATAAAATATAGCACTTATAACTCAACTTTATTTCCAAGATAAGAAATGTGCATTAATTTATAGTTAGACCATTGAAACGATCTAAATTTTAAGATGATCAGCACAGGATAATGTAAAACAGACTAAGTTTAACGAAATCCACGTGTTTTCATTACCAAATAGAATATCATAGCATACATCAGGAACAAGTACCAAGTACTCGTCCTAAAGTACAAGTACAAGTACCAAGTACTCTTCCGAAAGTACAAGTACAGTACTTATACTTGAAAAAGTATAAAAAGTACAAGTACAAATACTTGCGTCCTAGCTCTGAAAGATATGTCTTGATGAGATCTATGTCTTATAGAAAAATAAACCTAGGATATCATGCATTAGGTCAGAAAAATCCAAAATACTATCAGCCAGCGTGTAATATTTCTTCGGGCTTGCTTAGTTTTTGACTTCTAGCACTTCTTTTATCTCATAACTTTCTCACTTGGATAGAATGAATTTGTGGACTAAACCGTTCTCTGTTCAATTGAGATGTCCCAAAGCTCAAATGGCCAAGCCGTTCATGAGATAAGGTCACAATGCTGATCATAGACTGAAGATAGCTAGTTTTTCGATAGTTTGGTCAAAATCAATTTGTTGTCAATTCTTTTTACTTTTTGAAGTACACATGACACTCGGATTTAAATTCGAGGTTTTCATATTTATTTACATGTGATATCACATATTTGATTGATTATTTTTTCTGAAAGTCGTATAAGCCAGCTTCTATTGTGGCTCATCGGATAGCTCTTTTCACAGGCTACAAAATTCTATAGTTTTTCAAATTATTAAAGGTGAACCAAAAAAAGGTTCAAGACCACAAAGTAAAAAATATACATACTTTTATATATGATATAACATATTTGATTTACAATTCCTTCAAAAATTGTTTTTATGCTAACTCCTGTTATAACTCGTCAAACTATCTTTTCTTTCAGCTATAAAATCCTAGTATTCGTAGATTCAGAAAAATGGAAACACTATAATCAAATAGGTACATGTTGTTTTTGTAAATCTGTATGGAGATTGATACTATTTCTTGTTGTTATTTTTTTTGAAGTCAAATGCGACATCAGTTATCATTTAACATTCATATTACGGTTGAGATCTAACTTATTTTATCCATGTTAGATAATTGTGTAACGACAGTTGGCACCATCACTCGAGTGGTCATGAGGTCTAAACATATAGGGAGATTGAGATATCTGGGATATTTTTTTTTTCTTTATTATCAAAGGAATAGATACGCAAGAGCTGGCGAGAATTGTTGGGAAGGAAAGAAAAAAAGAAACCGTTTCAGCTGCATATCAGCACGAATATTATACGTGACATGGAGAAAAACATACGATTAAGAGCAATACAAAACACATAACGCCAATGTTATTTTATCGAAATTAGTTATACGAGTGTTTGATTGTGTAATTAAGAAAAGAATCGTATATTTATTACGAAATTATATCGTGTGATAATAGGTATTCTATTATGCCTCGTGAAGGTAATCGTAAGTATTCAGTCGTCATTTCACTGCTCTTGAGAGTATATGTGACGGTTAAGATTGAAATGGGTGTGAAAATGAAAGATTATTCTTGCAAAATCTTGTCGTAATAAGTACGATTGATGGTGTCGGTTAATGAGTGGTGAGTTCGATCAATTGAATTTGCCATTAGAATATAATTCTAATAATCAAGATAAAGAATCAATAGTAAGAGTTTTTATTTCGCTCCGTAGAGATTTTCTGTTGTTTTGAAGTCGATGGAGATCGATATTGTCTCTACTTCGACTCCATCTATATTCGAGCATAACAACGAATCAGATGAAGAACATGATAAAAATAAAACTGCATCAGTGGAGTTATCTGTTTGGCGCACCTCAAAAGTTCACAGGTACATTGCTTAGTTGTTGTTGAAGATATAAGTTAAGTTTTACATTTAAATCCTGTTTTATTTGTAAGACGAGTGATCCGGAATCTGTGAAAGTCTTATATAATGAGCAATGCACCATGGTTTTCCTCAAGCGTGGTATTTTTGTTCTGGAGAACAGTCGCTGCTGCTCTGATCACCTTTACAGAAGAGAATTAACGCACGAAGCTCTTGAACAAATTCAAGGATCTAAGCTTGATTAATTAATCCTTAATGATAGTGATGTAAAAAAGCTGTTTGAAGACTGTCAGATGGCTATGAATCGTGTCATTTCATTCGATTTTGACGCTCCAACAAGTCTTGATGATCAAGATTATAAAACGATAACTGGGCTTGGTCGTGGTATTGTATTTTATATTGTTTTCATTCGCTATCTGAGGCAATCATTGTGCATTCTAGATGATTTCAATGATTTACTTGATCAACTGACTACAATGCGTAAAAGTCATGTTCGTTCTATTCGAGTGATATTAGCTGTGTTTCTTGTAAAACTTACGTCTCGGGCTAACTTTAGGAGCAGGTATTAGGCACGAATATGTATTGCGCAGAAGTGTCGGTCAACCGTTCTTCAATGTTCACATTCAACTTTATAGAATTTTATCGATAAATTAATATTAGAAGAAGATTCAAACATTCATACGAAAATTTCTCGAGTCAATGACGGTGAACTAGTTGCTAAAAAGAAAAAATATTAACACCTCAATAAATGTTTACACAACTTGGTTTCAGATCCTCATCTAAGTATTATCAATCAAATTACTGCTCTAGTTTCCAATATTGTTCTTTTATACAATAGCAGCAAATAAAAATTATTTTTGTGTTTTTTTGTCACTAATTGTTATATGTTTTTTTGAAAATAAAATATGTATTTTCTTGTTTCTGTTCCATCTTTGTGTTTTGATTCACTGTCAAATTCGCAACAAAATATGAATTTTTTTATCTCGTGTGCAAGTAATCCGTGAGTAAGATTCATAGACCCTCTATGACCATGTATTGCTATACGGTAAGGTAGGTATGTTACTTATTCATAAGTTTATATGTTCTAATCTCATTGCTAACGTTTTAGATTCATCGATAATTCAACATACTAGTAGTTCGTCTACCTACAATAAAGTAAAGATCATCGCTATAGGGTATCAACGGCGACTAAGATCAAAGTTGAAACGAACTGAAATAATTATTTTTTCATTTTTAATAAATTGTATAGAACATGTCCAGATACGTTTTTATCTTAAAAATGTATTTAATTGGAATCTTGTGAATCATTGCGCCTGCATAAGATTTTATTTTTTGTCTCGTCTAAACCCTTCATTTGTTTAATTGGAGACATTTTTCAAGGTAAAAAATATTTACATAGGTAATACATTTTACACAGAAAGAAACCAATTTTTATTGACAAAAAAAAAATTAGAGTTTGTTTTTTCTTTTATATTTTCTCGCTTTCGCAAATGTTTTTGATGAATAGTAATATAAAACTACTATTGAAGATTATACTAGCACAGCATGATATAGAACAGAATGTTTCATTCGTTTAAATTAGATGAATTCAGTTTTTCGTCAACTATCATGATCCTAAAAAAAAAGTCCAAGTGTATATAAATGACTGTTTATTCCTTTATAAAAGCAATGTACACGACCGAACATAAAATATAACCTATTTCATCATCGAAACAAGTCTTTTTTTACAATGGCTTCATCATTTCATTGCATTAGTTTTGGCTGCATTATATTATTAAGTATGTCTGTTAAAATTTTCATTTATTTCGAATAGATAAGTGATTAAATTAGGAATCGAGAAAGATGTTTCTTGTTTATAGTTTTGCATGAATTGACCACTGGCCTTCAATGTTATTCAAACGAACTTCGGGGTGATAATAATATGATGGTGATAGATGTCCCAAATAATGTTGACTATCAATGTTTCGTGAGTAGTATTCGATTACTTTTCATTTCTTTCATAAAATAAAACTTTCTCAATTTGCTTTTGAAAGATGAATTTTCAAATGGTGGGCAACACTTCGTATATAATTCGTGGTGCCTGGTCGAATTGCAAATCAGAAAATAGGCTCTATGGTCAAATAAACATTACAAATTATTGCTGCTCGAGTGACCTATGTAATAGATACGTAACTGGAAGTTGGATCCCAATATCAAATGGAAATGCTATTCTTTCGAATTCAGTTATTTATAAATATACTTTCACTGCTATCGTTGTTGCTCTTCGAGGTATTATTAGTAACTGAATAAACTATTGTTTTGAACATAAATTCTTGTAACATTTTTTATATATGGGCGTGATCAAGCGTTGCGAAATTTCATTTTTTCATATTGTAGCACCAATATCTCCACCGTAAAATAAGCAAACTTCATGGAATTTCTACCACAAGGGTAGACTCTTGAACTCTATTACCAGTAAAAATTATATCAAGTTCTCTTCTGCAGAACGTGAGTTATTCAAAAAATACCCTCCGTTGCGGAATTTCACCAATTTTTGCCCTTCCTATGGAAGACAGTTTTATATCATGACTACAATGGTTTCACGAATGAAGCCTGACTTTTTTCGCTCTTGAAGAGTTGTAAACATTCTTTTCTATATGTCGATTGATTTCCTTGTAATATTTCATCAAAATTTTCATCGACATTCCTATCAATCTTTTTTGTGAAAATGAAAAGTTACAAGAGGAAAAACTGCTAAAATTCATCAATTTATTCTGTTTTAAAGCACTTAGGAAAGAAAAGTGGAACCCATATTACTCGTCAGTTGTGTAACTCAAAGTGTGGAACATGGGCGATAGTCTATCGACAGAATATTCTCGAGTACAAAAATATTTTTCTAGAATTCTATGATTTTTAACCTTCCTTACGCAAGCGTGACTGATAGCTGGCCACGCCAATATATGATATTCCTATATGAATTTTTATTTCGCTTTGACTTCTAAATATTCTAAATATTTCTATGTAAGTTGTTCTAATTATGTATCCATGCCTTTAATTTATGATTGCAACCGATTGAAACAAAATCTACATTCAATCTTCAATATAAAAGATTAAATGTAACTGATCTGTTTATAACGAAAATTCGTCATTCATAAATGTACCATGCTAGTAAAAAATTTGCAAAATCTTATTTTTATTATGAATCATTGCAAATAATCACATACATTAAATCATTTTTTTTATGGTAAGATGTAAATTCCCTCCAGTTAAATAAAATCAAGCAAAAAATGCGTTGAGCAATGTCAGAACTACATATTCTACACACAAGGAATGTATTAGAGTTTCTAAATAAAGTTTTAGTTATTCCAAATTCTAATCTATGATAATAAATAAAAACATGCAGGTTGAGGGTAAGTATCAAGTAAAAGATGCTATAATCCAGATTCCGATCTTTCTCAAGGATCGTCAACATATAGCGTTAGTTCTATATTGATTTGCAGTTATAATTTCGATAGCTAATAGTTGATCAATATAAGATTGATTGTCATCGGATATTGTACAACAATTCTGATGAAGGTGGGCCCGGTTGAATTTTATTCGTACTCATTCTAAGAGAAAAATATTTTAGAATTAAAAACCTTTTTTTTTTGAATAATTATATACATACATTGGATTATTTGTGATTGATGTTATTGCCAAATGTAATGATTCAATGAAGGTAGACAGAGTGAATATATATTTAGAATTAAAATGAACTGAAAAATTTCTCCGTCGAAGATGATGAATTTATATGAGAATGAAAAGTAATAAAATAAAACACAGCAAAAAGAAGAAAAAAAGGAACGAAAACATCAGCTACACGAGAACTATAGGGAATATATACCCTAGTGAATGTACTTATCAAGAGAGTACTCAAAAAGTACTCACGCTAGAAAATGTCGCTAGAACTCACGAGTACTAACAGATCTTGAGTACTCATTGGTAGTACTCGTGCTAGAATCCGAGTATCTGAGTACGACCATTGAGTACTCGCCTTGAAATATTGAGTATCTCATGCGTACTTCTATATAATTTTCGAGTACTCTGTTGATTTCTGTAAAATACTCATAGACTTATGTTCTTTTTAGTACCATTATACTATGTTCATTTTATTCCAATATAAAATTGATAACAAAAAATACAAGATTATCTATTGAGCATTTGAGAGAACGATCAATACAAGAACTACACGTACTATCTTATTTACATTATTTTTTAGCACAAATACTAAAGCTAAAAAAGAATAGAGTAATCACAGATAAAAAACAGTAAAATGAACTTAAGAAAAATACATTAGATTTTAGTCAGTTAAATTGAAAAGTGCGATTATAAATAAGTATACAGTATAGATTAATTATAAAAAATACACATTAAAAAACTTATATCTATCTATAACTGTGCATAATTTATGAAAAACAGCGCTAAATTAAAAAATGATGCATCTGTAACATTATTCATGTCTTTATAATGTAAAATTGTTAACGATTTTTAAGAAAAGCCGCTAATTGTCTTTAATTCCATCACGTTTTACCAGTAATCTGAAAAACTGTATTTTAATAATGAATCTTTTATCTAAATTTAGAAAATGAGACTAAAAATAATTTTTATTAATATGTTTAAGTCATAGCTGTATCTTACCCGTCAAGTTAACAGTTTGAAATGAAAAGTCACTTTCTTTTATTCTTAAAATCACCATCCAATGATATCTCATAAATTAAGCAATAGAGGAACTAGATAAATAGTTCATTAAAAGAATTTTTCTTTATTTTTCATTTAAAATTGCATGATTTTTCTTTATTACATAATTATTATTTATGATTTTATATTAAAGTGCATAGATGTTTAGCTAAATATTCTATGAAAAACTCGTATGAGTACTACATTGAGTGCTCATGTCGTTGTCTATAGGCAATCTATCGAGAAAAACTAATACGAGTACTCGCATGAGTACGTTCATGCACATGAAACTGTTTCAGTACTCATACGAGTAATATGAGTACTCATGCTGGCAAGTCGTACTCTCTTAGTGAGTACATTCACTAGGGTATTAAATATATGTTTGACAACTTTTTAAAATTTTGAGACAACTACATCTATATGATTAATACTAGTGGATAAATTTTTTTTTGATATATATTCTTCTAGTTGCTGCGTCTTGCTATATTACATTCATTAACACTGCTTTTGGTGGCTTTTCCTGGACGAACAATTGGTTTAAATTTCTATTACTTCTTGTATCAATCTTCAAATGAACATCATGTTTAACCCTTTGAAGACCATGACCCTATACAAATCTTGTACTTTGGTCAAAAATTCAAATGGAGTTGAATATGTTTCTTTAATAGCTTCTTGGTATAGTATTAATTGTAAATCATTGATCAATTTACGAATTTTTTGTTTATCAGACATGTGAGGATTGGATTTCTTACATAAATCAATAATCTCATAATAATATTTAGTCATTCTTTTCTCTTAAAGACTGTATAGAAAGAAAGTTTATTTAACTTTATTATACAGTATTAAAGTATCACTCTCACTACTTTTTATATGTCCTAAGTATATAATCGTTTCTCGATTTGTTTTTATTCATTTTATGTGAAAAAGGTTTTCGAGTTTGTTAAATGTCTAATATGTTAAATTAAATATCTTTTTTTTTTAGATTTTGTCATATTCGATACAGAGCTAGAACGTGTACTTGCCCTGTACTTGGAGTAAATCGGTAATATTTTCTCTACAAATAACTTTTTATAGCCATCCATTAGACTGATTCAATGCAACTTTTTTAGCTCTACAAAATGGCTTATTTCACTTTTCTATTTTCAACTGTGAAAGATCTAGATAATTGAAACAATCCTAAAAATACTTGTACTTGTCAAGTACAAGTACTTTTCGTATATTTTTATGTTAATGTACTTTGGTATGAAGAAAATAGAAAAGCGAAATACGTCATTTTGGAGAGCTAGAAAAGTTGCATCGAATGAGCCTAATGGATGATTGTGAAAAGTTATTTGTGGAAAAAATATTATCGATTTACTTCAAGTACAGGGCAAGTACACGTCCTAGTTCTGATTCGATAAACAATATATTCTTATTATTTTTATGTTGAAAATAAAGTAAAAATAGATTAACAAATTCCAACTAAAGTATATTGCAGTAACATAATAAGATAATAACTAACAGTTTCAAAATCTTAGCCTTTTTGATTATTTTCTCATTTTGAAGAAAAAAATTTCGAATATTTTCTGATTTTAAAATGTTTTAATTTGACAAATCTGATAATAATTCGATTGTTTCTATAATTTATTTTAATATAAATATTTACTTTTAAACAGTTAAAATTAGAATTTGATTTTAGTTCTCCAGTTAAAGTATAAAAACTATTCTATTTTATTATATTTTTATTTGAAATATAAGAATTTTCAAAAAAAAAGTATAATTCTATTCAATTTATCAATAAATTAGTTAATAAAAACAAATCTTTATTATTGATTATTTTCAAAATTTAATATATTTTATAAAAAAAAAAAGTAAAATATTGTATTGTTTAATAAATGATATTGTTTATCTAATATAAGACAATGGATGATTAACTATTGGTTGAATAACACTGATGACCTGTATTGTTTTAACATGACACATATTCATTTATTTCTATTTGATGAATTTATATTAAAAAATACAATGAACATTGTTCAATCTATTTATCGGTCATTGATATCCATTGGTTCATTCACGTGTATATATATACACAAGAATATTCATTCATTTATATTAAAAATGAAAAATCAATTATTGATCGTTATTCTCTGTTTAGTATTCTTATGTGTTACATATTCTGTTGATATTCCATTTAATCAAGGTTAGATTTATTTTATTTTTATTTTTTATAATAAAAATATTTTTAATTTAAATTAGATAAAATTGGAAAAGAAAATCAATCTTTAACAATGGTTCGTCAACGTCGAGCTCAGCCAAGGGGATGTTCATTCGTTTGTCGTGAAAGATACAATCTTTGTCATTGTTAGAACAATCATATTATCAATAGAATTATTTAAATAGATCTTCTTTATTAATCATTATTCTACTTAGAAATTTGTTTGTTGTCTTTAAATGTTTAATAAAATACTTTAGATTATTATTAAAGAATGAAGTATTTGTAAAGGATCCCATGTCGCACATTTATTCTTGGTACCGCCGGTATACCGCGTTATTTGAAAATACCGACGATTTACAGGCGGTAGCTCTTAAACTCTCCGGTTCTCATTGTAAACGCTCACAAAGGCTCTTTTCTATCAAAATCGCAATATTTTAATAAATAAAATTCATAATTACTGAGAAAGAAACCGGTTTTTCATATATTTCACTTATTAAATTTTTTGCAGCGCCCTCTTTAATAAAAAAATTATCTCGAGATTGGGACCAATTTGTGCTCTGTGGCTGGTACAGGTAGCTCAAGCGCATCGACAATATATAGTACCATCGAAAGCAGAGCGATTTTGAGAGTTTTAACAGACTTTAAAAATATTCAGTGGTTTAAACATAAGCTATTACGATGTTTTATTTTCAAAAAAAATCGGCGGTATACCGCCGGTATAGCGCACATTATACCGGACGGTCAACCGATGGTTTACTGGCGGTTTTTGTCCGGTTCGAATCACATGGGATGAAACTCGTAGGATAATATTTTAGTTGTAAACTATTGATGTAAACTAAATTTTAGATGAAATTTGTGTAATTTCATTTTTCAGTAAATTTCTTGTTATTGATGTTAAATACAGTAAAATGATCAGAATTTAAGAAAGATCTTATGGGCTCTTATCTTTTTCGAATTTTTCTACTCTCATCGAATCTTGATTATGGAAAAAATATGAACTCGAAAAGTTTCACTTATATATTCTTCTTTTTCACATCTTCTTCAACATTATTTTTCTCTCATTCTTCGGGATGCTGTTGACGGTGTCTTTCTCTTTTATTTGTGTGAATGATTCATGTATGTATATGCTTTACCTCTATATAATGTGAATGTATGAGAATAAAATAAAACGATAGGTGATAGAACAATTCTGATCACTCACAGTATTCGATATTTCCCACCTACTGTATACACTTCTATGTGTGAAAAAATGTAGTTCTATTTTTTTTCATTATTTGTTTGTTTGATCGTTTTATTCGGCTTTTTAAGGTTATTTTGTTTCTCGACTCGCTCATCTATTCAATACACCGTGATACACACGAAAAAATTGTCTCAATCTTGATACTACTCTCTCCTTGTTCTTTTTGTGTTTGCGTAATAGAGAGAAGAACTAGCGCATGCATAATTGATCGCTTAATGAGCACGAAAACATCAGTATTTAGGCATTGTCTCTGTATCTTTTATTCTATTTTCATAGAAGAGAATTGAAACTCATGTAGCTATTGTTTTCTCATTAC
This sequence comes from Macrotrachela quadricornifera, assembly GCA_022393335.1. Lineage (NCBI taxonomy): Eukaryota > Metazoa > Rotifera > Eurotatoria > Philodinida > Philodinidae > Macrotrachela > Macrotrachela quadricornifera. The sequence continues at coordinate 1,124,939 of JAJEKB010021311.1, forward strand.
GCCGCCACTATGTATCAATGATTATCTCAGAACGCAAAAAATAAAGACGAGTATCATCAAATTATCACATTTGATATTTTGCTCTCACTTTTCATGAACCGTCTAAAGAACATATAGTTGTGTTTGCTATCGAATTACAATTACCTTTCGGAATCGGTCAAACGTTCAATTATTCTGTTCGTAATAGTATTTTGAATATTCGATGATACCGAAAGATCCCTGTTTACATAATAGATAGCTATAGCAACTTTTAGAAAATGACATTCGCTTTCATTGATGAACAAACTGCTCGGTTGTCAACCGTCTCATGCATCTAGATAATCACAAGCACATTCTATATTTAGCACTCACTTCACAGCTTCGTTATCTGACATAAACGAAAGAGAAAGCCATTTTATGTTCGATTCTTTGTTTCGATGATTTCAAATATTGGTTTAATTATATATTTATTAATATTAATATACTACGTCCGATATTGTATAAAATTAACAGACAAAATGTCTGTCAAATTTGCATATGTTGTTGATACATGTGGTCGTGCTAGAATATTCCATAGTGCACAATTTAAATATACATATTTGTTTTGAACTTGCATCGCTGATTGGTATAAATGCATGATTTCTAACTATTGATTAGTTTATTCAAATCAAGCTTATATTCCTAACGTAATTATTGAATCCGTTCGTTAGGATACATAGGTGCGCGAATACGGGTACATATGCACTGTCACCAGACTATATGTATTTACAAAAATAAAAACTAGAATTCTAAAATTCAAGTACTACTATGTACTCGCACATGTATATGTATTGATAACGACATATGTACTCCCAAAAAACCTAGAATTCTAGAATTTACTTTTAGTTATGTACTGAAAAATACTGATACGTACTGACAGATGGTTATGTATTGTCAACAGCATATGCACTCCCAAAGCTGCTAGAATTCATGTGTTGGCATATACTGATACATGCACATATATCACTACCGCACCCATGGATTCAACTTGACTGAGATTCAAGGCAGAAACGCACGCACACGAATCGCACTTGACTGAGGGTGAAGACAGAAACATAGACACATGAAACACACATACATGGATTGCACTTGACTGAAGGTGAAAGCGAAAACTCAGACACACCGAGCACACAAACACTCGAAACGTACACAGATTGCACTTGATTCAGGGTAACGGCAGAAACACACACACGAAACGAACGTACACGGATTACACTTGACTGAGGGTAAAGGCGAAAATCATCTCACCCTCATCCACCTGATCAAAAGGTAAATTCTAGAATTCTAGTTTTTTTGGGACTACATATGTTGATGACAGTACATGGCCATGTATCAGTACATGTTTGTACATACTACAAAGTAAATTCTAGAATTCTAGGTTTTTTGGGAGTACATATGTTAATGGCAGTACATGATCATGTACCAGTACATACTAAAAAGTAAATTCTAGAATTTTTGGGAGTACATATGTTGATGACAGTACGTGACCATGTATTAGTACATTTTAGTATGAATCAGTGGATGCCACTAAGTGATTTGTGGAATTCTTGAATTTTGAGAGTGGGTACGCAATTGCGAGTATGCCTGTGTGTTGTATGAGAGGAGAGTAGATGCGAGTACATGATACACAGATACATTTATTTTTCCTCAAGAGTCATGAGTTTTCGCGATACAATTTGTATCCGTACTCGTGTATCCCTCCATTTACAACAACAATTCTTTGACGATCATCTTATTAATTTTAATTAATGGTAAATACAGATTGTACACACAACAAATAAGAACGACAGAAAATAAGACTGAAAAATATATAAATTTAAGTTTGTCGCATTATAAGATATCTTTCATAGTTGCTATCTATTTTAAAGAAGAGCTTAGACGAATGAATTCAAATAATTCCAGAACACAAAAAATCAATAATCTGTGGATTTGTTGTCGAAAGAGATATCGAATTACATGAGTTACTATAAGAAGAAACATTTTAGTGAAATCTTGAGGTAGATTAATGCGAGATTCGTAAAAATTATTGAATATTTATATTCATCAGATAAAAATATTTTATAATTCTACAAATCTTTGAAATTTTTGGAAATTAACTCAAAAAAATGACATTTCGTGCCAGAAAATTCTCTTGTGCTATTTAATCATAGTTTTCATTTGTTAAAATTACTGTTTTTAATCCTTTGAAGACTGTTTTTTTTTCGAGAAGTAAACAATATCAAGGAAATTAGGTATAACTTAGAAATTATGAACTATATACTTGTACGTTGGTGAAGTTAGCAGCAGATTCGAGTTTTTCCAGCGAACATTCGTACATTAACCTATGTCGAAGCAGCTCATCAGTGTGCCTTGTACAACTCGATGAACTCTATCCAATGGTGCAATCCGATCTTTTCTAGCACCATCGATCTGCCAAAAATCATAGTTTGAGCTATCGACCATCTGAGTATATCATTGGATAGAACTCATCGAGTTGCACAAGATATAAGTATTTTTTGGATTGACACAATGAAGGAAATGAATATAGACAGATTTTACTCGAATATCTTGCCACAATTTCATTGAAAAAAAATAGTATTTTGAGTTTTTCTCGGTCATACTTTTGCCTATAAAAAATCTGATTGCACCATTGAATAGAGCTTGTCGAGTTGTACAAGACACAGGTTAATGTGCGAATGTTCGCTGGATAAACTCGAATCTGTCGCTAACTTCACCAATGTTATTTTTGTGGCGCTAGCTCTTCTTTCTATAGAGTAAGACAATGAGCTCTCTGATAGAAAATAAAATAAAATATACACTCATTTCACTTTGAAATATCCAAAGCACTTGGGTCTTCTGTTTTGAGTTGTGATGACGTATATATACGTCCTTGATCTCCATAGGGTTAATCATATCAATTAATGATCGCTACTAATTACATTAAATCTTCATCAATATTATCAAAAATTTATCATGAAACTGAAGGCTATGTTTTCTTCTATTACTATATTCATTCTTCTCGTTTTTATTTAATCACTCATTGACAGAATCAAAACCATGACTTACGCATTTAGGTGAAATCTGAAATTGATAGTTCGCTCGATTTCATTGTAAATAGTCCTGTTTAACTTCTCTTATAGCTAGCATATCTTGTAGCGTATTCGAGATGCATCTAAAATCGAAGACCATATTAGTATACTATATGCAATTCATAATTATAAATATCTTACATAAAAAGCTTTAATAATATCTCTTATAACTATGCATTAAGAACAATTAACGAACTAACAAAACCTATAAATCGCACTGATTCGAAAGCTGCTGATAAGAATAAATTTTCCTAACATATTGTATTTTCTGATGTAAAAGTTTATGCAAGTTGTATTAACGTGGCAACATTTGAATCAGCCATGTTATTATATGAATGAACACAATTATATGAAAATAGTCGAATCTATTTATACCCATTCTGTAACACGAACGATCTGTTCATATTCGTCTTGTACTTATATCTTGACCTAAGCTTTGGAACTGCAGCTATTCAATTAGATAAAATCGAGATTGGATATAAATGAGAATTCTATATCCTTATTGTCTACTCACTTTAGCAACTTTGCTTATTACTATGTGCTGAAAAATTTGTTCCCTCGACTGAAAGGAGGGTCATACGAAATGAAATAACTTGTTTGTTTGCTTGCTTGTCGTCGGGTGAAAGGTCAAAAAACATCATATAGGATGAGGTTAAAGAAGCAGTCACTTATGGAAGTACCAATAGGTTTCCTAGTGTTACATTTTGGAGATGTCCATAGGTCCTCAAGTGGTATATTATGGTGTCCATAGGTCCTGAAACGATATATTACGGTGATACATATAGAACCTGGAGGGCTATATTTGAGATGTACCCATAAATCTTCAAGTGGTATAATTTTCAAGTACCCATGCATTGACAAGAGCTATGTTATAGCAATAACGTAGCCATAAGCCGATTACGAAGGATGAGAATTGGGTATTAAAACACGAAGGATAAGGCGATCAGAGTGTAAGAGAATTAGGGATTAAGGCTATAAATGCAACAATAGATGTAAGGTGACAGATTAGATAGGCTTGTAAAATATGTGTGGTATATGAGTATTCGGATGCACCGATATTTATGTATATACATATTGTGAAGTGTTTGATTGTTTGTAGTCAATTTGAAAAGGTAAAGATCGAGGGTTAATTTGAAGAAGGGGCATGAAATATTCGTACTGGAGTTTTTGATTGTAATTTGGTAGGAAATGATACAGTTGCTTTCAAATATATGATTACTGGATTTTAATCTACTTCCTTTCATATTATAGTTCGTTATAAAAGTATGGAAATCGATATAAGTGGCTACACGTACTATTATCAGTAATTGTCTCGATAAATTGGGTTAGCGTATTAGTGCTTCTAGCTCTTAGCTTTAACTCTTCAGCCAAGGATCGAGTGAGTCGTATCGACAAGCATTACTTGTCTTTTAAACATATCATCGAGAGGATTCATTCCTAAAAAGGCGAATTAAACTAGCCATTCATAGCTAAATTCATATTTGATGATTTCATAACTATTATGAAATATTGTTGGACATGCATATATCGAGATCTTGCTTCTATTGAGGTATTGGTTCTTGCAAGAAATATTTTCTATAAATGACAAAACGAAGAGTACTGAAGAGATCATATTTTATTATTGAGACTAGTGGCGGAACCAGGATTTCGGTCTTGTGGGAGCTGAGCTCCATATTCATTATCCAAAATGTCTTCAGTTGTGAAGGTTTTTTTCGATAGCTTTAGAGCTCGGTGTGGTCCTTTCCATCCTAATATCAGCTCTCGATTTTTCGAGAATATGAGGCACAGTCGTATTCGATTTTTGACGTCATTGATATTCAATAAATTTGTTGACAATATTGAATATTTTGACTTTTAACGACCTTTCAAAGCCTCTACCATGTACTAACGAGTCATCCATAAAGGACATTCATCCAAAGGGGAGAGAGAGGTTAGCGAAAAACTGATATTTCTGGACAGAGGAGAAGGAGGAGTAAGACGCATCCGAACGCTTATTAAGATTTTTGTTTGTTTTGGCCATTTTTTGCGAAATTTTGAGTAAAATTCTGTTTTGGTCAGCATTTTTAAGAGAAAACTCTATCGAAATTCTATGTCAGCATTATCAATCATCGATAATATTGCATAAAAAAACTTTGAACTCACAAAAGTCAAGAAAACTATTTCTACAATCGAAAGGACAAGAATGACAAATTATTAAACAGATAGAAAAACCCAAGATGTTCAGTCAATGACTGATAGAGATCCCATATTTCTTCTAGTATGTATCCAACAACGTGATTTTTGATTAATTTCTCAAAAAAGAGTATAGTATTGCTCCGTGTTATATTGTATTTTTGCTTGATAAATCAACGAAAGTCCTAATATGATTACGTTGTTATAATAAAACTGAATTTCTTGAATGACAAAGCTATCTCTGTACTTCTGGTGGAACAAAAAAGGAATGAATTGTTGTCATAATAATATGAAATATTCTCTCCATAGATATTCCTCGTAAAAATGCGAAAAACAGATGAAATTTGTTCACTAAGAGTGCTTTTAGTTGTTTATTCTATGCATTTATGATCATTAAGAAAGTATCTGATGTTCTGAAAACTTGTCGAAAACTGGACAACTTTAATATGAAAGATTTATTTGTATGCTGCCTCGTTTTTTCAGTAACATGCTAAACTTGGAGCTCGTCCAAAAAAAATTCCATTTCTTGAATAAGTCAGCTATGTAAAAGAGAGATCAATGAAATTTTTACCACTAACAGAAGTAAATGATCTTTATCTATAATAAGAAATTTCTAGAGTTTGCTTTTATCGTTGGAAGAATACAAGCATTAGAGTGCAAAAACATCAAAATTTTCTAACATTTGGTTACATCAATGTTTGAATACAGTACGTATATGGAACACGTATGAGTCGTTTGATAAAAAAGCAGTATTTTTCAGCGAAAGGGTGCTTTATAAAAAAAATTTGGAAACTGGACGTCCACGAGGAGAAGAAGGTCAGCAAAAAACGGACATTTTTGGACAGGAGGGGTCGAAAAATGCTATTTTTTCACAGATGTTCCTTATGGATAACGCCCAAACACACTTCCAGTTGTTAAAATCATCTATTGTAATAAATCTCGTTGAATTCGTGTTGATGTGCTGTATTAAGAAAAATGACGATAATAATAAAAAAAATGACTGCCTCTAATGCTATTGAATATTCCAGTTAAGGACGATCGATCTATCCTTTCTGTGTAAATCATCTATCTTCCTTTTCTGTTTGTATAAGCTGCTAAACGAGGTTGTGAGGGTGGGTGTTGGTTTGTCTGACTCACACCAGCATGATTCATTTTCTGATGAAGATTTTGGTTTTAGTGGCAAATTTTCAGTGTTTAAAGATGAAGTTGTAGCATAAATTGTGCACACCTTAGTTGAACTGTGGTTAGATGGAGACGACCAAGTTAAAGTATACGTCGTGATTGGAGAAGATGATGTTGGAACAGATGATGAACATGATTGATATGATTGATTTGCCATAAAGTTTGGACTATTATTTTGATCTCGAGGTTCTTTACTAGATGCAACGAAACTATCAAGAGCAGCATTACGTTTAGTAGAATTCCTATGTTCCATACTAATATTTAATATTTAAAAAAACATTTGTCGTTTAAAATCAATAATATATTTCGTGAGAGTGAAACTTTATTTGCTCTCTCATCAGTGTTAGCATGTTTTTATTTTTGTTAGTCTATTCTTAAACGTGAGTAAAATTAAGACAAATTATCCTTCGCTAACTTATTACAATTAATATCATCCATGATACAAAAGTGTCACTCTTGACATATAAACGGAAGCAATGAGAAAAAGAGTAGTTCTTGCTCGACAAAAAATGAACAATCTGATCTATAAACTTATACTATATGTACATTGCAACTCTTTAGTGATGAAAGCGTAACAACCTAAATGGAGCTTAAATTTTCTAGGGGGAGCTCAGCTACCGCTAGCTACCAATACGTCTGATGAATCTGAGGATATTGAAATGCTTCAAAATATTTTTAGATACATATAAGATAGTGATCAAATATTCAATTCAGTGCCGTTTCACAGAATTTTTAGATACAGTATTGCCAAAATTGCAGTATACTGATAATCGAACCTAACCTTTGACTTTTTTCATTTTTGTTTTTTTCAAGGAAATCTATGACATTTTCGAGATTTTATTTAATTTAATATTTCCAATTCTGAAACCTCAAGTAAGTCAAATTTTGGCATGTGATTGAACTTAAACTAGCTGAATCTTCATGAGACTATTTCAGGATAGTCTTCTCTCAATTTACGATCAAGATCAGCATATTCTCGACTAGTAAATAATCTAGAAAAAATTAGTATGAAAAAATATTATTTTTGTATGTTTTGTTGAGTTGCGAGTACCCATACAACTAGATAATTCTATCAATCTCAAATTGAAAAATTTTTTCCCTAGAATGACATTTTCTACTATCATTATCGTATATAGTTCGTTTTAATTTCTAAACAAAATTTAATATTCATCGTACTTTCCAATAAAAATTCAATTTAGAATATAAATTGCTACATGAGAATATTTTATTATTTTCTTTTATTTATTTATCGAATCTTATTCGATGATAGGATCATGAAATGCATGTGAATCAATAATAAGAGTAGCATCATCTTGAATAGCTTGACAGTATGCTTCACCCATAGGAACCATATTTGGTATTAAACGTGTAAATAATACTAAAAATGGTGAATCATTTAAATCACATCGTCTAATTTTAATATTAATTTCAAATGAAAATAAACTTGAATATAATATTATATCAATAATTGTCTCTGTTCTTGGAATATTAAATTGATTACGAATAATAAATTTAATAGATGATTTTGATGAAATTTCAATATTATACGCTAAAACATGTTGAATTATAATTGTATAATTCATAAAATTTTTTATAGATTTTATTTCAATATGTTGAATAGAAATTGTACGATTAAATGTATCTTCAAATATACAGACTGTCGATTTGAAACATTTTTTATTATATAGTATATGACCACTTTTAGTTGAAAATTGATCAAGTATAGGTGAAAGAGTCACAGCATCATATGCTATAAATTTAATTGATGATGATTGTGATACAAGTGGAACAATAAAAGAAACATTAGAAAATTCTTCAACTTTAAAAGTTGATTTTGATAAATGTTCAGCATAAAAAGTACTTGGATGAATATTAGTAAATGATTGACGATTATAAGCAATAAGAAATATAATAAAAAAATTTATTAAAAGAATAATTAATATTCGAATAAAATATTTTGTACGTTGTAATATAGGAGTAAAAATAAGTATAATAAATATAGTAGGAATAGAAATAATACTAGAAATAATAAGATTTCCATGAACTGACCATTCATATGAAAATTTTCGTGATAGCAATGGAATAATAATACGAATTAATCGATGAATTATTTCAATTGTATGTGATAATGGTATAATAGAAATTATTAATGGTAAATATAACCAATAAGATTTTTCTTTAAATAAATTCCATTGTATTTCTTTCCAATGAACAATAAATTCAATAATCATAAAAAAAATATAAATTGGACAAATAAATATAGACCAAACAAGAGTTATATAAAATAATCGATTATGAAAAATAATTGAAATAATCATTAATAAACAATATATTAAAAGAATTGATAAATTTTGTTCAAAATCCAAACTTATTTTATTTAAATATTCATTATTAATATTAGAAAATTTTCGAAGAATTATATTAAATAATATATTACATAAATATTCCATTGTAATAAAACCAATTAAACATGGTAAACTAAAAAGAAAAATAGCTAATGTTGAATTACCATACCATGATACAGGTCGAATTTTTGACATAAACCATGCAAAAACTATTGATAAAAGAATACCAATACATATAGAAATAATATTAGATATAACATATAGAATAATCGAAATAATACGAATAATAAATGGTGATTTAAAATAAAAATAAATACAATAAGAATCATTACAATTTAAAGTTTTTCGTCGATGAAAAATATGATCAAATATAATTAAAATAAAACTTATAATAATTATTAATATAATTAAAATTCGTTGAATAATTATTGATGTTGACATTTTATATATAATCAAATATCGACCAAATATATCAAAATAAATAAAAGGATCCTTTTCATCAAAATTTTTTATTTCATAAATATATCCTCTTAGTATATTACGAATTAATATACCAAGATTTTCACCTAAATCTTGTAGAACACCTTTTTTAAATATTGATGAATGATCAAGTAATGTATGATATATATAACCATCAAGAAGAAAAATAAAATCATATCCAAATAGAGAACCATATGAAGTATAAATTTCATATTCAGTAAATATTTCCATTAATGGTAAAATACGTTCTAGAATTACATTAGCACGTGGTCTTGATACTCGACTATAATCAATAATAAGCTAGACAAAATATAAAAATTATAAATTAATTATGTATATTTAAAAAGATAACCTGTGATGGTTTTATTTGAATAAGACTAGTTACTTCATTACAACTAATTGAATCAACATTAATAAAACGAATAATGTTAGAACACCATCTATGATTTGTAACAAAAGCTTTGGCACCTATTGAACCTGGTTCTTCAGCATTTGTAAATAAAATAATTAGATTAACACTAGAAAAATTTACTGTCAAATCATTAATTAAATTTGAAAGAAGTTCAAGTAAAATAACAACACCTGAACCGTCATCACTACTTCCAGGACTAAATTCAACTAAAAAATTTTTTTTTTTTTGTTTTATTTAAAATTATTAATTTTTTGGAATATATTTACCTGAATCATAATGAGCACTTAACATCAGACTCGAAACATTTTTATATTGTATAAGTGGATTTGAAACACGAACAAGAATATTTTGTAATTGATTATTATAGTAATCATCAGTAAAATTTTGAAGATCAATTTCACATCGTACACGTTGTTTATTCATTGAACAAATATGTTCAATTTGTGAAATGAGAAAATTACGTGCATTAATATTCCCACGTGTATTACTTACTCTTGATCCATATTGAGTTAAATTATTTAAATAATCTAAAGCACGTTCTTCACTAAATATATGAGCTGGAATATTTCTTGATTTTACTGTAGGTACTGAATATGTTATATAAAGTGAAAGTGGACCAGAAATAAGTAATAAACAAATCAATAAAATAAACCATAATATAAAATCTTTTATATCCTTTTTAAAATTGAATATTCTAAATAAATGAAGTCTGATATAAGAATTTCTATTTATTACAAGAGAATTATCTTACCGAATAAATGATTTGTATTTATGCTTCTTCTTATTTAAAATATCATTATCTTCATTTTGTAATACTGCAGGTTCTAGAGCAATCTCTTCAACAATTTCATCCATGATTAATCAAATATTTAACATATATATTTCATTTTAATATGCCAATTAAACAATCGATTTTTTACTTATGTTATCACATAAATGATATACCATCTGGTTTTCATTAAAAAAAAAAATAATGAGAAGTCTAGATCAAATAAGTTACATACAAGAATGAATAAGAGGTATAGTTTTACATCAAACATAATAAAAAAGTTATTTATAACTATGAGTAATATTATTATCTAATTTTTTTTATGTATGATCACAAAATAAAAGAGAAGTAGATATATAGCTTTAGAAATATAAAAAAAAAACTTGCTAATTTCATACTTTTCAAAATATAACATTTGATTTGATATTAATATTCTCTTTTTCACTTCACAACGATCTTTCGATGTTTCTGTTTCACAAGCGGAAGAAATCTAAGATAAATACTTCTTCTTTCACATATAGTGATATATTTAGAATGGTTCTTTTATTTTAGGAAGAATAATATATAAAAACAATGCTATATTTGTCTATGGCATTAAGCCATTCTCCACTAATATTACACTAAGGAAAATCTGTTATGGTAAGTAACGACGAACATCAAGTCGTATGTGTCTTTGATGTATATTCTATTCGTAATGTTTTTCTTTCTTCCTCTCTTTCTGTCTTTTGCCGTTGAAACGATTATAACCATGTTCTCTGTTCAGAAAATAGAAGCAATCTTGTCGTTTTCTTCTTCAATTCGTGTTTCAAAACTTTTATCATGTTAAATACTCTTTAAAACAGTTTTATTATTTTATTTCTTCTTCATACTAGATAATGCAAAATATCTATAATGATGTTCTTATCAGTGAGAATCTCTGTAAACGCTGAAACTCATATAATTATTTTTATTTTTTAATTAGGAGCACACTCGTCTTAAGTAATTGTTTTCCTGTGAAGCTATGCTTTCTACTGTTTCAGAAAAATGCGTTAAAGATCAAACAAGTGTACAAAATTCATATTTTACTAATCCTCAATAGAATGAAAATTTAATTGTAATTATCTTCTATGTTATATCAACCTCAAAGTATGTGGTACAAACTTCGGGAATTTTTCGATTATTTACCTAAATTTTCTCAAACATTTCCAATAATGGTTTTTGAAAAAATTCTCAATGAATATCTAAACAAGGTTTTGAAGCATTTCAAATACAATCTAAAGAAACTTTTTTTGAAGTATCTTAACCCTTTCGCGATAATATTTTAAAGTCAATGGGTGATCCGAAATAAATAACCAAACTTTAGATCTTTTATTTTAATATTTAAATACGCAGCATATGTCATACAATGTGGTGTGAAAAGCTTTACAATCTGTATAAGATCGCTTATTTCAATTGCACACTTTTTGTTTCCAAAAAAAAAGTAAAATTCTATCCAACTGTTCTGAAAAAAAAAATCATTTTTTTTCTATAAAAATAGTAGAGCTTTTCACGTTGCATCTTGTGGCATATTTTGTTTTTTAATACAAAGTATATTCATTTAATCTACCTTAACCAATAGTTAAGTTTTATACAAAAATAGTTCTTATCAAAATTTGATTATTAAATAAATAATATTAATGTTATATTTATATATAAAATTGTTCATCAATATCTTATGATGTCAATTGATTAAAAATAAAAGAATTTTTCTTAATTACATTCGAATAATAAAAATCTGTTCCTTCCGTCTTCCTATTATATGTAACTATTTGCTTGTTAATGGGAGATTCGTTTTAATTGTTCGATAAATAATTTTTTTTGAATATGCTTTATGTTATTATAGTCGAAGACATTTACAACATCGATAACTAATGTACACATTTTATTTTGTTGAATAAAGTCATGAAATATGAATTCGAGAGGCACCTTGTTGCTAGTTAAGCATAAAAGAGTGTAATTAATGAAACACATGAGGCAAGTGACGATCAATGCGATGTACAAAGTTATTATTAGGAAAAGTAAGACTAGAAAAAAATGAATGGTTTTGAGAATGTTGAACAGCATATACAAATGTTGATAATGTATTTAATAGTAATAAATAATCATCCATTCTTGTATCATTATCATCTTTTTATTCATCATCTGATTGTTAATTTTATGTTGTTGTACATGTTGAAACAACATTAAATGATCGCTTTGTAAGGACAGTTTTAGCTGTTAATAAATGATCAGATTTATGTGATATTGTATTTGATCACACAATGGGTAACCAGGGAAATATGACTTCAGGTTATATTATCTAAAGTTTAAATATTAGAGTGAATACGTCTATAGTTAGCGTGTCTTACCCTAAAACTAGATTTTCAGAAATCAAGTTAAACTCTGAGGAAGGTCATCGTCAAAAAATCTGCTCATAAGTCGCTAATTGTACGGTGATCATTTCTGCTATTAACTTATCAATATATTTTAAAATAAAAAACTATCTCAAACGAATGATTAGGGCATAAGCTTTATTGTAAGAAAAAATTATTTCGATCCAACGAGAAATAAAGTAATGACTGGACCGAAAGTAAGTCAAAAAATCGGTCATACCATATTTTGTGTACCCCTCAAATAGTTCTCATCCAAATGAGCTGAAACTTTTACAAATTATTCTCCTATGTATGATTTTTCATTATACATAGCGCCGTATTGCATTAATGAACAGAAACAGAATTATGGGTTTCTTAGAATGTCAGGTTCCAGCGGGGAATCTATTAGTTTCGCGAATACAGAAATATTTTAGCAAAAAACCAAGGTCATATTCGGAATCAACTCATCGAGCCATATATAGTAAAAAGGGTTATTTGCAAATTTTTTTTATCTTTATGCAAGAAAAATTCAAAAAATGAGTGGTGGTATTTTTCGAACAGTACAAAGGTTTTCATTTGATTGAGCTCAAGTCTTTACCAACTGTATACATTCATATTAATTTATTGTTGGCTATCTACGTCGTATTGCTTGAGCGATCTTAGAACGAGCAAAAGAGACTCTGAAACCATGAACTCTCGAGCTGAGAATTGCCAATTTTTTCAATTAGAATAGTTTCTTAATATAAAAAGAATGTGATATTCGAAACCAAAGCATGAAATTACATCAAACGAGGTACAACACGATATGTTTTTCGAGAAAAACGTTTTTTTCAAAAGTTTAATGCAAGATATCTTCCGGATGATTTTCGCAAAAAAGAATTTTTTTGCAACAAATAGTTCATTCTGTTACAGTTGACTTTCTAAGTGATATATAACTCGCTCTGACTAGCAGAAATGTTCATCACGGCAGAGGCAGATTCTCAAGATTACTCGATATAATATATCTTCTCAAATTTTATAATAAAAAAATTGAACAATTAATTCTTTTCTATAATAATTACATAGCCGTCAGAGCTAGGATGTGTACTTGCCCTGTACTTGGAGTAAATCGATAATATTGTTTTTACAGATAACTTTTCACAGCCATCCATTAGGCTCATTCGATGCAACTTTTTTAGCTCTACAAAATGGCTTATTTCGCTTTTCTATTTTCCTCATACCCAAGTGCATAAACATAAAAATATACGAAAAGTACTTGTACTTGACAAGTACAAGTATTTTTAGTATTGTTTCGATTCTCTAGATTCTTCATAGTTGAAAATAGAAAAGTGAAATAAGCCATTTTGTAGAGCTAAAAAATTTGCATCGAATGAGCCTAATGGATGGCTGTGAAAAGTTACTTGTAGAAAAAATATTACCAATTTACTCCAAGTACAGGGCAAGTACACGTCCTAGCTCTGATAGCTATTACTTTTCATTATCAATAAAAATAAGATTATTTTGTTTAAAAGTATGGCTAATTCTCGATACAATCTTTATCATGGACAAAGATAATTATTGACATATGTATCATTGTTATAACAGAAAATTGAAGAATTCTCAAAAGTACACGGTTTTTTGTGATGAGTTAGAAATCTCCAATGAAATCACTCGATATTTTCTGAAATTGATCTCAGAAAAAGAAAATTGATTTTAAAACAACAAAAATATTATATATGTAAATTTAAAATATGTTTATTTAATCTTCATGGAATTTGATATTATTAAATATTAGTTTACTATATAATATCGTTCTAATATTCATTCCATGAAAATAATCGAGAGAAAACAAAACAAACCAATCGTTCTTTCGTTAAATAGAAATTAAAGATTATTATACGATAGTAACTATTTCAAAAAAGAATGTTTTAAATAGATGATTATAAAATACTAATTGGATAATAGATAAATAAAACGATGTATTTATAAAAAAATTTGGATTATTCGAAAACTTGGTAGTCAACTTCACCCTTTCCCGGCAAAAACACTTGAAGATTCCAACTGCATGTGATATTTTGTCATTTGAAAAAACCTCAGACCACTTGGTTTTAACAGTATGAAGATATTTAAATTTTTTTGTCATAAGCCATCGGTGGCTCACATCGCTATGAAAATATTTATAATATCAATCGAAATACATTCTATAGAAGATACCTATTCAGATGTTTATATACAAAGATTTCAATTTGTTTCTATTGCCTACTATACAATAAATACTTTTAGATGACATACAATATCAGCGAAATGAATCATTACTTTTGCATCAAAAACAAGATTGTTTTTCAATATAAGTAAACTGGTAAAAATAATACAGGATTTTTAACAATCTAATAAATCATTGATATGAGTCATTACAAAACGAAAAGAAGCAAAATTTTTTTTTGTATAAACGCAAGGTTTTCTTTCATCAATTTTGTTCTACAGGTAAGTTGAAAATACGTAGAATGCAACTATTTATATAAATAAACGACTAGACAGATATTAGTTCATTTTACTAAACATACTATTTTCGGAATTAAACAGTCATAGAATGTTTTATGTATCAAACTAGATAGAGAAACGATCTGGTCTACTGAATAGTACTCACTAGTTTACGATTAGGATTAAAGGTCCTGAATTGTTTGCTGTTGATGATAGTGGCATTAATGTCTATTATCATATATACTTAATATAAAAATAAAAAGATTTCTTTTATTTTTCTTTTGATTATTTCAGAGAAAATGAGGTAAAGTCATCCTCATACTACTGCATATATTAATTTATTTTAACCTATTTGATTAATAGATACCTGTAAATTTTCATATATTAACAGAATCGACTCAATGCCTAAACATGTACTGGGAATTGAATGATCATGGGAAGAACTTAAACAAGAAATGATTCGTACAGGTCCTGGCTATCCATGTGCCACTTACTTTAAAATAATAAATGTGCAAGATCCTCAGTTATTTGCTATAGTCAACGATGATTCAGTTTTCTATCATGATCATGGAAAATGACATCGATACATTACAGCTTGTGACATTAAATTTGGTACAATGAAGTCTAGTAATCCGAATTCAGATCGTGCTACAAACGAAGATACAGTAATTCATCCAGAAATAGATGAATCAGACTGGATGTTTATATGTCACGATAAATAAGATCAAATATACAATTAGTTTTTTAATGAATAAATAAGATGAGGATAAACGTATTGCAAATAACGACGGCATGCATTTGAGCTAAATTTTAGTGCTGAATCATCATACGATTTTATATAGAAACAGAGAAGCGACTGTGTTCATATTATACATTTTTGTATAACATGCTGACAGTGATTCATCATCTTTTGATTGCCATTCAAAAAAACAATGAAAAAGTTGATTTCAATAAGCATCATTTATGTTTTTATTTGAATAAAGCCATTCTTCTGGATTTGTTTCATAATCAAACACTAATAACAAGTTAATATTGAACTATATAAAGCCAAAATAGAAAAAGATTAGATTATGCAAATATAATAGATTGTATCTTTAATATATTTTGAATATGAAAGATCAGCTATTAAATAATTACAATTAAGTAATGAATGAAAATCAGATTTTGTTACAAAATAAAAATTGACATTCTGAGGGTTTTATTATCATTATGAAGGTTCGATTTTTCAGAAATCATTTCTAAGAGGATTTGTGAATTTCTGTTGATTAGTTTTTTTCTTGTCATATTTAAATTATTTATTCGTAAGAAAAAGTTGTTCAACATAAAGAAAGTTTGTGATCAAAACTTACTATATATACAGAATTGACGATACTTGTTTAGTTGATTACTAGACCTTTTTGGATCATGTTTCTTGAACTATATTCTGATTGATACAATAAGAGAGATTCTGGGTGTTCGTATGGTGAGGGGTCATTTTTGCACATTTGTAGACGGTTTTTTTTCGCTATAAGTCTTACAAAGTGAGTGTTCGTAAGGATGACTTATATGCGTTCTTGCAAAGTTGGATATTCGTGCCGTTCGCGTAAATTACTAATACCCTCAGACCATCATCATAAAAAAATAATGTCTTTTTTTTTTTTTTTTAAATTAACTCGAGAAAAGTATATTTTTAGTAAGCATTTCTTTTCTTTCTATGCAGATTTTTTTACCATTTTATAAATGTTTCAGTTTTGAGAATACTGACTCAACACAAGCATCACTACAAAGTAGAAAAAAGTATCTGTCAGCTTTTTTAAAATTCATACAGTAAGTGAGAGAAAAGCTTAGCATCTCTAATTAGTCGATTCTGACAAGAATAATGGTCATTTTTGTAAAACTAAAAAAATGGAAAGGTAAGTGACGATTGATAAGGATTTTTGTATAATTATGAATGTAGGATCTTTAAGACAAAAATATAAATAACATAGTATTTAGCAAAGCAAAAACATGAAAAAAAAATTTATGAACTATTCTACGAGATCTGTCAATGATACTATTCGAGTAGAAGATTTTCGTTTTTAAATAAACTTTTAAACTAAACAATAATAAAAATATTGATAGTCATCATATTAATTAGTTTGTAATATATAATACAATAAATAAATGATTGAAAAACGCCCAACTATTTAACTATATTTTCTCTCGATTGATTTTAACATTTTTATCTTCAATCATGCAATCTATTTTTAATTGTATTTGTATTCATGTTATTCTTGTATACATGAATTGAGTCAAAAAAATTTAATCATACAATATAAAACTAATGAAAAGTAAAAATAAAAAACTTAATCTTAATAATAGATTCTTTAAAGATTTGTAGAATGGCTAATGATTAGAAATTAGTTTTAAACATATGATTGTAACAGAAGTTTTTATATTCTTTACTTCTTCATATAAAAAATGTTTAAGCTCATTAAGATATTTTTCTCACTATTAGATTTTATTATTGATTGAATCAGAGGTGTCCACAGGGCAGGGCAACCGATTTTGTCCTGTTATTTTCATATATTTTCTGACAAAAAAAATTTTGCTTTAAAATATAAAAGCAGAGCTTGAATAATGTTGCGACCAATTTTTGTATGCAACTCTTTTTTTTTGTGCCAATAAGTTTAGCTGAAACGAAAACAATAGATAACAGAAATACGATAAGAATTGCTTCCTTACACCATAGAATCAAAACATGCTAATCAACTGTTATTCTTATAGATTTGCGAAATATATTCTATTTTAAATTATAAAGTATTTCCTTTATAACTTTGATAATGTTAATGAAATAGCGAAATATATCTACCATTAAACAAAATTTTCTACTGTATAATTATATTTCATTAAGAAAATATTGGGAAATATTAGCTGCTGATAGAAACATAGTGTTACTTAACAAAAGGTTATTGATGAACCACATAAACTAGTTTATTTCTTTATTTTAATGTGAAAAGAATGTTGAAAGCTCGGTATGACACAGCTGGACTAAAACTGCATTATTTTAAGCACCTCCCTCAGAAAAGTCGAAATTGAATTTTTGTTATAGAAAGATGAGGAGAAATCTCCTCTTTCAGAATATTTATAATTTTTCGAAAAGGAAACAGATTTTGACGGACGTATAGGTTAAAGTTTAGACCCACTATCATGTTTTTCGAGTAATATTCGAGTTTCTTTTTCATTTTTCTCAGAATCAATGTTTTTGAGCATACTGTTTCCGCGGACAAGGATTTTTTAATAATGACTCAATATACAAGGGATAATATTTTTTCTCTTGTATAGACGACAGTTAAGGTTGATACTTAACAGGTTCCGATTTTTGAATTTCTCTTTTGATGAAATAATAAGTTTAGATATGTTATATTTATGAGCGTGTTGAAATTGTCAATTTTTCGAAAAACGTTTTTTAAAAATCAAATAAAGAGAAATTCAAAAATTGGTGCCTGTTAAGTCCTAGCCTTAAGGGTGCTCTACAATCTAAAAACCACCCCGATATGATTAGCTAGTAACCCCATTGTGAAGTCTTTGCCCGCGTAAGGGGTATTGAATTGACTAGAACTCATACATTTCTTTGAGATTTGGGGTAGATATTTTAACTATAATCTATTCTAGCTAAGACTTGAAATCGGAGGAGAAAATAACAACGTTCATTTCTGTGGGAGGGAACCTTAAACTGATTTGCGTTGGAAGCTTTTCCTTGTCCTGCAGGGCGCCCTGCCCTGCTCTGAAAGCAGAACAGGACGGGGTCAAAAATATTTGATGAATCATTTTTTTCATCAGGACAGGATGGAGAGGAGGGAGCGACAGGACAAGGAAGGGACAAGAAAACGTGCCCTGTGGACACCTCTGGATCGAATATTTCGTATGGAGTTAATATCGAAGTTGTCAGCTTATCAATGATTTATTGAACAGTATGACTCATATGTGTGCATTCATTTACTCAGTAGAAATCTTGCTGTTGAGAAAGTTTTCGTAAAGAGACATCTTTCTTTTCATTATTGATATTTAACAGTAAAAAAGATACATAGTTTTCAAACATATAAAGTTTATCAAAATTGCATTTTAATATATAATAGACAAGATACATTTATTCGGGATATTGTTCTATTCGTAAAACTTTTTATTTAATGAGAACACATTTCATTTGTTCGTGTAGATTTCTTTACGACTAATACTTTGTTTCTATGGTCATTATTTAGTATAACTATCGAAAAGTTAACGCTACAAACATGGCATTGACAATTCCTTCGAACAATGGAAAATAGTTTTTTTTAGATGAAAAAAACAATATTTGTGGAAATTTCTTTCCAAACACTTATATATGCTTGTATGATCTATTAAAATCCTATCTTCATTAAATGACTTCTATGAACAAATTTTCGTTTGATGTATGTGCAAATAATATTAATAATGAAAACTATTATGACAGATTGAATATTGTCTTTTTAAAAGTAATTGTTGTCTAATACTAAGGCAAATACTCAATCATGTAATTTCTTATAGTTATTAAGGGAGATTTTTAAAGAAACAATTCAATAAAAAATAGTGAAGTAAAAAATCAAGTTTATTTATGTTTATTATTTCATTCAATGAATCTTTGCAAGATAATATAGTTTTATGTAAGACAATCAGAAAATCTATTTGAGAGTTTTTTCATTCTTTTAAACTAATTATCTATACTCAATCTGACTTCATAAATCCATATTAAAATTAATGTTAGTAGTTTAAGAAAACTAGAAGATAATAATTGAATACGAGCCAGTTATATAAAACATTTAAATATAGCACATAAATGTAAAATAATTAACAAATATATAAAATGATAGAGAATTTCAAATTCTATCAAAATTTATAATTGCTGTTACAAGGTGGTCATTTTATAGTGAGTAAAAATTTTTTAAATTAGTTTTGATGACAAAGGAAACAAATTGTAGGAATCTGTATATAGGGAGTATCTTTATTGTACTCAAATATTTTTTGTTAGACACAAATATAAATGAAAATTCATAAATAGAAAACGATACAAACCTTCAGCGTATGTAATTAGGTTTAAAAAAAAATGTTTTTACAGAGACAATATATAATAAAGAGGAAGTAAAACAATTTTTTTTAATCATGTGTTGGATATATGTTTATCTTGTTGTTCTCTAGGATAGAATCTATGAAGATAAACGGATGTGAATTACTTCTCAGAAGTTTATCAACATTATTGATCAATCTTACGAAAGAATGTATCAGTTGATTATTTTCTTTCTTTAAAAAACAATAATTTTTTTTATATAAACAAAATCTATTGTCATTTTTTCGTGTTATATAAAGAATATACATTTGGAAATAAATCTTCAGTATAACAAAATCTATTCTAATATATGTTTCTATTTTATATTTAATATTTAAGTTACGTATAAATTAGTTAAATTAAATGAAATCTATTAGAAAAATTCATAAATAGATTAGTAAATGAACGGGAAAACTTTTGTTATTATTTGTTATTCTTCGAATAGAAATTTTTTTCAGACATACTGGGGTAATACATCAAAATAAGATTTTTTTCTCATAGAAGAGATACCCAAGTATTATATGAATAAATTAAGAAAATAACAATTATCTAACATAATGATTTCATAGACTAAATAACAATCTTGTAACTTATTACTTCTATTGTTGGCTATTGATACATTCTGCCAAATAGAGAATCAGACGATATCTAATAACATTTAGATGTAATTCAAATGCCTAGTTCCACTTTTTTCTAGCGTAGATATAGATGTTTTTCATTATGATATTTGAATTTAATTTGATTGTGATAAAATATTAAAAAATGTTTGTTGTATTGATACACGTTAAAATTCATATGAGCAAATATGACATTGATTCATATATTTGCCTCATATATAATATTTTCTTGTTTTCTAGTTGAATTCATTATTTCAATTTTAGGGATCGTATTAAGTTCAAAAGAAATTATTATTCATTACCCATGTAAAAAAATGGGGAAAGGATCAAATTTTAATCAGATTAAAATTTAATCTTTTCTCAATTTTTTTTACATGGATATCACTGTAGCTGCGACTTCTTAATCGATTATTAGTAGATAATTGATTTTACTAGATTACTAATGGCTAATAAATTTTAATTGATAATTTCTAGATAATTGATTTTAACCAAACATATGAAAGATAAGCGGGTTTAGAGAGATTCAAACATGAAATCACCAATTTTCTATGTTTTTTTTACTTCTGGCCGTCAGAAACTATGGACTTACTATTGTGCTAAACTCTTTCAAACATAGTTGAGTTGAAACTCTTTTTTAAATTATGCCAACTTGAGATGGTGTAATTACATAATCGATTTTAATCAATTATAAATAATATCTGTTGAACTAATTGTTACCCTGCACAATACTGTAATTCATTAAAAGCTCAATTGGCTTTGATTGATTTCAAAAGAAACCATTTGAGACCGATTTCGATTACTAGCGTGAAGGCAAAGTTCGTAGCAGATATCATGATTTAAGGGTTCTAGTTGAACATAATCGGTCTTTATCAAGCTATTGATGTATTATCGAGATCCCTATGAATAAAACTGATCTTGCTTCATCATCTGTTAAATTGATGAAGTAAATTATTGATCAATTACCAATGCTTATAAAGAAAAATCTGTTTCAGATGGTTACTGTTAAAATCAACTGTAATGGATTCGATTTTTAATGAATTAATATGATTTTCAATAAGTAACTCAATTTAATCGATTATTTTGATTTTCATTGAAATAATCTGTTTTAATCAATTTTGAACGCATGAAATCCATCAAAATCAATTATTTCCTTAAATTTAATTGAAAACTGCTATATCTAGTGGGCTTTTAATCATCTTTTTCTCAAGAAAATCGATTTTAATCCCGTTTTGCTTGAATTTTTTTTTACATGGGTAACCGTTGTATATTTATTATTTGAAATATCAATGAATGGTAAAATGATACTTTTACTTATCTATATAACTAGATTTATTGTTGTACAACTTTGACTTTAGAATTTTTTTTCTTAAAGTGAAATATTAAACAAATATTTTTATTTGTTATAAATTGTTCCATCGTTTAGATTTACTACTGAAAAGTGCAATTCACCGATGAATTTAAATATATTATCATATCTTATCTATTTGTTTAAATGTAATCTATTTAATATCTATCATTGCTATGAGATAAAACTAATAATTTTTGTCCTTTTGTTCAAAACAATAATACAATTGCGTATTTTTACAGAAAATAAGTGTAAAAAAAATAGTACACTTATAAATGACATATTACATCTATAGATAAATTTTACAATAAACTTCTACCACACAATCCTTTATGAAGAATATTATTTCCAATTAGATACAATAATCTTGTCCCATCTTTTAAAAATACATATTTATAAAGAAAATCTGAATGTCATGTACACTATAATATATGTATGTTGGATACTAAAATAATTCTATTTTTGTCTCTCTAGTCTGGATAAATAAATCCTATTAATTTGTTTGCACTATCGAAAGACAAATATGTCTGACTTAATTAATCATCTATTCATTTTCATATCAAGACAATTAATATTTACAAATTAATTTAAACATATTTACAAATAATTAGACTATTTCACTCTTTTCTTTTTTTTCTTTATTTATTTGAAATCAATGATCAACATGCATTCATTCATTCATTAATTATACCAATTAGACTACAGTGTATACTTATATAGTAGTAGTAGTATATTGCTTTATTTATTTATCATATAAAGTGGAGAGTGGAGAAAAGGTTGGAATACAGAAGAAGAAAAGACTTAGACGAACTTCGTCTCCGTAGTCATACAAAAAAAAACCACGTGTATGAATTCATTATAAAGATGGTGCAAAAGATACAATTTAAAAATTTTGAACTGGGTTACAATGAGACAGTGGAAGAGATAGCAAGGTATATGATTAGTACTCCACTAATCGCCTCAACACAACTGATAAGGTTGCTTTACACGACAGAATCGGATGTTAGCATACAACTTCCCATCTTTACATACTTCGGTTTATACATAACAAAAAACGTAATCAAATAAAGAATGTTGACAAAAATGAAGAAGTTTAATAATGCGATTTGATGTTCTTCCTTTGCCTACAATTTCACGCTTTTCGTTCAAAAGATCAGGATTCAGAAAGTACTCTTTCAAAAATAATAGATATAATTTATGTTGAATAAAATCGGCAATTACCGAAGGATTTGTACGAATAAATGTGGTTAATAATTTGGAGTAATGCATTTGTGTAAGTGATTTCATTGATTTATATTTTGACAGATTAGCTACTTCGTCGTTTGTAGCATCATGCCATCTATGTATAGTACGAAATACTCTACGGTTCAATGCTTCGAGTTGTAGCTGTTTATTATAAGTAAGAATAGGGTATATATGTAATAAAGATTGGTAATATGGACGAATATATGCATGATATAATCGATAAGAAACCTCTTCTGATAACATTCGAGTATTCGATAATCTTTTAAACACGACGATGTTTTTATGAATTTTTGCCTTAATATAGTCAAGATGATAGTTAAAAGATAATCGAGCGTCGAGAATAACGCCTAGATATTTAAATTTAGGTGCGTGCTCGATAATATTGTTGTCACAATAGATAATTGGAATATTAGGCGAGACTTGCCGATGGAAAAGGGTCCAGAAAGTCTTTTTAAAGTTGATAGGTTGTTTCCAGGTGATAGAGTAGTTATATAAGTCTTTGAGCACCTTGGTAACCATTTGAGAAAGACGTGGAATTAATACTTTAGATGACCATGTAGCTGAGGGTGAAAATACTACAGCTAGATCATCAGCAAAAAGATGTTTGAAGTGGATATTCGATATTGCATTTAATATATCGTAATGAAATACAATAAAAAGAACTGGACCTACACAAGACCCTTGAGGTACTCCCTTGAATAATGAAAAACGATCAGATCTAGTTCCGTTCACTTCTATATAAGCCGAACGTTTTAAGAGATATCGTCGAAGCCAAGCTATAATATATAACGGACAATTCACACGCTTCAGTTTAAGCCATAAACCTTTAAACCATAACTGGTTAAAGGCTGACTTAAAATCGATAAATAAAGCTGCTGCAGCTGTGTTCAAAGACAGGCCTTGTCCGATTTGATCGATTATTGACACAATTCTAGTAGCCATATTATAGCCTGGTCTAAATCCTGTTTGTTCTTCTGGAAGAAGTCCAGAATCGAATATCCAATTGCGAAAATGAACAAGAAATATTTTTTCGTATAACTTAGAAAAACAAGGGAGAAGAGAAATGGGACGTGTATCATTCACATCCACTGTTGACGTTTTTGTTTTAGATAACAGAATCATTTTTGCTATAAGCCAGTGAGACGGAAAAAAAAGATGTTCAGCAAAGTTATTAAACGAAGAGGTGATGAATGTAAGATGAGACTGAGGTAAAAGTTTAATAATTTTGTTCGAAACTCCATCTAAACCAGAAGAGTTCTTGTTTTTCAGTGATGATATTGCTTTCTTAATATCAGTAAATCTGATGTAAAAACTTGCTGGCTGCAAATTTTGTATGTCTTTGTCTAGGTGTTGATCTATAATATCAGCTTCTTGTTCAAGAATAGAATGGTTATTGACGTGCTCCGAAAATTGTTCTTCGTAGAAATGTTTCGCTATAGTGCACATTTCTATTGAGGAAGATATAACGGAACCATTCTGTAAAAATCCTTCAATTGGTGGTGCGTAAGATGAAAAATGACGTTTAGCCTTTCTCCAAAACTGTTTAACATCACAAGCATTTAGGGTTTTGCAATACTCACTCCACATTCTTCTTTTGTGCGCGAAAAGTTCTTTGCGTATTGTTTGTGTAAATGATTTCAATTGCATAATATAATATAGATGCTTTGTCTTTCTCACTAGATGTAATATAAACCGCTTTTGCCGTATAAGATCAACAATGTACGGTGGGATTGATGGCCTATATGTTTTACAATACGACACATATGTTAGTCGAGAGGAAGCTAATGATAGAAAACGTTCATATAAATGGAAAAAGGCTACTTTATCCGTCATATTTAAAAATAAGTTGTTCCAAAAATAAGAAGTATACGTAAGGAATAATTCATATAATGACCAAAATGTGCGTTTCACTGAAAAAAGACGATCTTTTGATGATAATACCAGTGGCGATGACCAGATCACAGGATAATGGTCACTTCCTATAGAAGGAAGTACAGAAAATGAATTGGAAACAATACTTATAGGTGCTACGATAAGATCAATCACTGCATCAGATCGCGTAGACGTAGGGATGAATTTATTGACAACATATAAGTCATTTTTAGTTATCCATTCATAAAGAACGCGCCCTTTATGGTTTTCAGGTGTATTTGACCAGGAGACATGTTTTGCATTTAGATCACCTAGTAAAATAGTATTGGGATTTCGACGCAAGATGTCATTTAAACGAGCTAGTGGCAAGGGCTCAGTAGGTGGCGAATAGCAAGTTGCTAGTTGAAAATTATTATAAGAATTCCCAACATCGATTACAATTAAATTTGTATCTTTTTTAAAATCAGCGACTCGCCGCGCCGAAATGGAACGATGTATTGCAATTAATACACCTCCACAAACGTTGGTACCTTGTTCCCAAAAAATTTGAAAATTGTTCAAATGTAGTGAAAGAGATTTAACTGCTTTACTATCATTACGAGTTCCATTCAATACGATAATAGATACGTGAATAGTATTTAATAATTCAAAAAGATCGTATAAATGTAATTGAAGGCTACTTATATTCAATAATAGGAACGATAATTCACCTTTATTATTAATCATATTTACAGTTTGTTCTCTCCATTTTTCCCATTTCAATAATAAATTGTTTAAAGTTGGTGATGTAGTCCATTCGGAAATGAGCTCCTCTAAGATTTTCTTCTGTCTTTTGGATAAATCTAACATAGGAAGACTTGAAAGTTCTTTTTGAATAGGAATAAAAGGAATGGCATTAGGATTCATCTGCTATTGGTTGATAAGAATCACTATTAGATAATAAACGTGTTACATTATTAGTACTATCAATAGATAAATTATCAATATTCCTTGAAGTAATGTTTCCTTGTATAAAGTTCGTCAATCTATTATATAAAGGTGATAATGCTTGTTTATTTGAACCTTTAGCTTTTAAATAGACTTGACGCGAAATAACTTGAAGGAGTGGACACAATATATCATTAATACAGTATTTCATATTGTTAACGTCATCAATATAACTATTTATCTTTATATCAAACGAATTAAATTTTTCGTTTAAAAGTTGTTGTTGTTGTTTTATGTCCATAACTGTATTATTGATTTTGTCCAATACTTTAACAATATCCATTTGATGAACACTATTGCGAAAACTTTCTTTTGATGATGATGTAGTATTTACTACTGATACTGCTGTATTACCAAATAAGTGATCTACTGTATTTGTAGACCAAATCGGTTTGTTATATTGAGACGTGGTAACCGAAGTTTCATTTAACAATTTACGTTGCTGGTTTTTCTCATGACGTTTTTCTCGTTTAATTGGACAATCTGGATTTCCAGACAAATGGTTCCCTTTACAATGCGCGCATTGTATATTATTATTACAATTTGGATTATATGGATGGTGTTGTGCGCATCTGAAGCAGATAGGATCATTTTTGTTTGGGCAATGAGCCGCGATATGATCGTCATAGGCCTGACAATTATAGCAACGTAAGATTCTTGCAGGGGGTATATATGGCTCAACTATATATGCTGTATTATTATCATTTAATAATATACGTTTAGATTTAAGAATAGTTGATAACTCTTTATATGATGAAAAGTCGAGTCTTACTTTAGACAAGGGTCGACCTCCTTTAATATATAAGCGCACTGCACGTACGATTGACGGATAATGCTGCTTCAATTCATCACCAAATACTTGAGCACTCCACTGCGAAGGAACCTTTTGAACAACAATCGAATACGATATTGGTATCTTACTTGGTAAATCAACTTTATACTTTGTATCATATAATTTGTCAGGCCAGTTTGATTGGCACATAAGATATTCAAATTGTGTTGTCGAACTTGCATACAGTAAATAAGATAATTGATTATGTGATGATTTTGCATACCGTCCATAAGTGAAATTTAGTTTACAATATTTATTTATTTCTTTTATTATACTTAGTTCTGTCGCTGGATATTTATTTTCATCCTCAAATATTATACGAAACGGCGGAAACGTTTGTCGCGATGAGTCACGACGAACACGTGTAGATACATCACCAATCGTTTTTTTATATTGTTGACCTGTATTAAAATAAGATGTTGTTGTCGATGATGTGGTATGCGTTTGTTGATTTTGATTTGGTTTATTTACTTTTTGATTGTTATTGCTATTATCATTGCACGAATTTAATCGATTTCGTTTAGGTGTGTGACTCATTGAATCGTAATCATTTGAGTATTTTCCAGATCGTTTTTTGTTGTGGAAACGAGAGGTCTGGTCTCGAATGTCATCATTAAGAATCGTATTTGAGATGAGACCTACTTCATCATTAACTTCACTCAAATTCATAACGGTTTCTATTCAGAAAACCGTATATGTAAGGGCGCGTATATAACAGACGTGCACGATAAGCGGGAAAAAAAAAAAGCGAAGATATTTAAGAAGGAGAGGAAGAAACAAACGTGACCGATCACTGTCGTGTAAAGAGACGATATGAGTGTATACTTATATAAATACATCTCTTTTCTTATTTTATCCTCATTCAGGGCCCTATTCAAATATCAATAACAATCAAATCAAGTCAATTCAATACAATTCAAAGTAAGTTCTTGTTTTCATTTTTTTTTCTTTTTAGATTTATTTCCGAATTATATGTTCAACGACGATGTATATTAGGTTTATATTTCAAGGTGATTATTACTTTAATAATACAGAGAAATTCTCGTAATAAGCGAAATACAAACATGTCCGTGAAGGCCTGTTATACATGTACGTGCGTACATGTATTGCCTTACCGGTCGGCTATGTCCATTGTGTTTCAATTATAACAGAGTTTCTCCGTACGCGCGCGCGAGAATGAGTACAAAAGAAAGAAGCAATTCAAGTAAGTGAAAACGATTTTTCTTTATTTATCAAATAATACGTCACAATTTCTTTCGTACAAATTCTATGCTCTTTCGCACACTTTTAATATTTGGGTGATTTGGAGGTAATGAAATTTGCCAAATGTTAAGAGCACGTTCATACAATGAGAGTGCTTCTGAGTAATTGTCCATACTTCTGTATACCCAAGCGATGTTGTTGTAGGAAGTAGCCAAATAAGGATGATTTGCAGGAAGAGTTCTTTGACGAATTTCAACTGCTTTTTCGTAAAATGAAAGTGCTTTAGAATATTCTCCCATGTTGTGATACACCCCACCGATGTTGTTGTAGGAAGTAGCCAAATCAGGATGATTTGCAGGAAGAGTTCTTTGACGAATTTCAACTGCTTTTTCGTAAAATGAAAGTGCTTTAGAATACTCTCCCATCTTGTCATACACCAAACCGATGTTGTTGTAGGAAGTAGCCAATGAAGGATGATTTGCAGGAAGAGTTTTTTGACGAATTTCAACTGCTTTTTCGTAAAATGAAAGTGCTTTAGAATACTCTCCCATGTTTGTATACACCAAACCGATGTTGTTGTAGGAAATAGCCAATGAAGGATGATTTGCAGGAAGAGTTCTTTGACGAATTTCAAGTGCTTTTTCGTAAAACGAAAGTGCTTTAGAATACTCTCCCATGTTGTCATACACCGCACCGATGTTGTTGTAGGAAGTACCCAAATCAGGATGATTTGCAGCAAGAGTTTTTTGACGAATATCAAGCGCTTTTTCGTAAAACGAAAGTGCTTTAGAATACTCTCCCATCTTGTCATACACCAAACCGATGTTGTTGTAGGACTGAGCCAAATCAGGATGATTTTCAGGAAGAGTTTTTTGACGAATTTCAAGTGCTTTTTCGTAAAACGAAAGTGCTTTAGAATACTCTCCCATGTTGTCATACACCAAACCGATGTTGTTGTAGGAAGTAGCCAACGAAGGATGATTTGCAGGAAGAGTTTTTTGATCGATTTCAAGTCCCCCTTCATAATACCAGATGGCCTTTTCATAATCACCTTGATCATTTTTAACTAATCCAAGTTGATTATAATAAAGTGCTTTATCACTCTCATTGGATGTCTGTTCAAGTAATAATGTGTAGAGTTCTTCCGCTTTATCCAACTGTTTTATGTCAAGCAACAAACTACCTATTCGTTGCCATCCTGTTCCACTAGCACTTTCTTGTATATGTTTGGTGAGTGTACGAAGTTGTGGATCATCATCTGATGTTAGTGTAAGTTCCACTTCATAAAGTGGATTGTTTTTATCCATTTGTATAATTTTGCCAATACGAAAGACGGTGTGCATAGAGAAAAGAATTTCCTCTTCCGTCTTGAAATAACTAAATTTTTGGATGGCAGCGAAAGGAGCAGACGAAACAGAAGGATCAATAGACATTTGAAAGAGAATGCCGACCATATCAGTTTTTGTTAACGCACCTTTTGCGAATCCGAGAGAGACTTCTCGTTTTGTACTGGTAGAAAGGAAGTTATTAAAAGACATTAGACCACCTTTTGTTTTAGACAGTGTTTCAAAATCTTTGGTTGAGAGACCTTGTCCTCGATAAACTGGAAATGGTTTTCCTTTGTAAGAACTAACCTGTTGTTGATGTAATTGTTTAATTTGTTGATGAAGATCACGTATAAAGAAGCCCATATTAATAATTGTGTCAGCTTCTAATGTTCGCAGTGCTCGATTTAACATCTTATACGTGAAACATTCACGTGTATACCACCAGATTGCCAATTTTGGTTGATAATCATGTTCAAATTCATTAATAATTTTTAATTCAATCATATTACCATCGTAAAGTTTACCACAGTAATTTGTTAAATCCTTGATGGATTGCTGAGTATATTCGATTTCAAGGAGAATATCCTTGAATATTTGTGTATACATAAAATTGGGTTCCAGTAGATTTAAGTCTGTACTGAAAACCCCTTCATTCACGGTAACAAAACTAACCGGAATGGAATCTTGTTCACATTGTTTTACCGCCATTTGCAATTCTTCACAAATGGGTATAATTGATGTATATACACCCTTGATTTTGTCCCATTGTTTTACCCATTGTTCATGATAAGATTTATTACCACAGAAAATATAAATGGCATCTAATTGTGATATGCCATGAATATCAGGGACTAAATGTTGACCTAATGAACCCGATGTAATGACAAATACTTTCTCGTTTTCAATATTGTTCAGGAACTGGATACATTGTTTTGAATCAGTAAAAACATTCACCTGGTTAACAATACTTCTTAGTTGTGCCAATGTCTTTTGTGAATCCTTATTCGATTCATGTATATTGGGATCGACCCAAATTAACATATAATTCTGGACGATCCGTCCAGTTGTATTGATAGTATTGACTGGTGTTGTTGTAGTTGTTACAGGAGCCATTGATGATGTAGAAATATTATGTTTTGATTTTTTTGCATCCATGTAGTTCTGAATGATCCCTTGGTTACAAATGTAATACTTTGTATAACTAGTTGTATTTTTATGCTGAAAGAGAAATCACATCTATTTATATATCTAATGTCTACTGCTTGATTGTTTTCACTATGGAAAATGTATATCTTTCTTGATACATAAGTGCGAACTTCACCTAGTTTCCATTGACAGCACTGAGAAAAATATCGCAAGTAGCGCTCATCTTACGGTTTCGCTGATCCTTTTCTGAAAGAAAATTTACTACTACTATTACTAAAAATAATTCCGATTTTGACTATATTACATCTCATAGTCCTTGATCGCATGAAAAACTGGAAACAAACATCCACTTTTTAGCAACGATCGTTCCGTAGAAATATTCCTACCTTCGATTTATATATAAATGATAATCGTCATTTTAACTCGTTTCTTGATGGAATAATCCTTATTTCTTGTATCCATGTTAAAGACTATCACTACGTAGAAATTTGTACACGAAAATTTCAAGATCTTATTGTCAAACTGCTATATCAAACACTATTACTTCTCAGTATGGAATGTGATTTCTTATAGCTAAGCATATAAACTACCGTAGCCGATATCGATGTCTCGACACGAGTATAATTAGTGCATCGTTCATTGTCATTACTTATTCTTTCGATAGGAGTAGCTTGAAGAATTTGTGAAGATCATTCAAAACTATAGAATTTCGGACAGCTTCTTAAATTTTTATGACGACACAATTACATATCTGTTCGTGCCTACACTACAATACGCAAATAACGGTATGCTAGCATCTACAAATTCTTTACTGGATAGATTTTGTTACGCCAAATGTCTAATAAAGAACTATTTTGGTTCTCAAGAACCGATTCATTTGACAATTTCTGAAAGTACCTTAACTCTCGCTTAATGTGATTGTAATGAACCATGTAAACAAACGTCTAGTCGCTCGGTCACTCATAGCTAGCCGTTTCCATATACTGGGTATTTTTCTATGTACCGTGTGTCGCATTATAATTCTAATACACACAAGAAGGAGTTCATTCATAACATACTGATTCACAATTGAATATTTCCAACATTTAGAAAATATTGTGTAGTTTTCATTTTAACAAAATAATATATTGTCGACTTCGTTCTTAAATTAGCATTAATTATGTTCTTTGAAAAATTCATCTAAACTACTTGAGACCCGTTTCAAAACTATTGTTTGAAATAATCTTTTAGCCACCGCCTAATCATCCGTCGGCCTCTCATGACTAGCCATTTCCATATTTATTCGTACTCTACCTTACAATATTAATTCAGTTTTCAAGCGAATAGATGCATTTCACTGGTATTCTTCTCAAAAAGTACTGTACTATTGCTATTACGCTCACCAAGACGAAACTAAGAGAAGGTAAATTATTTAAAAGTTACTGCAAATAGAGCGCATTACATTGTGACCTGGGAACGATCTTCGCTTACTTTGAATATTATTTTACAGTTGATGTCTATGAAGACTCAACAACGAACTTTAAGCGGCTAGTTTAGCTTTTTTTTTACATATTTCTGTATAAATCGTACCCAGAAATCTGACGTATATTAATCAACAAAGAAAAGGTTTAAACCAAAACTAATCTTGAGCATAGATTCACGACTCTCGACCATCCTTCAGACAAGCTTAAAATAACAGGAAATTCGTCAAAAAAAGCGAGGAATCGAAAACTTAATCTTAGTTTTGAGTACCCCATAACCAATTCTTTTTCGCGAAATGTAACTAGAGACAATTCATATTATTTATTATTCACTATTTGGTAACATCAAGTAAATTTTGACTTATCGATCTTCGAAAAATTTGAGCCAATCTTTTTAAGAAAAAGTATAAAACTAATTACTTATTACCTCGTTACTAGACACAAACTTGATTCCAGTTTTAAATTCTTTACTATTGATTACCCTTCGTAGAATTTTTCTAAGGATATTACAAGGTTTTATATTAATCTAGCCGACATTATTTTTCACTTGGGTTGAGTACAAAAACATACAAACTAACTTTAGAAACAAGCATACATATAAAGCTGCAAACTTATGTTATGTTGTGTGATCTCTCTTCCATCTAGAAAACTAACCATTATTTTCTTAACAAGTGATCTTCTACAATCAAAGACTCATTGCAAAAACTTTTACAAAAACTAATAATACCCATCGATTTTCTAATCTCGAAAACCTTTGATCGAACAGTGTACGAAAATGATTTTTTTGTAAAAGTCTTCATCAGTAAAAAAAAATTATTTCACGAAAATGTCAAAAACCTAATGACATCAAGCAAATTCTCGACCTGGAAGGCCTTTGATCAAACTTTAAGGAAAAACCTTTATCGTAAAAACCTCATCCTTTATATAAAAAATCAATCTCAAAAAAATACTTTTAGATATTATTGATTGATTCAGATTACTCGACCCCAAAAACTGTTTGGTCAAACTTTGTAAAAAACTGATTTTTTTTCTTAAAGTTCTTTTTGTGAATAAAAAGAAAAATTTAAAAAGAAAAGATTCAAAAGCTGATGGCATCTACCGATTCCTTGACCTAAAAGATCTATGGAAAATTTTTAGGGTAATAGCGGAGGTACTCGATGATGGTTAGAAAAAATGCAATGTTGAACTTTCTACACATTCGAAAACAAAGGTTCTATGATCTTCCTTCAGCCATTGCTTTTGCATTTAACTAATGCCATTTTGAAGATTTCTCTGAGTAAGCATTCTCAATCAAGACGTGTGCATAGTCAATCCTTTTGATCCCGATTTCGGTTAAAGAAGAAAACAGATGTCGGCTGCATGACAAAATCTATCCTAATCTTATTTTATGTCCAATACAACTCTTGTTCTGATGTCCTTGTGACCTCCGTTCTGGTTTCATCTTAACTGGATACCGGTGCGATTTCAATTCCAATCCGATCGCCACCACCTCGTTCCAAGTTGTCTCCTGACCCTGTCCGCATCATGATGCTATCATTACTTCAGTTCAATTTCGATACTGTTCTGATTCAATCCCATTTTAGTCGAAAACGGAACCTAAACCTCATCTAGTCTTAGACTCATTGTGTCTATTCCGAGACGATAACTCTTGTAGTGTTACTAAGAGATTCTCATCATACGTTAGTCGTGATAGTATGCCAAGTAGTGGAACCTTTACAGAAGCATATAGATTATCATTTCTAACAAAAAACTATTAGTTTGGATTTGGGGGAAAACCGATTATAATCCTATTCTCTTTTCCGCAAGTGAACCTCACTCTCTCGGATGCCTTGTTGAGTTCTATTAAATTCTCTCCAAGTTGCTTTATAGAAGAAGGGCTCTTTGAAAAATATTTTTCTTTTTGTGAAACGTCATCATCAAAAGCTCGACCAAATGAATATTACTGACCGTTCGAGTATGCGAAAATCTGATCAATAGACGAATAGATCAATCAAGTGGAGATGTACTTCCATGCTTCACTTTCTCTTGTATGCAGTCATGGTAGCTACAGTCTGTGACTTCCATTCAGTCTCGGCTGACGAATGACGCAAATGTTTCCTAGGTGTCCCCGATAAGAAATATACTTTGATACTTCTATCATGAAATCACCCAGTGCCATGAATGTAGAAGCTCTTGATCAAATAGAAGCTACTCATCCACGGACAGTGCAGAGATAGAAAACTTGAAACAGATGGTCGCAAGTCTGAGAGAATTTTCGAAAAATTGGTAAAAATTGCGATAGACTATGATGTGGGTGGAACATCACTCACTCCATCATCTACTCCTCTCATCATGTCAATTCTCTCTCAATTTTGCTCTAGTCCTATGGAAGTATCACAGAAAGTTCAGTGGAGTTAGTTATTAGAGGGACTAAATTATCGAAAATTACAGTTTGTCATCACCTGAATGAAACTTCACCCAGAACCTCTCTCACCCACCCCCTGTGCTCGTGTCAACCCCCTCTCGATTTTCCTTCGGACCTAAGGAAGTATCATGGAAAGTTTAATGACGCTAGCTATTACAAGATCTGAATACATAGCGAACAGACAAACAGATAAACATTCTTATTCATTTGTATATAGATGCAACTTGACATCACCTGGGTGAAATTTCACCCAGCACCCCTCTCACCCACCTGATGTTGTCATGTCAGCCTCCTGCCAACCTTCCTTTCGACCTAAGGAAGTATCATGAAAAGCTTGGTAACGCTAGCTATTATAGAGGCTGAATGCATAGCGAACAAACAAACATTCTTCTTTATATATATAAATACTAGCGGAGAAAGCCGCTGAAAAGAGAATACGGTTAAAGTTTTGCATTTTCTACCCGACTTTTTCTGCTGTACATAACACGTCTTCTACAGAACTGTTCCCTGCTGTGAGTGAACTATCTGCAACTGGAATTTTCGCGTCACACCTGAAACCCCTTGGGGAGGACTTTTATCGGCATGCGTCAGACATCTTTACAGGACTGTTCCTGCTATGCGTTGGGTGTTCGCCATTGAACTATTCTCACTGAGCGTGATACCTCTTCCACAGGACATTTTACACCGCACTTGAAACCTCTTCTACAGATCTTACCCCGCCGTGCATGGGGCATCTTTCACAGAGCTTGTCCTGCCGTGCATCAGACATCTTCAACAGGACTGTTCTCATCGAGCTCAAGCTGACATCCTCACTCACATCCAATCTGAACATGATCACCCTCAAATTTGCATTGAACTGCGTCTTTTGATTAGAAAGTGAGTAAAATCATGGTCTCTTACGACTTGGATGAAGTTTAACGCACGCCTCCCTTTCTCATCCTCAATCACTCAGCGTACTTTCCTTAGCACTCAAGGAACTGATGCGGATAGTTCCGTGACGCTATCTCTCACGATGACTAAATACATAGCGAACAGACTCATCAGATTCTTGATCTGTATTAATTGGGATGAAATTTCACTCAGCACTTTCTGTGCACTCCGTTTGATGATTCCAAGCCCACGTTGACTTTCCTCAGGAGTTAAGGAAATAGTGTGGAAAGTTTTGTGACGTTAACTGTCACAGAGACTGAATACATAGCGCACAGACAAACATTCTTCTCTATATATACAGACACGCCATCGTCGAGTCAAGAAAAAGATATACGTTGTTTCTATAAGTCATAGAAGACAAATGTATACACCATAGTTGTGAATCAAAGAAACACTCGTATACATTTTCCTCTTATATTCTATTAGAAACATTCGATTTTCACATTTAGACCAAAGAATCCTCGATACAAAATGATTAATCTTAGAATCATAACAAATTCGCTAAATATCTGGAAAATTGACACAAAGCTCATTTGTAATAGGACTTGAGTGAAATTTCACCAAGACGCCCCTCCCTACTCCTATCAATGTTGAAAACACTCTTTAAAACTACTTCTCAACTCAGGAAAGCATAATGTAAACTTCGGTAATGGGTGACATTACAGCACTATCTGGGGTGAGATTTCACCCACACCCACACCCACGGAGGGAGAGGTGATCCCTCTATGACCTTCCTCCGGGCCTACGGATCCACCATGAAAATTTGGTGACGCTAGCTAGTACAGAGACCGAATGCATAACAAACAGACAGACAGACATTCTTCTTTATATATAAATATTATGCACTAGTCTTATCGATCTAGCCATTTCTGATTTCTGATTGGTTAGAACAGTCAGACAAACTATAAAAAATATTTACAGCCATAAAACCCTTTCCTTCAGAAAAAAGAAACAGTTTCTCTTTATAAAATCAAGATTAATGAATTTTCATAAGGCTCTGATTGATATTTGATCAGATGTTTTATTCAACTGAGATTTAAACACTGCATAATTGCTATTTTTACAAAACCAGAAAAGAAACCAAGTCTCACAAATTACAATCAGAAAGAACCTGAACTGATACAACACCGACCTTGACGACCCTAAGTGGTACAATCAAAGAAACGGATTACTATTTAATATTCTGTTTTTTATTTAAATAATAAGATATTCCAGTTATATTTTCCATAAATGTCACTTACGAGTGAGTGTGATATCAGCTGTCAAACATGATTTGAAAGTGTGTGAAATGGCAATTATTTCATTTCTTATATTTTACTTGTCCTATCCTATTCTGTCCTACGACCATCGTGTCCTGATCCTGTCCTGTTTTGAAAAATAGGGTAGAACAGAACCCAACAGAACAGATTTACCCTGCACATCTCTAATTTGTAAGACCTACAACGCTTTGAAAAGCCATGATCTGTATAATATTCAACAATATTAGAGTATTATTATTTTATAAGAATTAATTATTTCGAGTGATATCACATCTATTTATCTGTCTACCAATGTATACTTTCCATTGTCCAATTTATCTATTGAATTATTGGCGTATTAAGAATTAAATTGAAACAACTCATCTTAAAACAATGATTTATTTCTACATTAGTTTATCCAGTGAGCTCCTGAGGATCGCATGAAGTGAATCAAAGCTGGCACTAGCCAAACTGCAATCCACATTCCATATGGTACTATTTTTTAACATATAAGTATAGAGTGAGCAAAAAATTACTGTCGACTGTTCAAAATGTTTTGAAGAAGTTTATATATTCTTCTTCACCTTTTGAACTCTGCCTAATGGTGGCACTCGCATCTTCTTAAGAGCTACTTAATAGTCGCACAGGGGACATTTTCAGGATGTCTAGTGATGGTATGCGCTACTTTTGAAGTCCTATCTGGACAGAATATCTATGACTAGCAGATTCCGTGCATACTTCACGGCTGTTCCCACCTTAAACATATGATTCGAGTCTTTAAATCTTTATTTGGTTGAAAACATGCCAACACTGGACAACCTCTGTGCACCTAGAGTGTTCTGCCGTTTCATAACCTTATATCGCATGTATTTTTATAGTACATATAGCATTCGGCTTTTGACTCTTCTGTAGCTTTTGTACCCTTTTTCTTTATTATTTTTCTGCCCAAATGTCTTGTATTCTAATTACCATACACACTTCGGAATTAATGAGCACCTCTGTATAATAGCTCTTCAGAAGCTATGGACACCCCATATAATAACCCTTGAGTACGTATGGCTAGCATCATAGGATAGCTCTTGAGGACCTAGGGGTACCTCTATATAATAATGTTGGGACATGTTTCCTTGTGTAGGTAATTCACTTTTAATCATTGACCTCGAATCTGTTTGGTCGAAAAAAATGATCAATAGGAAAGGGACCAGACGTGACATACAACATTATTATATAAATGAATTTTTCCTCAGTCTTAAGACGCATATCTATGACTACACAGATGTGATCATTAGGCTTGGAAAGGCTGGATTTAATCTATCTATTTCAAACAAAACCTACAGCAACGTCATAAACAATTAAATAAAATTTATTCATCGGAAATAAATCGAAAATTCAGGTGCCTTCGATAACAATTATGATGACAAATTCCAAGAAAAGCTTACTTTGATTTGAACAAGACGAAAAAGAACGAGTACAGCAACAAATTTCAGTAATTTTTCATTTTTCAATTTATTCAGGCAGAGAAGTAACGAAAAAATAGATGGTGTAATGCCTAAAAAATACACCTTTCAGAGAATGAAAATTTTTTTTTTACAACGGCAAACAATAACAGCAGCTTGAAGCACGAGCACTGCATTTTTTTTGCTCTTAAAATAACATTCTCTATACGAATGTGTGTGCTTGTCGTAGATAAAAAACTCAGCTTTTTCGTTTCTTCTCTGATCAAACATTTGCTTATAAAACATTGGAAATTTTGAAAGCGTCATAACAGCAAGCAGTTTGAAGAATCGTTCTCAAATATACGATGTCATTCAATCGCATTTTGCCGTTTTTTTTATAGCACAAACCAACATCTTTCAGCAATTGTTAACTTTTTAGGGGAGAGAAGCAAAGGGGGCTAATTGTTTTACTGTTAGTCGAAAAGCTACGACGAATTGGTCATCATTCGAATCATATTATAGAATAGTTTAATGTAGAAGTTTTGTCTATTACCAAATTAAGACAAACGCTACTGATAGCCCTGCACTAATACCCAACTGATCTGATTCGATCATTCTTAATATTCGACTCTAGCAAGCGATCAAATATGATAACTACCAAATCTAGAAATGACCTAAATCCGCCAAATCAAGCTATGAATTTCTTATCTGTAACAGCCTCGACCCATATCTAAATGTTAGCAATCGTTTTAAGAAATTTCTTCAAAGATTAAAAAGCTCTCAAAGTTAATCGCTGCCTTATTTCGACTCTTCTTTCTTGTCATCATTTAAAAAGCTCTTCGATTAGCTACCCCGAAATGAATGTTGCTTCGCCGCTTGTGCTTCATTTACCAATGCGTTCGTCTAGTTTTATCGCAGGCGAATCAAAATATCAGCATGTAAAAAATTATAAAGATTATGACAGACAGGTTAGTCAGACCGCAGAAAGTGGCAGACAGGTAGGTTCGGTTGAAAAAAGGGCTGAATTACTCTGCAGTCTGTCGTGGGTATGCCAGGTCTAGGTAAAGTAGACCCATTTGGATCGCAAATCACGGTCCTCACCGACCCATAAATGGGATGCCTGAAAACAGATTCATGAGTTACCACTGCCATCCCTAAGATGAGCCCAAAAAATCGTAAAAGTCGTATCCGAACAGCAATGTAAAAGTTACGTACACACCATTAAACATCAGCTTGAAAACGATTAGATATATTCTGGAGATAGGAATTATCAAGTTGTTGACCCACTCTTCACACGCAACATCAAAAGCTAACAATGTAAGATGCAAAGAGGTATTGAGCAGTTGCAGAAGTCATATCGCAATAAGATTGATAACATAACAGATATGACATGTTCAAGGTCATCTAAACGACCTAGATACCATAGCGTAATAGGATTCGAAAAGTTATGGGTATTACGACTGAGATAATTTCTAAAGATCCTATATATTATGGTTGCAAAGAGTTGAAAATCTATCAGTACTGCGCACTGGACAACCTTTCAATAATATTCCTAATTAGTTGAGTACTAACTAAGTGTACTATGATAACCTTTAAATCATGGAAAATGTTTTTAGTGATAAAATGTCAGTACGTAAGTGAGTTCAAACTTTTGAGTTTACCTCTCGAACTCTCTTTTTTTGACCTAAGTTATATCAAACACGGTTTTATCCCAGACGAAAAGTGCATGGAAGAATTCGAAGAGAAAACAGGATAAATTGACCGATTGAAAACTGATTCCATTCTGATTCATTTCGTTTAATAGTCTACACAGAAAAGCAGCAAAACAGATACATCATGGCAAACTATGGACTCCGATTTGATTGGTTCATTTTTTCTATATGAAGTAAACCATATTTCTTTGGCTAGCGTGTTTGGTTCACTTCCTATAACCATGTGGACATGAAAACTAGAATGTCGAAAAAAATATATATGAAGCATTTGTTGCATTTGAATAGAGATTTTTCCAGTGAAATTCTAACTTTTCAAATACGTTTGATGACTAACGCAGTTGTTTGTGCTATTCAATATCAATATCATCGTAAAAGTTCCCGAGAATAGTCAGTAAAACAAGAATACAAAGTGATAAAGAGTGATGAGAGAGATATTATCTTTGTATTTATAGCCGAACTTCAAACTTGGCGATGAAAACAATGTTTGCAACAGATTTACGATTTAATTAAAAGAATAACATATAATACACATCACGATATAGACAAGTGTTTGAATTATGGAATAAAATGACAGGTGTATGTTTCTTTCATTCTTCTTTTGTTTTATTTCTCAGTTAGATGTGTTCGTAGTGCTTGTCAACCTTTTATTATACAGTATTTGTTTTACTCTGAGTATTGGGTGATGTTGCTTGTTATAGGCAAGCAAAAACTGACTAAACAGAAATTAATGCATACGTAAATCGATCGATACGGTAATTAGTCAGCACATTGAAAACAAGTTTACATACGAAATGTTTTGTAGAAAAACATCAACTGTCCTCATTAAGTTAAAAATGAAAACAAAACGAAGTATAATGATGAAATTCTGTAATAGAAAAAGAAACATTGCAGGTGTCTGAACTACACATAAAATAAATGGCACTTCGTACATTATAAGAGTGTGTCCGTTTGTTGTAGTATCGACCACAGTACTGTTGTGACTACAAAATGTGAAGGTTCGTAGGGGTTAACGAATTGATTTCTGAATTTCTTTGATGGTATCTATAAATGAAAAGTGATTCTTTCTCTATAGATCGAAAACAGAGAGAATCCATCAAAAATGTTTAGAACTTGAGGCAAACTTCAGAAGAAATCCACAGCAATCTCTAAGAATGCAGAAAGTCTCTGAAATGAAGGAAATCGCGAGGACTGTTGCGAAGTGTTAAAGATTGAGACAGGAGG
The DNA here is from genome assembly GCA_022393335.1 of Macrotrachela quadricornifera. Classification (NCBI taxonomy): domain Eukaryota; kingdom Metazoa; phylum Rotifera; class Eurotatoria; order Philodinida; family Philodinidae; genus Macrotrachela; species Macrotrachela quadricornifera. The sequence continues at coordinate 1,166,270 of JAJEKB010021311.1, forward strand.
ATGAAAAAAAATTTTGAAAACTATTATTGTTTTTTGGAAATTTTTGACGAACTTTAGAAATTTTTTGGAAATTCTTCTAAAATTCTTTTAAAAAATTGAGCGAAAAAATAGTTTCTGAAGACTGAGAGGAGATGAGTCCTTCTTCCTGTTCGATTGCGACTACTCTGAAAGTCATTAAAATCATTAGATTTTAGCTGAAAAACTGGCTTCATATTAATTTTGTTACGAATGACTTTGATTGTTAAATTTATTCTTCGAACTAAGAACTTTTTTTTTGAAACGTTCTGTTTATTTAATTACAAAATAGTCGACTATTTCTTATAACGACTTTTCTTTCGTAGCGACCAATTTTCATAGACCTACTGGTTATAATTAATAGACAAGAGAGCGTTTTGCTCGTTTATTAATGGAATGAGATATGATGGTTAGAGCACATCATTAAAAATCACGATGTGTAATTGTTTTTGTTGTTTCTGTTAATAAAGTTATTTTTCTTCTTTCTATTTTTGTTAGTGGTGATGTAATTTATCAACTGCACATTCTTCACATTGATTATGGGTAACGTTCAAGCTACTATATTTTTAATGGAACGTTGGATTACGATTTTTTGTTGTTTCATGGAAGGAAAGATTTGGTTCAGTTTTCGTGAATACAGTTTTTATTTGAACCCTTTGGATTAGGTATTAAGTTTCGAGGCTACATACGGAAAAGCACAATCATTGAGATGAAGTGTGCAGTTAGAATAAACTATGTTTCAAAAGCTTTAATTGCCCTAATTTCTTATCTTAGTAATTTTTAAGAATTATCAACTTGCCAAACCACATTAAAATCTTATCAGTTCATGCCGAGATATAATGGTATTAGAGTTTATTATGAAGTTGTCACTTTTGCTTTCTTTGGTATTCAAGCCAATCGAATGAGTCATAATGATGATGTTGGTGATTCTTTACAAATGCGAGAAGATCTAATTCCCGACATCTTTTGTCATGGATAGAGATTCTGTTTGAATTGTTCATGCAGAATCGTCTTTATCAACATTATCGTTTTGATAATTAATATCGCTTCTATAAGCGAAGGCAAATACATGTTCTTCTGAGAGCAATGATTTAGGCATGTCATATTCCTTATCTTTCATTGTGATTGTATTTACATCTTCAAAAACTTTACACTTAACGAAATAAACGACAACTGTTCTCACGCGTTCTGGTACAGAGTCTTTCGTGTTGACAACAGTTTGAATCGATAGAGACGGTTTAACAAAGAAATAAACTTCAAGTCCAAAGCGTTAATTTTCGAAGAGGTGAGCTAATTTCTTTTTGAATGAATCGATAGCTTTGCCAATATAAGGTATTTTCAATATACATTCATTTTTTCTTGCATTCAATAACTGTGGCATCGGATATTGTCGATTTCTTCAAGTAGCTACCGAATTCTATATATATCAGGTTGACAACAAAGTTATTGCGTCTTTTTCAAAAATTTTATATTTATTTTTTAACTTCAACAGTATAACTAACTTTCGATTATATATGCATCACTATTGTCCATGACTTGTCGTCAACGCTCCGGCAGAGATAGCAACTCGCATTCGTAGAAGTTCTGCGACTTTTGAACAAAGAAGTTGGCGATAGCCATTTTCACGTCGTTGTCGTCTTCAAACTTTTTCTCACGCAAATGATGAGAAAGAGAACGAAACAAATGGTAGTCCGTTGGTGCCAAGTCAGGAGAATGAGATGGATGAGGAGTGGTAATCCATCCTAACTTCAATAATTTTTCGCAGGTCGACTTTGCAACATGGGATCGAGCATTGTCATGTAAATAGTAAATTTGATCCTATTTTCCCTTGAGTTTTTCAATAACTCGGTCCAGTTGTTGACAGTAGAGAACAGCAGTGATGGTACAGCCATTTGGAAGAATTTCTCAGTAAATAATCCCACTGATGCTCCACCGAATGGTCAGCGTCATCTTCTTGGGATGTAGATCAGTCTTAGGCGTTACTACGCCTGTTTCACTAGGGTTTAGCCACTGGCGTCTGTAAGTGTAGTTAATAAACAACATTCACTTCTCGTCGTCGGTAATAAGATTGCGAAGCTATTGGTAATTGCGGTGAGATGTCATTAAATTCATACAAGCATCAACCCGATGTTGTAGCTGATGCGGTGATAATTCATGAGGTATCCAAACACCATATCTCCATGTTTTGCCTAATTCGTTCAAATGTTTTTCCACCGCAGTATGAGAGCATCCAAGCTGCTCTGCTAAACATCGTGAAGTCAATCGAGAATCTTGTTCGATAAGCTGCTTTAAGAGATCCACATCCACTTCCAATGGTCTACCGGACCGAGGTAAATCGCCCACTTCTAAGTTACCGTTCTTAAAGCGATTGAACCAATGTTGTGCCGTACGAGTAGAGAATACATCCTCCCTCATCGTGCTGCATATGTTGTTGGCTACTTCCGTTGGTTTGTGATCAAGACGAAATTCATGAAGTAAAAGCACTCGAATCTCTCTACGAGAAAGATTCATTTTCAGTTCATGATCAGCGTTCATATCGATGCCTTGATTATCATTCAAAAGATATTCACACTCCCTTTATATACTTTTATCATAGAAACTTCTAGAAGTTTCTCCAATGTTTTTAGAACATTTTTAGAAAAACACCAAAACTTTGTTGTCAACCTAATATAAGCCTCGATTGATTACAGACATTTTTTTATCAAAAACTTTCCAAAACATATCACACTAGAACGATGGAACGAAAGTCTTAATAAGGACAAGAAAAAATAATGACGAACACATGCACAGACATGAGTTCCATTTTAATAAGAGCATTATTGCTGAGCCATTATGGTATTATTCCAGAAGACACACTGCACTAAAACAGCCTATTTCCTTCGAATTCAGAAGGGCGTAAGAAAACACAAAATCATCCAATGAAACAAATATTACAGAAATCCCAATATAACTATTCATACTGAAAAAGAAGTTTGAAGTTTCATATGACCAACATAATTGGACATCTCTTCGTTCAAAATCTCCATACAGGTACAAGAGCTATTCATAGATAGTGAGCAAATAAACGCAGCTAAATGGATACATAGGTGTAATACTCTTTTCGGTATATTACGAAGTGTTGCACTGTCAAAGACTGAGATATTTATCAATGAAGTTTCTGTGAAACATATCATGGAAGCCGAAAATCTAACCAATAGAATCTTCGACCGGTTATCGGAAGATGTGGGTTCGATTCCTGCTTTCATTTTATGATCTTTCTTATAGGTCTTTCGCGTCTCTTGTGATATATCGGTTGGGGGACAGATTAAATTTTGATCTGTACTATTCAAAGCGGACTAGTTCAGATTAAAATTTTGATTGGAGCTAATACAGATCAAAATACTGGAAGAATAAATAGAAAATCTCAAAATGTTTCATTTTTGTATCAGAATCAGCGTTAAGTTGCTTTTGAAAAAGAAACATTTTCTATAGGCTAAAAGATCCTAGCAATAAACGAAACATGTAGTAATAAATATCTTTTACATGTCCAAACGCCATTGGAGTGGTATTTCGCTATATTCAGCCGCTCATCAGTGTTTTTAGTGCGTTTTTGCATCTAATGTATAGTGAGATTGTAACAACAGATAAGAGAGCTATTTAAAATTGCTGATTCGATTCCACTTTGTATGAATATTGATGAGGACTGACTAAAATTATTAAGTTTCGTGGGGTGCAGTTTATCCACGTTAAAAAGAACCATACCCACGACAAATTCATATATGGTTAATGTGACTGGACATATTCTAAAAATTATCTACAAATTATTTGTTGAGTTCTAGTTACATTGTTGTATTCATTGCGCGTAGTTGTGTTATCTACAGAGGTAAAACAGTCATCTGCTTCCAGTATTTTAACACATTCACCACGATTAAGTTTTCTTGGAAAAATCTCCGAAATATCCACATCTCTCAAGAGTTAATTTCAGATAATTGCACTCAGTGATCTTTTCACTATCTTCCACGGATTATTCATTGTTCTTTTCTTCATATCATCATCTAATGAGTCATAACGAAATTTCCAGATTTTTCCTCCGTATTCTTATCTTTGTATATGATGTTTAAAAGCGCTCTAAATTTTGAAATATATATAGGTCACACATCGTTGGAAGCAACTGATACAGAAGAAAGCGCCACCTCACTAAGTGCAGAAAGTTCTTTAGGTAATGATTCTGATGAAATGCATCTTGAATCTGGAAATTTTAACGAAGAAATGGTTGATACGAAATAGAGCCATCGGATGCAGAATTCATAGAGGATCATGAACTCGTCGATGAGATAATTTCTGCTTGAGAAGATAATGCAATTAACCCTATAGATTGCTATCGATATTTCCTTACGGACGAAATTATTAGCCTTATGGTTCGTGAAACTAATCGATATGTGGAGCAATACTTGTAAGCCCATGAGATTAGCAGACGATCCAAATATCGTGAATGGAAATCAACCACTGATGAGGAAATGCTCCAGTTCTTTAGGATCATAATGGAGCTGGGGTTCGTATAAATGCTGTAAATGAATCACTACTGGAGCAATAGTCAAAAGAAGCGAGTAATGCAACGGCAAAAAAAATAAATAATTTCTCTTGTGATTCTAATACTTTTTTTTTGTCTTAACTGCTTTAATGAAAAACATCTTCCTTTGTAATAAATATCTCAAACAGCGGTAAGACGAACTAGATGACATACTCCTTGATGTTTTCCATTGAACACCATAGGATGAGAACTGTTTTTCTATTAAGTTTCTTGTGAATTCCGAGCGGGTCCCACCGGTGGGACCCGTCGTGGTGAATGTGTTAATCTGAACTAGTCCGCTTTGAATAGTATAGATCAAAATTTAATCGTGTTCTAGTTTAGATTAAAATTTTGATCTGAACTAGAACAATTTTAAACTGAACTGAATTTTAATCTGTCCTCTGACATATATATCATATTCACCCTCAGGATAGTTACGAAAACAACTTCTGCAAAGGATAGACAAAGAAATTTAATTGTCTGTTTACTTAAAGCTTAATTAGAGATGACTGGTCTAGGCAATATAAAGTATATAAGATGCGCTCATACCTTGAGAATATCTATACAGTTTCACAATTTTTATTTAGATTAATTCTGCTTGGTTTACAAAAAAACAATGCAGTGCGACAAATTTTGGTTTAGCATACGCTATTATTTTAAGAAATTACATGTTTCTTAAATTAATGTAAACGGCCAGAGATGTTCACGCAACAATTCCGTCCAAATGTTTGTTGCTGATTCCTCAATCATACGTCTTTGTCTCGCATATTCAGGCTCTTTTATTTCCTCGTATGTTTCCAGTTCGGACTGTTTTCTCTGATAATCATCCCAACATTCCCCTTCAGTATCATTATCATATTCACTACCTTTTGACCGCTCGTATCTACTTTTAGCTGAAGCTTCGCGTTTTCGTAGTCGCACTTCTTCGCTAGACTCAGAAAAGAAATATTGGTTTAATGTAAAAGCATATTTTTTACAAACAGAAGCAACCAACGGATCAACACGTGCTGCCAATGCCGACGAGTAGTCGCCTAATATCCATTCAACGCGATCGGAATTTTCGTATAATACGGGTCAAATTATGTATTCACCGGGTTTCATATCTTCACCTTCCAAAAAACATTCGATATCTTCTTCAATATTTATGTCGTAAATTCCAACCAGTTCATTGAATCGTTCATTCAAATCGACGAAAGAACGAACACGATCGTAAAAACTAAGATATTCGAGAATCTCCAATAGTGATTCATTGGGAAGTTTTTCTAATTTCTTAACATTTGTCAATTCCATAGCAGAAAAGTTTAAAGAAGATATTTTTAAGGTGCAAAAATTTGATAGAGAAAGACTGGCTTTCAAAAAAAATTCTATTCGATAACGAAGAACAAGACAAATGCAATAAAAATTTGTCTTTCCTTGTATTTTTATAAGGATTGAATGATATTGTACTGGGTTTTTTTCTAGCGCTCTATTGCAAGTATGAAAAAGCATATATTGACTCATAGATGAAGAAGTGTTTGCTGGAAGGATTAAATTTGTCAAAGCAAAAAAGTGCATTTGGCATTTTTTAAAATTTCATCATCGAATACTTTTTCGAGAAGAAAAGAGAAAAATCACACAAAAATTAATCTTTCTACATTCTTAGAAAAAATGATATTTTGTTAATAATATAAATAATAGTTGATTAATTTGAATTTATTCAATATGTAGGTTTTTGTACGAGTATTTTTTATCAAATTTATGCCTATAACCTTTTTTTGAACTACCAGTACTGATGAATTTTATATAATCATTTTTATCTTATTCTGTCATATCAACAAATTCAATATCCATGTGTTGAATAATTAAAGCTAGAAATATTTTAATTCCATTTATCGCCCAATAGCGTCCAGGACACTTACGAATGTCACAACCAAAGAGCATAACTGAAGGCGCTTTTGGTTCATTAGGCTTTTTGACAAATCGATTATATTGATATTTATATGGATTTTGACCAAATAAATTTGGATCAAAATGTTTTAAAAATGCTGGATAGACAAGTATATCACCTTCTCTTAAAACAATATTTGTTTTATCTAAACATTCTGTTATTGCTTTACGTATTGCAATACTATTAAGTATACGACACATGCACTCATTTATATAACTTTCTAGTATTTTTAACTTAGCTAGCGCTTCCTTATCATAAATTAATATTAATGATGATGAAATTCTTTCTTTCAATTCTTGTTTAATGGCTTCTAACGCTTCTGAATGAAGTAATAAATCTACTATGGACCAACAATTCATTGTAACTGTATTAACTACAGCTGTTTGAAGAGCTCCAATATCATATTCTTTAAATAAATGTTTATATTGATCACTAGAAAAATAATTCTTCTCGTTCGTGGATTAATTTTGATTCACCATTATTTAATTTTAATGATGAAAATCTTCTAATAAATTGAAGAAAATTTTGAAAAGTTGATCTATGTATGATTGATCGAAATGGTACATGTAAAACACCTAACTTGAATGCCTTATCAAAGTCTTCAAATAATTTATAGAAATTAGGTGTAGTATTTCATTGTTCAGTAACAAATGAGTATTCAAATAAACTTTCTGTAGCAGCATGTAATATAAATTCACTAAAATGATCAAACAAATTGACAATCTTAGTTTGATTATCTTGAATTGTTATTGCATTAAGTTTCATTGATTCTATGAGTGAATCATATATACGTTTATTTAAGATTTCTAATTCATCTCAAACTAAGTATTGATGATATTGTTTTTGTATAATTTATTAAAGATCTTCATTCTCAGCGCATCAACGACTAATATTGAGATCATTAACTAACATATCAATGGCTATTCCATCAAGAAATAAATCCAACGTTTTGATGTTAAATTAATTACAAATGTTTTTCCGTATGTTAGATATAGTTAATGTACAAATTAAATTGGATCTTTGAACATTTTAAATCCGAAGCCAAAAAGAGATGTAAATGAATGAATATATTTCGGCTCATGAGAAACAGAATAGAGTAGATTATCAATTAATGGTTTTAAATATAAATATGTTGCTAATGCAACGATGACAATTGTAAATAGTATAAACAAAATTTCTTTAAAAAAAAAGAATGTTAACGCAATAATGATAATATATTTGATGTATTTTGTTTATGATGAAATATCCCTTCCTCGTATCCGATTTGAAATAATTGATCGTTTGATCAAGAGATATACATAAAAGACAATCAGAATATTTCTATATAAATTCAGATCATGATCGTTGTTGTCACAAACAACAAAATTTGTAAACAAATCTATTTTATTATATATAAAGTCTTGCAAAAATTAGACGCTAGTTTTCAAAAAAGATAAGTACTCATTAGGGATAGAAATTCAGATTCTTCTGATATCTAATACAAAACAGAAGAGGCACCCTCTACGGAATCCACAGGAAGAACTTAATAGTGACCTCTAATGCGCAGTATGGATGTTGTTTGCGAACAAGAATAATAAATCTGTGTAAAAATCTTCATCAATAATTCTATCTGAAAATATAGATGTTATATAAAATTTCTACTGTCATCGAATACGAGAAAATGACTATCAAAAAAAAGTCTAATTGCTGCATACTTAGTTAAAATAATGGTCAAAAATTTTATGCATTTCATTTTGTATTCATCCAAGTTACTGTATCATTAGTTGTTTTTGTTATGATGAAAATGCATGCACATATTTTTTTCGAGAGTGATAAAGGATATTTATTACAAGTGTAAGAAGGCTGATCGAAGAAAGTGAAGAATGAATAATGAATTGTAACTCGTCGTTAAAAACAAAACTATTCTCTTCTTGTTTGCTTTAGGTATCGCTCTCGAAAATATCAACGATAAAACTAAGGCACGTTTTTTTTTTATCTCGTCTAACAGTTAAAGACAACTGTTTTGTTTATATGTGGTCGTTTCTTACAACAATTTGCATGCATTAGTTAAGAGCTACGACTAAAACTCAGCGTTCATATATGGTCATGAATATTATTTTTGACTACGTTTTAACAAGAAAAGCCACCAAAAACTGTATTTAAGAATTATTCAGAAGAAAAAACGTTTTTTGATAGTGTTTTGGTTTTTTTTGCTGTTTAATATATTTTGAGGATATCTTCCTCAAAACAAACGTTTTTCCAAAAATTTGTTTTTATCAGTATGCTCAGAATTAAAAGTTCTACAAAAGCTGAAAGTCTTATCAAAATTGGAGTTTATTTATATACAATGTGGGTGATCTCACAGCAATAGTCTACTCTTAAATACTGAAAAAATGCAACTTTTATCTTTCTTTGTTTCGCATTTTGTCAGATCAAAAGTGGAAGAGTTCAAATCAAGTGTATTTAGGAGTACAATCAATCCTTTATAAAATCTTAAATTGGTTATGCTCAGAAATTCAAATTTTCTGATCAAGTTTTTAACTCAAGAATAACATACTTTACTATAGGCCATAAATTGCGTACATGACATAGTCATATGGAGAGGATGCTGACAAAGCCACAATATTTTATGGTAAAAATATAGGCAAGATCACAAACAACCAGAATATATACGTATAATATATGTAAATAATTAATACTTCATATCTTTAACTCGAAATATTCTATTTTCTTTACGATATATACCCTTGAACCATATTGGTCCTAGAGGAACACTTGGTGAATAACAAATATATCACATTATGTCCAGGATAAAACGTTTTAAAAACAAATATTTGCAAGATGAAAGGATATTGTACATTAAAACTTACGAAGCCAGAGATTCTGGAATGCGTCTGAAAATTCAGCGAGACATATAATATAGTCTCTATTAATGAAGCCTACTTAGTGTAATATACCATCATTCGACAACGAATTTAAGACTCAGTCCAACACATCCATGTGTGCAATAAATCGCTTGAAGCAATACAAATATCGAATTGATGTTTGACTTATTTGCCAAATTGATCGATTCATATTTAAACACATTTGCTCTGGTAACAAATATTCATTCAAAGATTTAGCAAATGTTTTAGATATTTTGTCCAATTTGCATAATATAGGTCATCAAGAGAACTTTCATTGAATACGAAGGCGAAGAATACATCATTTCAGTGCCACTAGTTATACATTTATTTAAGTAGAGTGTAATAAAAACGGCTCAGGTTTGATCGGTGTAAATCTTTGAACAGAGGATACAATGTATAAATCCATGTAACGAAAAGTATTACGAATGTTGAAAATAGAGTACGACGAAATGAGTGTGGCGTTGCTCCACTCAATCTAATAGAATTGATCATAGTCGTTTGTTGACAAATTTTAATTTGGGTATCACTAATACTTTGTTCTTAATCTAGTTTTGTAGTTAACCCGTACCTTAGGTGTTTATATGATTTTACTCAATCGATTATATGACTATCATATTTGAGCTTTGGCATTGGATTCGAGTACCTCACTCATTGTCATGGGTACAAAATTTCCCATATCGGCATAATATGTTATGAGCAGCGTAAGTGTTAAACTAGATCCTTGCGGCTCGCCACGACTGATGGAAAACTGTTAGAATTATTTTCCCTAAATCTCTATTGTGCCTCATCCGCCTTCCAATCACACTCGAATCCACTTGACGAAGGCTATCGAAATTCCCACTCAGGCTAGTTTTTCCAAGCATCTATCGAACCACAACTGAACAAATCGGTTTTTCTCGTCTTTGTTATCGTGGATATCTAAACTTGAACATTTCCAAACAACGACCGATTCGGGACTTTTTTTAGATCTGTCTAAATAGGACCTCATTTGATATTTAATCTGATGTATATAGCAATGTGCAATCTCTTTGAACTAGTAAAAAATCAAATAAAACATACTCAGAAAGATGTAAAAAATACTATAATTTATATAATGATTTGTTTTGGCTCAGAGCTCTCTTAAGTGGTCGCCACGTTATACTGAACAATTTAGGTTGGTCCCGAAGGTGTTCACATTAGAGAAGTTTTAGTGTAAAAGTGTTATTTATAAGAACTAACCTAACTTTTAACTCAGAATAGATTGGACAAATAGTATATGAATCTAAGAAAAGTTTCATCCTTTAGCACTCTGCTATTTTTAGGAAACAATCATTTAACCTTTTCTTATCTATTTTTATACATATTTTGGAAGTTTCATATTTCGTGAATAAAGGTGGAAGGGAATGAATTGTAGATTTTTTATATTTCATTCAGGTCTGTTTATGGCCAAAAGATGGGCTCTAAAATGCTTGAACACTTAAATATATTCCCTCATTAGTCATACTATATTATATCCTTGGTAAAATTTTTACGATATAGCAGTAAAAAGAAATGATTACAATCCGTTTTCATCATGTATGAAGTAATAAAGAATATTGAATTTTACGACATCAATTAACGTCATTTTTCCAACTAAGCGCACAGATAAAAGAGAAAAAAGAAATGAAATTTATTTTATGTTCTTGAGTGTTTGAAAAACGAATATGATTTAGTAAAACTTTTCTTATCTTTGTTATATTTTCTATTAAAAAGAAGTCAACAACAATTTCTTTTTACATAATAAAAAACAATATCAACGATGAGTACGAACGATTCTTGGTTGTCATCCGATATACCATTTACTCTATTTGATAAAGATTTAAAACAATACTCTTTACATGATCTAAATGAAAATAACAAAGCATTTTTATGGCATCAATTTATGCTTAATGTACTTTTGGATATTCCTCGTTCTCTAACAACTAATAAAGATATTACAATTGCTTGTGATCGTGTGAAAAGTGAAAATAATATAGATAATGAGATTGAATTGAAACAAAGTGATATTGCTGATTTTGAAAGTAATTATACATCGGATAATGCAATTAATTGGTATACGCGTGGTTCGTTTCTCTATCGTGTATTCAACAAAGCTTGTCGAACACTGAACAGTGATGCAGTTATTCAATTTCACCCGATTGTTAAAGATTTAAATGATCAGCTGAAAAAACTGCATCAACAACAAAAGGATGATGGATCACTAAAATTTCCATTGAATGTTTATCGTGGACAAACCACATGGGGTGTGGGTGAATTAGAAAAGATTCTTGCAAATAAGGATAATCTTGTGTCAATGAATACATTTTTATCTACCACAACTTCTTGTAATGTTGCTGCTAGTTATATTTCTGGCGCCGACAAAAATACATCCGTGCTCTTTCAAATTACAGTAAAAGATGCCGAGAATCTTGGAAAATTTCAAACATTTGCTTGTATTGATGAATTTAGCAACATGCCAGATGAAAAAGAAGTGCTTTTTAGTATGTCTTCTGTATTCAAAGTGATCTCTGTTAAAGAAGAGGATTATTTTTGGTATGTCAATCTGGAATTAACCAATTGCAAAGATGATACAAATATACAAAGGTTTCTCAATGAAATTCAAACTTATTTATATCAAATATCTGGTAAACAAGCACCATTTATTATCTTTAACCCTTGAGCGCCGTCTTCATTTTTGTGCACGAAGGATGTCATGTGGGTCCGATTGGACCCACATGATTTTAAGCTAGGAAATCTTATATATTATCTATTTACGGTATATATAGATGAGTGGAGATTCTCATGGTGACCTTCAGCGATATATACGCGTGTATAAGTTCTAGTGGAATTAAATTAAATGCTTGTATGTAAGAGAAATATTTTGAATAGATGTTAATTACACTAGAATATTTAAAAATACTAAGAACGTGTATAACAATACAATGTAAACTATTAACTATATTTACATATCGATATACATTATCACGCATATGAAGACAAGAGGTTCCTTTTCACTTTTATTTTAAAACCGATAAAATATAATAAAATCAATGTAACTGCTAAACGTTTGTCGCTCTTGTGGAAGTTCCTTTGATTAGTTTGTTTATCAAACTTCATTTTGACACAGTATTTTTCTTGCACGATTGACAAATTACTGATGTAGCACTAACAGAATGAGAATTGCAAACATGCTTTTGGCATGTATGGCAAATTTGTCTGACTTTGCGACCGGGATGAGATGGACAAAGAAAACACCTTTGTTTTACTTTGGCAATATTATTGATATGATTTTGAGCTGCTAAATTTTCGGATTTTAATTCATATCCAAGAGATTGAAGCGCTAGTTTAACTTTTGGTGCAAGTCGAGATTGTTTGGCACGTCGTTCGTTATGAGAGTTGGCCAATAATTTACTTAATTCTTCCAAAAATAAACGTCGAACATATTTTTGCCCATTGTTCCAATCCGGATTTCGATTCAGCCAAATATTTAAAGAATTTATTGTCGCAATATCAATCATATTGAAAAAAACTATCATTGGCCATCTACGACTTATTCGACGACATGTGTAATTATTAATGCATTGATCGACCACATCAACACCAAATTTCGTTTGGTTGTAATCGTGAATCATTGCTGGAAGTTTCTTTTCATCGTCAAAAACCTCAGCAAAATCATGTAATGTTGATAATAGTATGATCGGTGGTTTTCTTTCTTTTGCTTGGTAAGATAAAATTGTATTGTGTCCAGAAAAATAAAACCATGATGAGTATAAATCCTTTCGAATAAATTTCAATTCATTCGGTACAAAGGCACGTTTATGATTAACAACACCAAGACATGTCATTTTTTGCTCTAACAGAGCTTGTGCCAAGTTGAAATCAGAGAAGTACCGATCGAAAGTGACATTTCGAGCTTGTTGAACTTGCTTTGGTAATTGATCGACTAAACGTAAAACAACATTTGTGGAAAGATTGCGCTCAATTGTTTTTCCAACTTTTCCAGTGTATAATTCTAATGTCAAAACATATCTACTTTGAACATCACATAAAGTCCAGAATTTAAGTCCATACTTAGCAGGTTTCTGGGGCATATACTGTCTAAAACAACATCTGCCTCGAAATGGTACTAATTGTTCATCAACCGTGATGTTTTCACCTGGAATAAAATGTTTGGGAAGTTGTTTAGTAAATGTTTGAAATATATAACGAATAGCGGCAATTCGATCCAATTTATCACGTTGTTGACGATCATCGAATCTAAGAAATCGTAAAAGGTTTTTGAACCGTTCCATTGACATTGTTGCATGGTAAAATGGACGACTTCGACTAATATCCCATAATTCCATAAGTGATTGATGATTATTAATTCCAGCACCAGCTTGAATTAATAAGCCCAGAAATGCTTCTAATTCGATCACATCGAGTTCTTTCCATTTCATTGGTTTACTATGATAATTTCCTATCTTCAATCGCCTTTGATTTTCTTGATCAAAGATTCTCTCTGCATATTTATTTGTTTGTAAAACTATTTCATCCAGAATATCTTTAGTAATAAACAATCTAAATGCATCTAACATAGTCTGTATTGAAATAATAAAACCAGATTTTTTTTTTAGTATGCTTGTTGCACGTAAACGTCCAGAAACTTCAGTCTTCTGACTAGACCATACTATGCCATTTTTTTCAATAAATTCGGATTGCGTAGGTTCGTTTGTAACATTATCATCATTGACAAGAGAATCAGATCGATCATCATCACTACAAGGATCAGATGAATCTTTGTTGTGTGAATTAAACTCATCACTGGACATGTCATCGGATTCTGTCTCAGAAATATGATAATCTGTGTCAGAATTCGACTCATCATCCTCAGTAATACTATCAGATTCAATCGTGCTATCCGATCTCGAAATTTCACGACTTCTTTTTGAACTTGCACTAGTGGACATTCTTTCTATCTAAAAAAAAATCAATAAAAATATTGCGTTTTTTACTCGGACTATCACAGAATTTTTTGCCTTAGTTTCTCACCAAAGAAAGGGAATCAAAAATAATTGATGTGACAATAATTGGTTGTAAGAGTAATTCAATGCAATTAGAAGAAATCTGGCATATAAATATGAAAGTATAACCGAATCACTATTGGTGGTGGCAGATTAACGAATCTCGTGAGATATAAGTCTTTCAGATAATAGAGGGCGGGTTGTACAAGAAAAAAAATCATATGTATAACACCAAAGATGCTACAGGGTCCATGTGGACCCACGCGTTAATTTTTTACGTATAAGAGATATAAAAGAAATTTCATATGGTCGTTGTGTATCGTTAGTGGAATAACGATTAGAAAAAAGATCGTTCCGAAACGGACAAGTATTAACATAGAAAAGGGCGAAAATCACCATTGTGGGTCCGACTGGACCCCCAGAAAGCGTACAAGGGTTAAGCAATTCTTCACAACTGCTTCGCTTAGTCGAGTTAAACCATTCAATGAATTTAATAAATATTTTCTTGCTGATCTATCACAATTATTTATTGCGAATATTTATAAAAAAGAAGGTCGAATGAAAAAATTTATTGATATGGATCCAAATTTACATGCTCTCACAATCAAGAATAATATGGATGTTATTCATTCGAACGAAGTGTCCATTAATCTTCTATTTGATCTATTGAATAATTTTATTTATTTAAACGAGAAAAAAAATGATGAAGAAGTATCATTCGATAAAAGTGATATAAAATCTTTATTTTGTTTTGGTGGTTTCTTATTATTGACTGGTGATTGTGATAAAGCAAATCTATATTTTCAAATGCTTCTAGAACATGAATCAATTAATGATCAATTAAAAGCAAATATACATTCTATGTTAGGTGCATGTCATGTTATGAAAAAAGAAAAAGAATTGGCATTAATCTCTTTTAATAACGCATTTCAATCGTTTCAGTCATCTACAATACAATCTACAGAACCACATTTAGCAGCTTCTATCGTCTCTTCACATAGCACTTTACATAATTCTGTTCAATATACAAATCAAACGCTTGAAGAACTTCAACTATTAATGAATAAAGAACAATCTGACGATGACGTTCATGAAAAAGTACGTTTATTACATTTAGGTCATATTTGTTCAGAACAACAAAAATTTATTGATGCTCTTAATTATTGGGAAGAAGCTGCAGATATAGAATCATATTTACCCTCTGCGATTGTCTCGATTCTTAATGGAGCTATTTATGTACAAATGGCAGCAGCATATTTCAGAATAAATAGCATGTCTAAAGCTTTAGACATCATGCAAACAGGAATGCAATGTTTGAAATGTTATTATCCATCTACACATAGAATGTTCGCAAATTTTTATTTTATGTATGGTTACTATCTTATACACAATGATAAATCATCTGAAGCTATTGAATATTTAAATAAAGCTTTGGAAAATTCATTTTTTTCTGATAATAAAGATTTTCTTGCAATTACTTATGTATTATTAGTCATGGGTTATATTCAATCAGGTAATGTAGACTGTGCAGAAGAATATTGTCATAAAGCTCTTCAATACACAACACAGAATACTTTCATTGCAGCTGTTCCTGGATTTTTAGAAGCCATACCAGAATTAAGGATGATTATTAAATACCAAAATCCGGACTATGGCCGTCAATTTATACGCACTGAATTGGAACTTGGTCAAAAATTACTTTCACTCATTGTTCCAAATTCAAATGTACGTCCCCAATCTATTGATGAACAGAAGTGTACCATTGATGAATTAATCACTAT
Source organism: Macrotrachela quadricornifera (assembly GCA_022393335.1). Classification (NCBI taxonomy): domain Eukaryota; kingdom Metazoa; phylum Rotifera; class Eurotatoria; order Philodinida; family Philodinidae; genus Macrotrachela; species Macrotrachela quadricornifera. The sequence goes on from JAJEKB010021311.1 coordinate 1,182,427, forward strand.
TGCTGATCATTATCGTCATCGACAAGATTATATACATGCACATATATATTATACAAAAGCTTTGGATAAAACAACAGAAGTTGATTCGCAATATCTATGGAATATTTATAGAAAAATAACAAAAATGAATAACAAAGAACAATATGAAGAATATTTTACTATTTTATATTCAAAATATGATGATGATAATCCAAAACATTTTAAAATAATTTCTACAATACAATTAATTATGCATAAATTATTTTTATTTGAAAATCAATTAGAATCTGCATTTAATTGTTTAATACATTCAATGTTTACTAAAATTAAATTCTTATTAACCGATTCACAATGTATTTCAGATTTGTTTCATCATTTTATTCAGCAAGAACCTATTATCAAACTTACATTAATATTAATAAAATTAATTGAATTATATTCTACTGATTGGTCAAGAGTAATAAAAGATTTTTTATCAATTTATTTTTCTTTTAATGATCTTTATAATGATTTAGTTAAAATCATTCATAATGAACAAATTGATAAGATTTTAAATGAAATCGAATCAAAATCATTTTCTGCATTACTTTACTCATTACTAAAGCTTATTCGTCAAAGTATCCAATCATCGGAAAAATCAGACCTTTCCCTTAAAGATCAATTTTTACAATTTCTTCACAAATATAATGATGAAAATGCTCCTTTGTTCTATTTTATGAAACTATTCGAGTCTTTACTCATCAATGATATCCCAACGTTTTTGTTCAATCTTGAACAATTTCGATTGAATACAATTACTTTTGAAAATTACGAAAAATTAAAAGAAAAATTATCTAATCTATTTGAACAAGTCGATGAAGATTCGTTAAAGAAATGTTTACAAAATATTGCAACAAATCTTGAAAGTCAAACATAATAAACAATTTTTAAAAAACTCTGCCTTCGCTATTATTTGAATCTCTTTTTTTTGCATAGCCTGATGTTTTTTCTCATAGTAATTTGCCAATGTGTTGAAACATTTCATGCACATCCTTCGATTTCTTCTAGCTTATGATCAGCGATTTCGTGCTTGAAATAGCTTGCAGGTTGTTGTCTCAAATGGCGTATCAAAGAGTAAAAATCTCACAGGACTTTCACGAAACTGTAGCATGGTCATATGGCATCTGTCATAATTTTCCATGTAGATCAAATAGACATAAATTATTGCTGTTCCAAACAACGTATAGTATACCTGTGGACAAAAGTCTCTCCCCTCCCTTGTTTTCTTCGTTTTATTTTTGAGCAGCCATATTTCATATGAAGTTTATCATTGAGTGAAAATATGTCTTTTATAAAATTAGCCTCTCTCATTTTTGTAATTTTCTGATCGACGTAACTAAATCGTATAAAATGAACACTAAGCTATAAAACATGGATACTTACTACCATTTCATTTTCCCGACTCTTTCTCGTTCATAACACTATCCTATCTCTCTCTCTCTCTCTTTGTCACAATGTAATGAAATTGTGTTTCTCAAGCGTTATTCGTTGGGTTCTCAAATGTCAAACAAGGCCATATCGAAACACATAAATTGTTCGCCAAAGACTGTACGATATTGGCTGAGCCGATAGGAGAACGATGAAGAACTCTCTGATCCACCTCAAACTGATCGATCACGTGCCACATCAAAGAAAACCAATTCAAAAATTGTTAAAATCGTCTGAGAGCTCCAACATCTTGAAGAAGAACAATGTTAACATTAGTTCACGCACTGTAAGGCGTCGCTTACGGAAGAGTGGTAAACGTGAAAGACCCACAAGTTGGTTTCTACAAGAAGATAACGATCTCAAACCCAAGTGCTGTTTAGTGGTCGAGTGGAAACATGATAATGGGATTGAAGTTCTACCATGGGTGTCCGCATCACCCGACCAAAATCTAATAAAAAATGTCTGGTCATTTACGAAACATGCGATAAGCAAAAAAAACACAATTCGAATAAGAAATAAAAGTGGCATACAATAATTTATCAATGGGTTGGGGTAAGACTTTAGTCAATAGTATGAAAAAGCGTGTAGAGTGCTTGATTAAAGCAAATGGAGATTATACATTATACTAAAATAAATCATGAAAATGATGTCTTTACTCGATAATAAACTTAATATAAAATATTGTAACGATGGATGAAGAGAAAGGCGAAAGATTTTTATCCAAAAGTGTAGGCTCTGTCGTCAAGCAATACCAAAAAAAAATGAATGCGCAATTTCGAATTGTAATTCGTTTACTAGAAATTCATCAACCCGAAATTTTCGTCTTATTCTATATAACTCATCTCATGTCTCGTGAGCGTGAGGAGGCGTATGAACGGTAAAGAAGTATCAAAAATTTTCTCAAACAGTTGTTTGCGCACACGGTTAAATTCTGCACATTTTAAACAGATACTAGCTATATTTGATGTGAAAATTTCAATGAATCTAACATAATGACACTGAAACATTATGTCATCATTGCAAAAAGATTAGTATTTCCAAACAAAAGGATATTATTGATTTGTCATTTAACCATATATGAAGCTTCATCTATTTATTTTATTTATCAACAAAATTGTAATAGTGTATCCAGCTATAATGACAGAAGATACCACTAAGAATGTTTCGTTTTATAATTCGAAGTTCAAATAAAAATAATGAGTGGAATACAACATTCAATAGTGATAAAGATATGAATAAAAAGTAAAGCCAATTTAACATCATTGAGACAGTGATTGTCTACAGTTGGATTTGTACAATTGCTTCTGTATTCGGTGGGTATATTCGTATTGATAGATTCTTCATTGATTTTACTTTTACGAATATTCAGTGATACGTAATACAACTATAATATTTGAGATTGTATGAAGAAAGAGCTGTTTATAATTGACATTAGAATTAATCCATTCACTGTGTGTGTATACGATAATAAAGAAAAAACTCATTTTTATTAAGATTGAATATTGTATAAGTTTCATTTGTATTAGATATTAAAATAAGATATTTCTCTAGTTTAATGATATTTATTCCCTTTTCTGAAAGAAATGATTATAAAGTGTTTAAATATGCAGGCTAAAATGCTTAAAGTTTGTCTGTCCGACCAAGCTGATTTTTCTACACAAAGAATGGATTTTTTTAAGAAAAAATTTTTTTCATACAGTTTGACCAAAGGTAATCGGTGTCGAGAATTTAAATCGGCTGTACTTGTGGTTTTAGGTTGTGCTATCTGTGTTTTCAATGTTGTTATCTTCCTCGTAGTTTACTTTTATGAGTAGTATTGAATGCCCAACTAACAAATTTCGAATTAGATTCTTTTAATATTTCAGATTTGCCGTGAAAAATCTTGAATTTAAACATTAAGCTAAAATAAAACCGGTGAATGAACTAATATATATATATTAAAGAATTGTACTTGCCGAAAAACGATTGTAAAAATCAAACCATTTCTCAATTCATCATATAATTATATCGTTCATTGTTATTTATCTATTATCTGTCGATCACTTTATTCCGTCTTCTGAACGAAAGGGTTATACGGTCGTAAATTTCCTTAAAGTTTGTCTGCCTGTCCTAGCCAATAAAAAAACAGCAACGATTATATCAATAATACTACAACGTAAAATTCCTAAAAACGTTTTTAGAAGGTTTTTGGCGTCACAAAATTGAACAGTACCATTACTTTTTTTATTATTTTGCAATATATTTTGTTTTACCCTAAAAAACTAATTTTTTTATAAAATTTGACCAACGCGCTCTTAGGGGTGAGGAATCAATTAGTGGAATTAGGTTTCAAAAGTTTTGAAATCTACTACTTTGTCGGTTGAAGGGAGATTGATACGGAAAAAAGTGAAATAAGTTTGTTTGTTTGTGCCAGGTCAAGGGTCATCCAAACATGTTCTAAGAGAAACCAACAAGAAATCTCAACTTTGAAACAATCGAATCTTAATGCTTCAACAAAGGTTTTCGAGGTCCAGGGATCGAATAGTACCATTAGTTTTTGAATTTTTTAACTAATTTTTTTTTACGAAATAACGATTTCTCTCGTGGATTGGAGGAGAGATCATACAACATAAAATAAATTTGTAGTTATACAGGTATGCTCTCTTCTAAGGCTTCTCTGTATCATTCTGTATTCAAGTCAATCTGAAAATGCTGTCAGCTAGATTAATATCAAAAGCTTGTAATATTCTAGTTGAAAACTATATGAATGGTAATGGAAGGTGAAGAATTCGTATCTGAAGTCAAATCTGTCGTTAATAATAAATTACCAAACAATTAATAATTAGTTTTACTTTTTCTCATAAGAAGTTTGTTCGAAAATGGTCGAGGATCAATAAATAAAAATTGAGTTGGTTTGCCAAATAATTAGTGGTAAATAATATAAACTGTCTCTAGTAATACTTCACCAAAAACCATTGACAATGAAAAATCGAAATCTGGAGTTCGTTTTTCAATATTGATAGGTGTTAAATAATGGTAAATTAGTGAATCATCGTTTCTAATAAAACTTGACTGTTCGTTATCGAGCACGGAAAATATATGAATTCGAAGTCAGTAAAAATGTTTGCGATCTATTTCTTAGCTTTCTTTGATGAACTGCGCGTTGTTTTAAGCTTGACTCACAGCTATTCGAAGGTCGTGAATCTATGTTCGATATTAATTCTATAATATAAACAGTTTTCTTTGTTAATTACTACACGTTGAATCTTTGAGTGAGATATATAGAAAAATATGTAAAAAACGAAGCGACTGTTCGAAGTTTTGTTGTTGAATCTCCATAGATATCAACCGTAAAATTATATTCAAAATAGACAAAGCTCTTTCGTAGACTACAATGTGTTCTTATTGAGAAGAATTTAAACGACATGCGTCCACTAACTTCAAAGCTGAACAAATATCGGCTGATATAGTGGCATTATATATGCAAACGGCTAGACTTTGATCTAAAAGCTTCACCTTAAATACAATAAGTGAGATTTGAGGCACTTTGAGAAAATGGCGAATTATTCGATTCTTGAGATAAAATAATTCTTTATTAGATATTTGACGTAAAAAGAACATATTCATTAAAGGAGTTCTGAATCCTAATATGGTGTTATTTGCTTGATGTCATTCCGAATTCTTGTTCATTTAGTTTCGGAGATTATGCGTTTTTTCTTATATCAGGAGATCATAACGAATAAATGCTACAGAAAATCCCAATGAAAAGTTGGGCCGAAATGTTTTATTCTTGTTTTCTTGATTGAGAGGAGCAGTCATATGAAAAACATAACTTTGTATATGTGTTTGCTCAGGATGCAAGGTCAGACTAAAGTAACTTGGTTGAAACCAATGGAAACGTTATGTTCTGTTTCAGTTTTTCATTATGAACTGCGGTTGAACTTTAGTCCAGGTGATTCATGTCAGTACTCTATCAATGCACCATAAAAGTCAAAAAATGTTATCTATGATGAGAAAATCATGAGTGGTTGATATTTTTGGTTTTAGAGATCATGAAATGTGGGAGATTCGTTCAAACTGAACTAGCCATAGCATTATATTTCTTGACCATTTATCTATCAATAATTCTCGAAATAGATAGAATGAATTCAGTCGAGGGTTAAGCGAGTTACCTCTGACGAGCGTTACTTGCATTTTAGGATAAGATGAACGAAAAAATTTGAAATTTTCGCAATAAACTATTCTCACTAGGACTTATCTCTGTGTAAAGTTTCAAGTCGAAACTGGAAATTGTTTTTTCTGGTGTTCCTGAGGAGAATTACGAGATTCAACGAAAAATCCCCTAAAAATGCAATATCATCGCAGTAATAACCTATTGGCTCGAAGTCAAAAGCGGTTGAACAATCCTACATCTACTATTATATTATTTGAATCATCTTATATTATTTTAATATTGATCGTCATATGACGATTTTAATGATCAAAATGAAATCAAAAATATTATTGCCAAGAATAAAATTCATGCTGCCGATAAACTATGTTACTATTGTTTATAGTGTAAGCAATGCTTCAGTGAACTACAAATATGTTTCTGCACTTCTTTTTGTACTGCTTATTATTCCTTTTTCTGAAAGAAAAGGTTATATGACATTAAAATACGACAGATAAAATGCTTAAAGTTTGTCTATCTTTGGAATCGAGGAATCGAACAGGACCATTAGTTCTTTATGGTTTTGTAAAAACTTTTTTTTATCCCAGCAAAATGTTTTTTTTATAAAATTTGACTAAGGCGCTTTTAAGGGTAAGGAATCGATTGGTGTGACTAGGTTTTCCGAATTGAAACAGGGATCATATAGCATAAAATAAGTTTGTAGTTATACAGGTATGCTCTCTTCTAAGGCTTCTCTGTATCATTCTGTATTCAAGTCAATCTGAAAATGCTGTCAGCTAGATTAATATCAAAAGCTTATAATATTCTAGTTGAAAACTATATGAATGGTAATGGAAGGTGAAGAATTCGTATCTGAAGTCAAAGGACACCGCCGTTTTTCTCAAAAATTCGTCAAATGAACTGAAATTTTCTTTACTAGTATACATCAATGAGAGACATTTTAGTTCATAATCAGTAAAACTATTTTCATCAAAAATAACATCATAAATTGATTTTAATAATAAAATAAAATCATATCAGAGTATTTTCTGAATAATAAATCTTATCAAAGTTATTTTTTCATGAAGTAAGTTTAGAACAACATAAAAATCAATTAAATTCAAATAATCTTGTATATTTCAATGCAAACAAATAAAAGAATTAAAACACAACATAGCAAAAAATTACAAACTTTTACAATGACTATATAAAAGTACAAAGAAGTATTTGTGCATTTCTCAGTAACACTCTTACATGAACATAAATTGATAAGAGGTTATTTGTTTGAGTATTATAATGTGTACATTTTATATAAATATAAGATATAGCTATCGATCTATTGAAAAGAATAAAAAAAATTGTTACATTTCTTTTGTTAGATCAAAACTTTGAAGAATAAATTTTCTTTTTGATAAATTATTTATAATATAGAGTAAGTTTTTCATTTATGTTGGACAATAGAAATGAAAAGAAAAAAACAAACTTATCTTTCATATTTATTAAGAAATAATATAATTAAATAAATATTTGAATTTTACATGAATCTATATATAAAACATATTCATTTTGAAGTTTTATTTATTCAAAGAAAAATAAAAAATATTTTTCGAATTGAATAACTTACAAAAAAATGATTTCTTTTATGCTTAGTAATTTTATCGATATTTTAGTTGTAATTATGTGTTCTTTTTCTAAAAATTAATGTAATAATTATTGTTGAAAATATAAAATTAAAAATATCGAAATATTTTGTTTTTATGTTAAAATAAATGTTTCATTGTTGTCACTTATTATAAATGTAATTATATATAAATGAATATTTCAGTTCATCATGATAACGTAGTTAAAAAAAATTTGTAATAGAAATATTCAAACCTTTTAAATACTTATAAACAAATGTACATTCGATCTTCAATAATAATACTTCTCCTCTTTAATCATTTCTGCACGTTGCTATGTTATATGTTGGAAAAAAAGAACTAACAATGTATGAATTTTGATCAAAGAACGAAATGTCAATAATACAACTGAATTTTGTAATCGGTGAAAAAAAAACTGAAAGAGAAAATAAGAATAACAAAATACTTGATTAACAAATACATCATTTCTTCCTCGCACATTTTATCAAACAGAACAACGAAACGACAGTAAAAAGATTGAAGGTAAATACCGATTGATTTTTTTTTTATTAAAAGAATGTCTTTCAAACGTATATATTTAATTCTTATTAGTAAAAATGTTTTATTTATCATAAAAGGATTTTTATTTTGGATTTATCTTCAATTATTTATCAATTAATTTGAGAAACATTCAATGTGAAAATATACGTAGTATTATATTAAATATATCGAAAAATTTTTTTCATAACGCCATTTAAAATAATAAATATCGATAATTAAATTATGTTTCTTCAATATTTGATTTCTGCACATAGAAACTTCTTGAGAACTAAAGCCCTGTTTCATGTATCAATCAGGTCTTCAAATCAACTGAGTTAAATGCTATTCAACTAGATTCGATTCCAATCATTTCATGAAAGAAAATCTCTAAATGTAATATATGCCTCCATTAGGATGTATAGTGTATTTATCGATCTTAACAAGACTAGAAGAATTCTAAAAAGATTCGTATTTATAGTCTATTCTTTTAAAGTCACGATGATAGTAGAATAGACATTCTTCTTTCTCTAAGGTTGTCAGGATTTCCTTTTCTTGCAGTTTCATAATCACAGAATATCAACGCATTTGTCAATATGTTTTACGAATTTTCAAGTGCTCCAATACGTGTGTTTATGCCTTTGTTGCCTTTTTTACCACAAGGCTCCATATAGTTTCTAGATAGAGACGTCAATGACGAGTTTTGCTCCTAGAAGTTTAGCGTCATATATGCGCACTAGATTCACAAATATCCAGATCCACGTTCACATTTTGCATTCTTAGAGATGCAGTAAGCGACACGTTTGAAAATAGGCTTCCTTGGCCTAACATTTTTATCCTGTGTTTTAGTTGGATCTCAGATTTTTTTGTTGCCAGAGTTAGAAGTGAATCCAGGCAGAAGTCCTAAAATTTAGACGTAATAGACTCTAGCTGCACATAAGAGCCATTTATAACTTGTTTATTACGAGATTATCGTCAAAATTGTTTGAAAAATATGTAAAATGTGCCGATCAACGAAAATTAATCGAAAAAAATCTAGAGTATTTCACATAATTATTAGGTTAAGAGTTCGAAGACTATCTATCTAGATTCGAATCTAAAAATGTTGCATCCAATGGACGATGCTTCAAGGTCACTATTCAATCAAGACAAGGCGAAAGTTTAATGGCTTCTTAAAAAAAAATTTCTATTATAGGTTGCAAACTCATCTCTGACTTGCACTAATGTTATGCATTAATAAAGGACGAGGAACGTTTTGTGGACATTTCGGCCCAATTAGAAAGCAAAAGTATTTTCACGTGAAACTTTCAACAGTTGTAGTGGTCGGAGTTAGTAGTCACTCCTATAAGTTTCAGCTTCATCGGTCGAACTTTTGCCTTACTTTGGTACTCAGCCAAATTGGCTCTATTATAAAATTTAGGGATGAAAGTATCATCTATATTCTGAAGATAATGTACCTGCTTTTATGATTGATTCATATATCATCCGATAGAGAATTTAATTCTGAACAAAACTGTATAAATACCTTTAAGTG
>JAJEKB010021311.1:1251691-1311559 GCA_022393335.1 Macrotrachela quadricornifera
CGACGCCTGACGGCTATTTAATCTTTTCTTTTCGACATTTTTCCTTTTGCTCTTTTCTCAATCGATATTTTTCTCTTTCGATATTTTTCCTTTCTTCCTTTTTCCATCATACCTCTCATTCTTGCGCTCACATCGGTTGCTTCACTCTCGCCTTCAACTAGAGGATGACAGTTACAGTTATTCAACAGTTAATTTACTGAGTAAAAGTGAATATTTTCAGTTATCATTATCAGACAACTGGTAACGGATTCCAGTTCCAAGTCACTTGGTAAAATAACAGCAATCTGCTACTCATACCTTCAACTACTTCACCTTCATTTTCACTGGTCTCTCTACATTACCGTTTCACTATAAACCTACCTATCTGCCCGCTCTAACTTTTAACAAATTCCACAAATTCTTCTCACAAGTCACCTTTATACATTTGTCACCGTTCCATCGCAACAATTCCCTCTACCTCATATTTTTATCTGCAATCTACTCATTATCGCTTTTTCACTGACTCGTACCCCTCATATTCAAACTTCTCATCCTTACCCTCACGATCTTTCACCCCTATTCATCTAATCCTACACATATCATTCTTGCTTCATCTCTTCCACAGCCTCACTCTCCCATCCTCAATCTACTCATTTTCATTTCCCACTTCATCCTTACCGGTTCAATCTGCACCTGTCACTCTCTTAGCTCATACTATCCCTTTCACCTCATCTCATTCTTCTGCTTCAACATTATTTATCCATCTATTTTACCCTTCTACTAAAAATTCATCCATTATCCTCGCCCTTCTTACCCATACCGCTCTCATTCAAACTCTTCACTATCGTCTTACAGCTTCTCCCTCCCATTTCAATCTCACTATGTCACCGTCGCTATAATTCTTCCCAATATCTCATCCTCTCATACTCAATCTACTGACCACTATATGACCTCCCATCCATCCAACTCTCCTCTCACCCATCTTCATCGCCCACATAGTCTCTTTTTCTCTTTTCGCCTCGCTGTCATCACACCAACGTCACCCTTTTACTCCAACTCCTTCTACTCATATCGTTCTCCTCACTGGCACCGTTTAAACTCAATGCCCTCACAACTTTTGTCTACATATTCACCTCAATTATACCTTGTCAACCTAACCTTCGCCCTTTCCATTACCTTACTCTTTCACAATCAACCTGTCTATTATCATCCATCTTCTTATTCACACCGTTCTGGGTTCCGCTTCTTACCATCTCTTCTACTTCCCCGTCCTCTTCACATTCACCATGTGGACTTCAACTTCTCGTTCTGTTAATATACTCCTCACTATCCAACTGGCCATGTTCACCATTTCTCTGTCCGCATCGTTGCCATTCAGATCTCTCACTGTCACTTTGAAAGCTTTCTAGCCATCCGTTTTACCACAATGTATCAATCCCACCTTTTATTCTTTCATTACTTGCTCTCCTCTCTAAGCTACTCATGATCACACTCTTTGGAACATATTTTATTCACATTTAATACCTCACCAAATTTTGTCACAGCATTCCTGTTCTCAACCTTCCCCCATCTGGTTGCATTAATTCATCTTTAGCTCCACTCCACTATCTTACACTTCCTTCCTCTACGTACTCATTACAACTTTCAGCTTGTTCGTACTGTTCTACTCAAAACTGTCACCATTACTCTCACAAACCTCCCTCTTTCCCTTTCACTTCTGCTCAACATGAATTCCATTCTATTCTCTCGATCTTCATCTACGATCAACCACATATAAAAGTTATACATTCGAGAAGACGAAAATTCGAAATACACTTTCGATATATTTACTCATGCCTTTGACTAAGAAAATTGACTTTTAGTTTTCTAAAAACTTACCTTGGAGTTGAGTTCCTCGACCTACATTACCTTTTGTCAAATTTGATGAACCACTAACAGAAGCACCAACAAACATTTAACGCTATAAACACTCATCCTTTTAGCATTGAGAATAGTGTTTATAGTCACACACAGTAGTTGCAAAATTCGATTGCCTGAACATTTGTGGCTAAGCTTCCTTCTGGAATTCGATTTCTATCGCCTCCTGATCTACGGACCGATGTTGAGGCAAACTGAACTCAGATTCAAACCTTCGGTGCCGAATCAGCCCTACGAAGCTGTTTTTCTAAAACTTCAGGTTCTCTTGGTTCCTGGCCGACCAATAGAATTTTGAGGAAAATTACGTTTAAATTCGAGCTCTTCACCCTGGATTTTTGAAGGTTTTTTTCAATTTTCTCAGAATTGAGTCTAATTAAAAAGAAAAGTTTTGAAATTGTTATTAAAATTAATTAATGCATCTTTCTTCATTGATGCATATCATACAAGATTGATTTAAAAATTTATAAAGGATTTTTCGGAGAAGAAAATGTTCATGTATAAGTCAGCAGATTGAACATGCTTCCGTTTTATTATTGGTCCATTGGCCCACGTATTTCATTCCATTAGCTTTGTAGTTGATGCCATGGCCGTGCCTATTGTTGTCTCTCCAAGCTCCTTCATATCGACTACCATCCGGCCATGTATTAACCCCATGCCCATTTCTCTTGTCATCGGCCCACTCACCCACGTATTTCTCTCCACTGGCAAGTGTTAACGTTCCAAGACCATGCTTCTTGTTGTCTCTCCAAGCACCTTCATATCGATTACCATTCGGTAATGTGTTAACCCCTTGCCCATTCATCTTGTCATCGGCCCACTCACCCACGTATTCCTCTCCATCAGCAAGTGTTAACGTGCCACGACCATGCTTCTTGTTGTCTCTCCAAGCACCTTCATATCGACTACCATTCGGCCATGTATTAACCCCTTGCCCATTTACCTTGTCATCGGCCCACTCACCCACGTATTCCTCTCCACTGGCAAGTGTTAACGTGCCACGACCATGCTTTTTGTTGTCTCTCCAAGCTCCTTCATATCGATTACCATTCGGCCATGTGTTAACCCCTTGCCCATTCCTCTTGTCATCGACCCACTCACCCACGTATTCCTCTCCACTGGCAAGTGTTAACGTGCCACGACCATGCTTGTTGTTGTCTTTCCAAGCTCCTTCATATCGATCACCATGCGGCCATGTGTTAACCCCTTGCCCATTCCTCTTGCCATCGACCAACTCACCCACGTATTTCTCTCCAGATGAGAATGAAACTGTTCTCTTTGAAAAGTTTTTTCATTTCAAACGAGATGATTTTACTACTAAAATTGTAACTTACCGTTTTCCAGTTGGTAAAGGAAAAAAATGACATGTGTTTGTTTTTCTTTCACTTGCGAATGTTTCGTTAGAAATAAGAACGGCACACAATTTCTTTTTCCTTGTTAAATCTCTGAAGAAACGAGAAGCTTCTATTTACACAAGTTATCTGAATGTCTTGATTAAGATAAAAACAAAATGCAAATATGGCTTTCATGAAACAACACTCACGTGTTATTACTATTACTTTAGAGAGAAATAACATTGCTCTCATACAAAAATCACAATATTTTTAATATGGAGAAAAAAAGAATTTCATTCTGCGTAGAACTTCTTTTGATAAAGAAGAAACACATTCGTGAGGCTGATAGAGGTGACCTATTTTGGTGAATCAATCAAAATAAGTCTATCAAAATAACGGTTAACAATGGCGATGACGATAAACAAATTATAATGAAAGTTTTTATTATTACGAGATCTATTTTTAACTCATCAAATTAAAAAAAAATATAAATTTGATATATTATAATAATTATTAAGTCAGTTCGTAACGTGTATGAAGATCAAAGTGAAAAAAAAATCCCTGCCCATTGCATTATTTAAGCCGAAGTATTTGCCATTCGCAATGTAGAACATATTCGAAAAAAGCGTTCAAGTCATTTGCTGATTAAATATTTATACGAAAAATCTACTGCAGTTATAAAGTATTCAGGTGCTGTTGGGAGTAAATCCTAAGAGTAAGTAACCCTTGTGGATCGATGCTCAGAAAAGCTTATGCAAAAAATATGACTCGGAGTTCTTGTTTAATTGCAGACATGAATTTCATCCTGCTGTTTGATCATACTTCCACCTCCACTAATATCACATAAATCCTCAAGTCCGTTCATTAATCAAAGATCACTAAGTGTTCATTGAGAATAAAAACCTACTGCTATGACGACGTCATTCAAATAATATTTTGAATATTAATGAGATCTTTCTATGCGATATTCGAACTGTTATAGCTAATCTACGAAATTCATTCACGCTCATAGTTTCTTATTTTTGACGCATTGTGATATCTTCTCAAAACAGGTATTATCTGTAATAATGAGTTTCAAAAAGATATTATACCACATGAAAATACATACAACAATGTTTCATCGAGATAGATAGAGAAATAAAAAATAATTTACTTGTTGTTATTGTTGTTGTTATGATTGGTTTTTGTTTGCTCAAAAGTCTACCAACAAGAAGGATACCACGTATAGACCCACATATACAGCGACATGAAGATGACGAACAACAATTTTTGCGATGTTTCTTTCTAATATATTTGATTGATGAACAAAATAATAATGAAAAAGAAGATAGTTACCTAATGTTCTTAAGTTGTTTTCTCTTCGAAAAATTGCAATATTCTCTCTCAAAATCTAATTTGTTTTGATCGTTCACTCTCGGTCTATTTTATTTAAAGGATGAATTAATAGAAAAAAAGGAAAGAAGATATCTTATTATAACGTTACTTCCATTTGAAACTTGTGACACATGTTGAGCAAAACTATTCTAAAAAACTTATGATTGTCGTTGAAATGCTTCCAATAAAGCTCTAAACTACCTGATTAGGACTCACTCTGGATGAGTTCCCCGTAAGCGCTCTCGATATTGCAGATGACTTAGAACGTTGCCGTTGACTATTGTTGATTTTTTCTTGTATATTATTAAGTGATGGTTGATTCAACTTATTTTGATGATACCGATTGTTTAAAATTGTTGAGAACTGTATAAATAAAGATAAAATTCAAAATGTTTGAAGCTATGAAATAGTATCTAACCGATAAAAGATTTTCAGATGGATTAGCAGATTTATTATTTGACTGTCCCACACTGACATGAATGATGCTTGCAGATTGTCTTTGTCCTCGGTTTCTTTTAGTTTCAAGTAATTCATGAGAAACCTTCTTAACAGGTTGTGCAGTTGATGAAGCAGATGAACAATGAAGTTGACCTTCGGTGTTGAACATAGTTGCTTATTCAACTGAATTTTAGTAGATTGTGAGACAAAATTTTATTTTCGTTGTTTTTATACCCAATAAAAAATTTTCCATGGCTTCACTGCTATTCCATAGAAACAATACTAAAGTATTAATTAAAAATATTTGACATTCCAGTCATCCTAAATCAACTCTTGTCATGCAGACGTTTCTTTTCATTAAATTGAAAAATAATTAAAGTGCATTTAGATTTCGTTGGAAAATACATCTGAGAATTTCATAAAAATATGAAATTATATATTTAATTATATCATATCAAAGCAATAGTGTAGGGTGAATCCATGGAGACCCATCCACTTTTTTGGAAAGGTCTTTTTTTTCGATTTTTTTTGTTCAAAAGACTATTCGTAGAAAGTTTTAGCTTGATCCACCGTAACATAATTGTTTTAGATGAGAAAGAAAAATAATCATGTGCTCGAGTTTAGCCCAAAATTATTCATACAATTCATACAAAGACGCATACAAATATTACGATGTTTATAATTGCGTGTTCATCAATATGATTCTTTTCATGACAGAAAATGCTTTTTAATCATACAATGCGCAGTATTTCCTAGGGCATATATTTTTCAGATGTTATAGAGAACATACAGGTGAAAGTGAAAATTAAAAGTTCTATATTTTTATATTTTTTTTCTATAAACTGTATCAATAGTTTTGGACTAAACTCAACACGTGATTTTTTTTCTTTCTCATCTAAAACAATCATTTTACGATGGAGCAAGCTTAAACTTTCTATGGATATAGTATACCCATCGCTCTACACTCTGGCGCAAACCATAGCTCAAACGGTCAACTCCTTGCAGAAATATTACGTTGTTATTATATTTTTTCATCTGTATGAATAATTTTGGCCGCCACTGCCCGGTCAAACAAAAATTTTGAAAAACGCGTTTAAACGCACAAACTGGAACCGCGATTATGAGCGATTAACGCCTATTGAAAAAACGCTTGAAAACGCGTTTATCGGCGTTTTTTGTTGCATTTTTAGCGTTAAAACGGTGAAAATTCAAATTTTGGAACGTTAAAACGTGCTACTATTCTAAGCTTCTAAAAGAATGCGCTTTAACGTTCCAAAATTTGAATTTTCGCCGTTTTAACGCTAAAAAAGCAACAAAAAACGCCGATAAACGCGTTTTCAAGCGTTTTTTCAATAGGCGTTAATCACTCACAATCGCGATTCCGGTTTGTGCGTTTAAACGCGTTTTTCAAAACTTTTGTTTGACCGGGTGTATCTTTGAAAACTAACAGAAATACCAAGGGGGGAAACGGTAGACTCCAGGACTCCGGAACTCCAGGACCCCGAGATTTCACAGGACTTCAGGACACCGAAATCCCACGGACTCAATGGGACTCTACTGGTATCTGTGGGACTCCAGTGGATTCCGCGAACCTCCAATGGACTTCGCAAAAGTTTGAAGTCCATGGAGTCCGTGGAGCCCCGGAGTCTGCCGTTTCCCGCTTGAGAAATACACTGGTAAAACAATGATTTCGAAAAAAAGAACTTATTTACAACGAGGATAAATAAATGTAATTTTTACTATATATCTCTTTTAATTAATTTTTAAAAAAGTGAATCTTTTATCGAGTTTTATACATTGTTTTAGGTCTTTTTAACAGTTTGCCTCGATATAATGGAAACGCTAGAAAAGCTAATAGAAAGTCGAGTTCCTTTGCTAATTCAATCCCATGGACATAAAGTAAATAATTATTAGTTCTTTCCTTCCATACAGAAGTTCGTATGTTGTTTTAGCTCTTCGTCTATCTAAGACTTAATTATAAAATAATTTACATTCTTCAGGAAACAATACATTACTTTCGACATAATTTTAATACTCTTCCAAAATTTATTTAAATTATTTACAAGAATGTGACGTTTCGTCTTTCGAAGAAGACTTTGTCAAACAGGAAGATATATGAAAAGAAAAGAAAAGGAAATGAAAGACAGAACATATTTATAGATCAGAGATTAGACTAATTTGATAGTGACACGGAAAAGGTTATAACCTGACTAGTCATTATTACCGTCTTGTTTTCCGTATCACTATCAAATTAGTCTAATCTCTGATCTATAAATATGTTCTGTCTTTCATTTTCTTTTCTTTTCTTTTCATATATCTTTCTGTTTGACAAAGTCTTCTTCGAAAGACAAAATCTAACATTCTTGTAAATAATTTAAATAAATTTTGGAAGAGTATTAAAATTATGTCGAATTCTTCAACAACCTTCCTCTCACGTCAAGAACAATACATTACTTTCATCTATCGATGATTTTTTTAACAAATCTATCGTGGAGTTCAGATTATCGTTGAACCCATTTTGTTTATTCATAAGTTCTCTAATTTTCGTGGCGTACCTTGTTTGACTTTCCAACACACTATATAAAAATTTATATTCAAGCGGTGCTTCATTGTAAATTTTGTGAAGACATTCAGACAAATCATCGTCACTGGCATCAATAGCAAATGTTTTGACCTAGTTGAATAAAGATGACGTTACAAGGGATCTATATGATAAGCAACCACACACCATTATTCGATCAATATTTTTATCTTCTGCGGAATTGCATTTATCTGGTTTATTTATCGATGTCATGTGTTTGTCCTAGAAAATTTGATATTTATGAATGTTAATGCAAACACATATAAAAACTTTTACCACAGTATATATATCTGGTAAGGCAGAAACACCCATGACCATTGCTAAATAGGGATCAGTATCAGCGTAGTACTCGACAATATTGTTAGAGTTAAATCCCATCTTCCTAATTTCATATCCAAGTTTACGCCGTGCACGGACTGTATCGAGGGAATAAACGACTCTAAAAGCAGATGTCAACAATAACATGAAAGAAAAAACTGATTTTTTACACTTACATTGCCACATCGAGTTGCTTCTCTTTGATTTTAACATGAGCTTTGCGAAGCTCATCGACGACGTTTTCTCGTTTTATTCCATCTTTCACAACAGCGAGTTGATACTATAAAAAAATCAACAAGACTGTTAGCCTAGCTTCTAAGAAATATGTTCGAAAGTGTGGCTTATACCAGATCTATGTAGTTTCCGCTGGCCATAAATTCAAGAGACGGAATAACGAGAACAGTTTTCTCGTTATATTCGAGCCACATTTTAATTTTTCTTGCTTTAGTAGTTTTTTCACTGCCTTGCATTCCAGTCACTAGCACAAGTTATGCGGAAAAAAATATAGGAAAATTAATCATAAATTTAAATAAAATATAACGTACTCGCGTCGAGAAGGTACTTGTCAAGAGGTAGATCACCAAACTCATTTCTCGTGGATTTATTAGCATCTTCTGACACAATCTCAATCTTGTCTTGAACAGGTTTTTCCTGTTCATCAGTCTGGTCTTTAGTACTATTCGGCTTGTTTTTGTTCATCTGAAAGAATGGAATCAGAGCATATCATTAGAATGTTTACTCTCTTTCACGGATAACAATGAAGGCAGATGACAAATTAAAACAAAGTGAACATAAAATGAAATAAGAATGAATAAAATCATATTGAAGCTATATTGTATTTCCTAAAATAAATAGAAATACAAAGCCATTGCAGAAGGGTGCAGGAAGCTAGAATACGAAGGACAGATTGCCTTTTCAATGTGAATATCGACTTATGTAAAAAATGAAAACAAATCTGTTTTTATTTATTACCTCATTTTCTACCGAATTTAATAGCGATGACTGTGGGATGTACGTTCCTCAAGTTTTAAAAAGTCAAATTCGTGCTTATGTTTTTAGACTTCTTGACTCAAGGAATAGTGAGTACAACGCTAGATCATCTCTTAACGCACATCGACGAATACTATCCATAGATGCGTATTCATATAAGCAAAGATACCAGCGACTTAGATTGAAAGTAATTGTTGAAAATTCAGTGTTAATGGACTATAATCAAATAAAATCTGTCCTCAAAATCGAAAAATCGGACTCAAATTGATCTTCAGCAAAAAACAATCGATTTTAATGTAATTTATTGGCACTCCCATGTACATAAAGTAGGTAAAACTCAGATTAGAATTCGCTAAAAAATGTAATTGCTCAGTTGTAAAGATTGATTTTATTTGATTTTAATCCTTGTTAAATTATTTCAGTCGATGAAATTTGAGTTTTTCAGAAACCTATTTCATTTTCATGAATCAAATTCAAATACTTAACTAAAATTGATCAAACCTTAAATAATTTCATTAGATCCAAATAAAAGGAAGAACACTTGAATCGATTTTTTGTAACTAAAAAGTAGTTAAAATAATTTTTGTTTCTGTCTTTCTTTTATATGGACAATCTACCCTTCTTTTGGAAAAAAGATTGGTTTATAGACATCTCAAAACCTTTAACCCTTTAAATAGTTCTCTTTCTCTCTTATGTAATCGTTTTCTTAGTTATTCTCTTTCGTCCATTTCTAAGGTTATTAGATGATTGTAAACTTACTTTCGCTTGCTTATGTCAACATACACATATGAACCATTGTGACCGTCCTTTTTTGACTGGTTGTTGCAGTGATGTAAATCTATGTGACAATAGTGATGATAAAAATACTAACATAAATCCTTTCTTCGTTCTTTATTATATTTATTGGCGCATGTTGGCTCACTCGTTTTACGCATAAAGAAAAAACCGTATACGTTACAGAATAAAGTAAAAGAAGAGAAACATGACGAGTTCAAGAAGAGAAAATGAGAAAATGACAAAGAGGAAGAGGAAAAAGAAAAAGGGCAACAGATGATGTCACGAAGAAACAGCATTTATGATTATGACTAATAACTTCTTACAAAAGAATCAATCAACAAGAAAGTGTATACAAAAATTGCTTGTTTCATACATGAAATTCAGCAGACAGTTGTGTAAAAAACCGGAAGATATATCTGTTCATAATCGACCATTTTAAACTAAAAAATTAAACGAAAAAGAAACTGAATTTTCTACTAATTTTGGTGGGAAAATGTTAAAATCATACACAAAACGAGATACTTTCGGTCGCATTTCAACAAATACTATCAAATTTCCACTACATTATCACCACACATCAACAATCAGTCTATTATAGCTCATTCTTCCTTGTGTGTGTATCGACTACTTTTCATAATGATTTTTGTTTATGTATACAATGAAGAGACTTAATGTGAAAAACTCTCGCTTCCATCATTGAATTCTTTACTTAATTCTCATATATTATGCTTTAGAAAATCTGACAACTTAATTTATTTAATTTCTTCGAACTCAAATTGCATGTCTAGGTAATATTTGAAAGTATTAAAACCCATAAGCTGACATAGACCAAGCTACTATTTAGGTTTGTGTTAAAAATTTTCGCGGAAGAAGGTTGACTCAAGAAATTATTTGCATTTTTTTATTTCTGAATGTAATGGGAACATATAATTTCTACTGCATACATTGCTGTTCATTCCGATATTTGAGATAGAAGCAGTAGATGGTAACAGTTTATTAACAAAAGATAATATAAATACAGAACAGACAATGTGGTTATCTATCGTGTACACAGTATCGAGAAATTAAATATGATAATGCAGTAGTTAAGAGCCGTTGTAGTAGAATAAATTACGATCAAACTTATTTAAACTGTCTCGCCTTTTACTATTACTACGAGCAGTATCAATCATTCTTTGTTTGTTTCAGTGACTCTTGTCACTATTATTTGAAAATAGAAAACTGTCACTCTCACAGATTTCAGAGACAGTTGGTTACACATTCTTTACACTTTTTTCCTGTCATTATCACGACTCTTCATATATTTATGCTTCAAAGAAATAGGTTCCGATTTTTTTCTCATACGCAAACAAATCACGAACGACGCTTTAATGTTATGGTTTCTTCAGATTTAATTCTGGTCATTCTATCTGTTCTTTGTTCTTCTCTAATCCTTATTCATTTTTATCGATAACGAAAAGATCTTTCCCGTCATCACCATCTTACAGTTATACTTGTGACAGCAAGTTTTATCCAACATATATTTATAATAAGAGTACTTGTTTATTCTTATTGTCAGAAATAGTTAATTTCTTATATATCCTCTTGGCCAAAATAAACGGCACACCTTGTTTTTCCACTTGTATCTCTCTAGCCTTCTCGTTCGGCTTCATATTTATACTATAGATATATCTTTGATTACTTGACTTATCCTAAAAATTTCAGCCTTATATTACTTGTCTTTAGTGAGAAAAAATAAAAATATGTGAGTACTACTATATAGCGTTGTCCTCAAAATTTGTTGTTTTGCTGATTTTTCTGCTATGTCAGATTTCATTTGAAATCTCAGATTGTAGTTATTTAGCTCTTTTAAATAGCTATACAGAAAAATATCTTTGATAATAATGATATATCACGCAGTCAGATATACGGTGTCATTATATCCAATAGTTGCATTGATATTTCTAGTATTTTTTCTTAAAATTTGCGACGAAAAGCGAGAAACGATTTGATTTATTCGAGCATATGTCAGTTGTATCCGTTCAATTGTCAAGCAGACTATCTCAGCTGATGATTGGGACATTGATGATTGGCTAAATGTGTTATTTTGAGCCTGTTTTCTTGTTGATAGTTCACCTTTGTATATGATTTCATGTAATAAACCAAATCGTTTCTCATTTTTCGTCGCAAATTTTAAGAAAAAATACTAGAAATATCAATGCAACTATTGGATATAATGACACCGGATATCTGACTGCATGATATGTCATTATTATTGAAGATGTTTTTCTGTATAGCTACTTAAACGAACTAAATAACTACAATCTGAGATTTCAAATGAAATCTGACATAGCAGAAAAATCAGCAAAACAACAAATTTTGAGGACAATGCTATATAGTAGTACTCACATATTTTTATTTTTTCTCACTAAAGACAAGTAACATAAGGCTGAAATTTTTAAGATAAGTCAAGTAATCAAAGATATATCTATGGTATAAATATGAAGCTGAATGAGAAGGCTAGAGAGATATAAGTGGAAAAACAAGGTGTATCTTTTGTTTTGGTCAGGAGGACATATATATAGGGTGGGCCATAAATAACACGGCGATAAGAAATTAAAATATCTCCATTGCAGCTTGAGTAAATGAGCTGATTTTTTGGTCAATGATAGAGACATGTTCAAAGTTTATATTCATAAAGATATGCCTAGAGAGACTCTTTGTTAAGTATCACTAGTGATTTTAACAAAAAAAAACTTACGTTTTCATGGATAAGAAAAGAAAACAACATCCTTAACAAAGGATTTCTCTAGACATATCTTTATGTATATAAAGCTTGAGCATGCTTCTACCATTGATAAAAATATCAGTTCATTTGCTTGAGTCGTAATGGAGATATTGAATTCTTTTTCGACAACCTGACTTGTAAGGATGACCCAAAAACTCCACACAGCCGAAAAAGAATTGAATATCTCCATTTTGGCTCGAGTGAACAAGCTGATATTTTTATCAATGGTAGAGACATGTCCAAGCTTTATATACACAAAGACATGTCTAGAGAGATCCTTTCTTAAGTACATTGTTTTCTTTTCCTATCTATGAAAAAGTAAATTTTTTTTGCGAAGATTATTAGTGATACTTAACAAAGGGTTTTTCTAATCGTGTCTGTATAAATTTAAAGTGCAAACATACCTCTATTTTAGGTAAAAAAATCAGCCCGTTTGGTTGAGTTATAGCAGAGATATTCAAGTTTTTCTCCAGTGTGTGGGGTTTTTGACTGCGCTATTCCTATTCGTGAAAAAGTAAAATTTTTTTGTTGAGATCACTAGTAATACTTAACAAAGAGTCTCTCTAAGCATGTCTTTATGGAAATAAACTTTGAGCATGTCTCTATCATTGACAAAAAAATCAGCCGATTTACCCAAGTTGCAATGGAGATATTTTAATTTCTTATCGCCGTGTTATTTATGGCCCACCCTGTATATGTACATCTCATTCATTGAGACTGCACTCACTTTTTTAACCGACGCTTCCATCAAATTCAGTATCCCTCATCCTTCCCGAGCAGTTCTTTGCTTTGCAATCCATATATAGAGTACTGAATATTTAGCTGCGGTCCCATTTCTCCACAAATTCTTCGATTTCGACGACCACAATCTTCCCAGCAGTTCGCTCATATTCATTTCGCCAATTCTTCCTCTCCTATCTATATCGATCAGTATTTTCAGTTATCCCTTCACCTTCGAACTATCCTCTAATCCTCTTTCAAACATCTTGAATGCGCATCACATAACGAAAGTACCACCAATGTGGCAGACGTCTTTCCGGCTTCTTTGCTCGTACAACACCTATGTCTAGATGATAGAAAACAAAGAACTCGATAGCTCATCTAGTTCTTCAGATGTGACACCACTTTCGCTTGAAAACTGAGCTTTCACATACATCTTCGAAAAAAAGTAAACTTCAAGTGCAGAGTAGTTAAATACCGCTTGATGAGATTGTTGAGCAAAATCGAAACGCATCGTGACGGTTCATTTTGGTAGAATTTCTCATTCGATTGTTTGGATTGAGAAGTCTACCAATCATATTGTTGTAGACTCACATTCACATCCTCACCTATTTCCCTCACCCTCAAATTATAATAAAAAACAAAATCAATCAATATCTGCTTAGTGCCAAGATATCTCTTACCGCCTTTGGTAACATCAAAACTTTCATTCTTGGCTTGTGTTTCTAAAACAATTAACTAAACTTCGAATTTAATAGCAGAAGAGCGAATCATCTCGGCTTTGTACCGACATAAACCGTAGCTTTTTTCTATCTCACCATCTTCATGAGATATCTGCTTTTGAAGAGAAGACAATGATCTTTGGGCAACTGTATGAGCTTTGTTGAATATTAACCCATCGATGAAATGAGTATCACCCGCCTCTCTTGAACACGTTTTATCACCAATAAATCTGCTAGATTAAATATCAAATACTGAGCGAAAAGAGAAAACGCGAAAAAAAATGATCTGATTATTTTTGTTTGAGTGGTTGATCAAGCTTATGTATATGAGAGAACGACAAATATATATTAGATGAGCTGCGTCAAAGTGATAATTTTATCTTGTAATAATAGAAATTAATATACGCAAAACACATACAATCAACTGAAGATTAAAAATTGTATTTTTGAAAGGGAACATAATTTTTGGTCAGTAAAAAAATATAGAAATGGTAGTATTAATATCAAATGGTAAGTACTCGAGGGGTCAGTGATTAATTGAAAAATGGTTAGTTTTTTGTAAACAACTATCAGTAAGAAATTAAGATTCGATCAGTAAATAATTCAAAATTTATCAATACAAACTAGCTTTTATCAGTAGAAAAAAGTTTTTATATTTGTGAAGATTAATTTCATGTGGAAGAAAAGAATTTTAGTAAAGAAACACAGAAAGGATAAGTACTTCAAGGAAATATTCGATAGATAGAGCATGATGGCAAAGTGGTAGTGAGCGCCGCTTCAAACCAACCGGTCGCTAATTCGATCCTTGCTCCAGGCCAACCTAGGCGGTACCCATTTGAAATGCAATAGGGAGGCTATTAAAAAGCGGAGATCAAAAGCGGTCCAAGCCGGGGTTGCGCCCGTGTGACTTGTAGCTAACTCTGATTAGGCCACTTTAATCAACCCCGCCATGAAAACATGTGAAATACGGGGACTTTTAACTTTAACTTTTTTAATTCGATAGATATTTGAAAACTGAAAACCAAATCATGGCAGTAACAAAGCCGGTTTAGCTTTTACTGGTCTGCCTCTTTTTCTCTTTTCTCCGATCGGCACTGTTTTTGCTACAGGTGATGGTTTACAGTGTTTCAGATGAATAGCCATACCGACAGTATGTTTGCATATGTAATTCTTGAGGAACGCCGGACAGCTGCACTTTGGTTTTCTCTACTCAAGGGTGAAAAACGGACCCTGGATCTTCAAATCCTTTCAGATTCTTTTGAATTCCTCTGGATATAAAAGGATCCGCTTTTTCCTCCTTGACAACATTGAATTCTTTATCCTGGGAAATATCTACCATGTAATCCTGGTAGAAAAATCTCAGCGAATATAGTACAACAGTTGTTAAAGGAAAAATTCGAACATATGTGATTGACAGTAGAAAGAGGAACGAAAACGAAGAAAAGGTGAATTATCCTTTGAGACATTACGATTTTCTACTGATCTTTTCATGTATTCAAGAGACCTAACTAAATTGATCACTGATCATTTGAATATTGCACTGATCTTTCATAAAGTTTACCGATCATACATATAGTTTACTGACTAATCATTAAGTCTACTGACCATTTACATGTTTTACTGATTGTACAATTATTTTGCTTACTGATCATTTCATTTATTCTACTGACCACTAAAATGAATGCCTTTTTGAAATATGATAGTCGATGTGTTGATCATTAGAGAGAGCATCGGCATTTTTAACCGATAAATCTACTCAAGATCTGTTCGAACTTGGAAACAAAATAAAGATATTAAAAAATGATCAGTGTGTTTGTTGAATTTATATTTCTCCCAGTTTTTCTAAATCAACTTTATTATGATTATTTTCTTGAGTATAAAAACAAAAGTTGTTAAGAAAAATTAATTGTTCTATAATGTTCTTCAATGGCAGAAAAGTTTGTTTGATCAATTTCAGTCTTAATTCTGCCCAAACGGATGACCACCAAAAAACGGTAAATTGGACATGTTATTACCATACATAGCAGGAGCAAACGATGCGAATGGTGAATCACCGAAAGGATTAAATGGTTGTTGCTGTGGCTGGCTGTGAGCTTGCCGAGTAGAATGTTGTATTTTATTAGTCCCCATTTGCCCAAGAAGCATCGACTGTGTTTGATAACTTTGGCCCATCGTCGATAGCATTTGTCGATACAAATCACTTTCAGCTTGTCTGTCTTCTTCATTCAATGGTGGCGGCGAGTATTCTTGATGATAATTATCATGCTTGTCACCAAAAGAACATGGCTCACCCGGTGGATGATATTGTCCAAATTTCTTACAATTTCTTATGTCGCATCCTAGACGACACATTTGTGCAAAGTGATCTCTACCATACATAAGGCATCGACGATCTCGACAACTTTCTTGACATCGTTTTGCAAAGCAACTTCGCTGAAGATAATTGTCACATTTTGGATTTTGACAAATTTTTTCTATTGTTGATCGCATCCGGACGAACACTGAATATACAAATTTTCTGATCTAATGATCGTTTTTATGTTTGAATGGTAAAGTATTTATATCATTGAAATCTATATGAGTTGGAAGAATCTATAGCACTCATTTGGATGACAAAGGAAGTGTTTTATGGATATATGAGTTTATAATTGGTGATAAAAGAGCTACTTGTGACTTTATAGAGGGGTTAAAAGTTTTATTGATACCTCTAATAAAATTTCAACTAATAAATCAATGATTTTTTTATTTAGAATGTACGAGTACATGTTTTTTCACATTCAAAATGGGCTCAAGCGTTTTCTGTCTTTTGCATCGGCATGGTTTCTCGTCCTTCATCTGGATCATTTTTTGTCAAGCTTCTCTTGAGATACCGATTGGATTTAGATTTTGAGGAACTGTCGATCCATGCAGAAGTTGACAATACCTTCATTGATGTACGCAATAGTAATTAACTTTGATTCAAATTGACAACGGAAAGAAGTGATTCAGTATGCGCAAGGAATATCTGTAATGGCTTTGATTGAGCTATAACAGAGATATTCAATTTTTTCTCCATTGCATAACTTTTGGATCGCTCTGGTTCTATTTGTGAAGAAGTAAAACATTTTTTG
The DNA here is from genome assembly GCA_022393335.1 of Macrotrachela quadricornifera. NCBI lineage: Eukaryota > Metazoa > Rotifera > Eurotatoria > Philodinida > Philodinidae > Macrotrachela > Macrotrachela quadricornifera. The sequence goes on from JAJEKB010021311.1 coordinate 1,268,716, forward strand.
TTGAGATCACTAGTGATATTTAACAATAGGTGTCTCTAAGGGTATCTTTATTAACATAAACTTTTAACATGTCTCTTGAATTGACAAAAAAATCAGTCCATTAGCTCAAGCTGCAATGTAGATATTTTAATTTCTTATCGGGGTGTTACTTATGACCCACCTTGTTTATGTGACAATTACAGCCTTCTTAAGGGTCTCTTGAGCCGGATGGGACAAGCAGTCAAGACCGGTCTCGTCCTTGCTTAAGGGACTCATCAGTTTACATATCTTCAATAATTATTCAATTGATTTAATTTTAAAAGCAAAAAGAACCAAAAACAAACTATTGTTGACGATCAACAAACGAAAAATTTTTTCGAAGGCAATCACTATCGTTTTCAAAGGGTGAGATAAGCAGTCATAATTGTGATTTCGTCCTTGCTGAAGGGACTCATCATATGGCTTGGATTATAACAAAGAGAACTTGTTCTATTAGAATTCAAAAAATTGACACGGGAAGAGAAATATTTTCGGATCGATTCCAATGAAGAAGTATTTTGTATGATTTCATGGTCATTTCTGTTTTCCTCTCGAAATGATCGATGTTGAAGTTCAAAGGAAGTATTCGATGAAAACGAATTAGTGCCAAGTGTTGTTTTGTTTATTTTTTATTAACATAGTTGTGAGAAGATAGGCGTAGAGAGAACAAAAGAATGACATGAAAACGCATCAGTGAATGTGTCGAAAGAATTTCTTGTCAAAATAAGTAGTCGAATCAGCTTCAATTTGCATCATCTTGGATCACCGTTGTTTCAAAAGTTGTTGGATTGAGATCCAAGTATCATTGCAGTTGGTATAGCCGTCCATAGGTGCGATCTGAATCGATACTATCGGGACAGATCACTTTCAGTTTGGTTTTACTATGGATAACAAACATCATTTCGATCAACTATCGCGTGATTTTTGATGGATCATCAGACATTACAGAAAAGATAACCGGGTGAAAAGTTTGCGCAGCAGCTAGACTGCTCACATACAGCAGTGTTTTACACCTGATACAAGTCTAATGGCTGGAAAGATATCGTACCATAGTTGCCTGCAACAAGATTAAGAAAGGATATGCGTTGTTGCCGTCATTGCTGATGGAAAAATCGGTGTCGGACTGGTAGTATGCGTACACGTTTCATGCAATCTATCACTTTCTGGTTTTCGTCGTTATTCAGTTGAAGATGACGATCTAGAGTCAAATTCTGATCGCATACTTGTTGAGCGTATTGGTAATCGAGCAACGTCAGTTGATTTCATAGTCCTAGAGTGAAACACTAATATCTTGGATTACAGCCGAGGGATGTGCGGATCGAAACTAAACAACTTGTTTACATATGAAAATGACTCATAATGTATGAATCCAATATAACATTTTTTGCATTGAAATGATTCACCTACCAATGGTTCAGTATCTCGATACTGATATAAAATGTATGAGATGGTGATTTATTTAATTTTGTCGAATATATCTTAAAGAAGAGTCTTGAAGATATTGTCATTGTCGGTGGGTTGCATTTTGCAGTAATGTAATAAAATACACTAAAAAAAATAGGTATTCTACCAAACTTTGAAGATTCCGGACTGTTTTGCGAAACGATTTTAAGTTTTATAGCATGAAAATAGTTCCGTAGCTTTCATACACAACTTTTTTTAACCCTTTTGCTCCTGACAACGCATATAGGTGTGTAAATGTATTTATCGAATAAAAATCGAAGTAGCATATGCTTGAATGGTTTAGAAAATTTTCTTATCATTTGTTAGATGGTGTCACAATGATGTATTTCTTCATTCTTTTACTTCTGTTGATATTTTTACTCGTGCACTTCTATCCAGATTTTTTAATATTCTAGTGTGTTCTGATATAATCACTTTTTTTCGTTCTTTCCTTTCGATTTAGTATGTATTATTTTCTATAACATTGTGTGATGTTTCGTATGTCTATTGAAGACTGAGAATGAGAAGAGACACTGAAAAGCAGAAGCACTGTCCTTATATAGTATCTCTAGACATATGCACATGACTCATAAACTCCTTGACTCATAAGTTATCATGGCTGAAATTTTTGCGGAGCACACACAGAAGATCGGAAAGATGAGAACAGAGAGATCTTCAAGATTTTCACATCCATCACCTTACGACAAACCAGAAGGCTCAATCCGTAAATCACGTGTCAGTAGAGACCTTTTGAATCCGATGTCCGAAGATACCGTTATTCATATTTCTGGTACAACACTTGAGTCGGATCTTATCCAGATTCGCGTGCAGAGGAACAACGCAGAGAACGTTTTAAACAGCAAATATTACGTCTCTTTCTCCACCACGTACCATAACTGACGATCGACCTTCGACACCAGTCCAAGCTGGTTTGACTCAGCAGCTACCGGGAGAGAGAGATTACGTCCTTGGAAGACTGAAAAATGGAATATTTTTAAGGCAAAAAAGAAAGCAGCTAAGATAGCTGCCAGATGTGCTTCTCCTTCTTTCACAATCCTCCTTCAATTCATCTGCCACTGGGGGTGGTGAGATCTGTGGCTGCGTCACTAGATTCTCCGCGCTCGTGACATATTGAATCCGCACAATCTTCAAATTCATCGATATTGTCTGAACTTCGCAGTAATCTCTTGGACAGACCCCCAGGTGTATTTTCTGTATCGACGGCTTATGGTTCTACAATAGCTTTTGGAGATTTTCCATCGACTGATATCGAACAAATCGATATTGACGATTTGATAGACTAATTCTCCTCACAGTTTTTTGTCGTTGTGCATTGTATCCCTCTCCCACATTTTTTTTTCACACTCTTTTGTCAAGTATTATTTTATTTATTTGTTATATTTATAGATTTTTCTAATGATTATTATCTCCTGATGATCTTTATTTTTCAATAAAGTGAAACCGGTCGAAAAAAAACAATTTTTTTTAAAATTTTTTCATAAGCAACTTATGCTCTACTGAATAAGTTTGTTACACTAACACATCATATGGTATCTAAGACATTAGTGTTACCCTTTGTTATCATTTTAGTGTCGTGACACCCTCACACCCTCACCCTCAGTTTTCCCCATTAACTTCTGGCATTAACAATAGTGCTATTATAAACATTAAGTGTTCCGTGAACAAAGCTTTGTAGTCTTAGAATTCAACATCTTGGAAGATATAGAAAGAGAAACATGACTCAATTGATTCTAGTATGATAAAGGTATACAATTTTTTTAGAAATTTGCAGCACATCAAGCAAAGAAATATAATTGTATAAAGCATTAAATGTATTGAAAAAATAAGAAGAGAGCTAAGAAGCGAAGTGTTTAATAATGGCTGTTGAATATTGTTACAATTAAAATATTCCATAAAATTTCGCAGCTTTTAGTGATAAAGTGAGGAAAAGAATTGGATTTATGATTGTGTATAGGTTTCATGTATGACAAAACATCAGCAACAGTCACATGAATTCAAGAGAACTGTTACACCACTCTGATATCCATCACTAACTGCAATATCTAATTTACTATCATTATTGAAATCGCCTATACAGACCGCTCGTGGAGCACTGTTTGCTCCTGTTGAAAATGTTATTTGCTTTAAGAAACTTCCATTTCCAATACCAAGAAGTACACCAACATTGTGTGTATGCCAATTTGCAACAATAATATCTAGTTGCGTATCGTTATTCAGATCACCCATAGTCAACCAGACTGGACCACTATAGCCACCAGTTGAGTATACTGTTTGTGCTTGAAAAGTTCCATCACCATTTCCCAGGAAAATACCAATATTATCATCCCCTCGGTTTGCAACAAGAAGATCCAATTGATTATCATGATCGATATCTTCTGCAGCAATCGAGGTAGGATCACGATATTGTCCCGATGGCAATACTATCGAGGATTGAAAAGTTCCATCATTATTACCAAGTAAGATAAGTATATTATTGCTGGAACTAGCTGTGCTAGCAAGATCAAGTTTACCATCGCTATTAAAATCAGCGGCAACCAAATGTGATCCACCTGCCACCAAAATGATTCCTTGTGCTGCAAAAGTTCCATCACCATTTCCCAATAGCAACGCAATATTATGCATATAATAGTCACCGACAGCCAGATCTAGGTTACTATCTGCATTGAAATCTCCGACAATAATTGATAGCGGCTTATCAAGTGGTCTAGTCGAATATATAATTTGTTCTGCAAAGTTTCCACCTCCATAGTTGAGAAATACCCCTATCTGAGCAATCCATTGATTTGCAACAGCAATATCTATATAATCGTCGTTATTGAAATCACCGAGAGCGATTGAACATGGACCACTACTTGCTCCAGTTGACAGTGTCATTTGTGACTGAAAAGTTCCATCCCCATTGCCAAGTAATATACCAACATTATCATTATTCGAATTCGTCACAACAAGATCCAGATAACTATCATGATTCAAATCATTGGCTTTTATTGATATTGGTATTGAATCAGAGCCCGTACTGTAAAAAGTGATTGGTTGAAATGTTAACTGGCAAGGAGACTCTAGAAAACAAGTTTACAAAGTTGTATATCAATTATTTCCATAGAAATGATAAGCGGAGAACTAATATTATATATTATTTTAGTCTCATATGTGAAGTTAAAATTTGAGTTAGATCTCTCCTATTTTTGTCAAATCACGACAATTTGCATAAGAAGCAGAAGCGTATTAACAGAGATGTGACGAAATTATTATCTTGTAGACAAATCATTTCGGATAATTTCTTCAGATACAGCTTATATATAGATTGACGATCAAAATACTTCAGTTTAGACAGCTACACCAACTTTACACTTAAATACTTGAATTTAACTTTTAGGTGTGCCAGTCCTAGCTAAGTGTGTCGATAATCAATACTGTTTAGAGGCTTCTGTATATCTTAAGATGAACATATTCCAGGTTAATAATATAATACGGAAAGAAAACAGAAAATTTGTATGATAATTGTAGAACATTGCATGAAGGAATTGAATACGTTTTTCAGGCTGACTGACACTTTCGCGAAACAGATATTCGTGCGTAATAGATGCTTGCAAAGTTCTCATCTTCACTTTCGTGCTCGCTTTTGCTCTTATGGTCACTGATGTGCGGAAGTATTGTGTCATGAATGTTTTAACAAATCCTATCATCAAAAGCTCATAATAGATTCTTTCTCTTACTATTGTTGACGCCTATATGTATCCCAAATGGGAAATCTAACCATCGATCGATGAAGATTTATAAAACAATTCTCTATTAGATTACTTAAAGGTCACCCTGTCTTATATGTAATCATAAAACATCCGTCTGGAAGTAACCATTCAATGAACTTGTTCGACAAAAGTTTGAGAGACATTGTGAAATCGATAAACAATTGATGTGGATAGGGAGAAGGTGAAGAAGGATTCCTTTCTTTTATCGCAAAGTATCATAGCAATATGGGATATAATTCTCCTGGCCTAATTTGGTTAATCCTCATCACAAATCCACCCATTTGAAACTGCTTCGACTCGACTCAAACAAAAACTATATGAGAATAATTAGGAACCAAACAGAAATCAGAAGAACTTGATCAAAAAATGTTGCAAGCTATGGGTGATATTGCTTGAAAAAGTTCTATGCTACGTGATGAGAAAGAAAACCTATAATCTAATGTTACAAACCAACTGTTTTTGTAGTACTTTGTTTTTGGTGCTCATTTCAATGAAAAGAACTTTGGCAGTGTAGTTTGTAATACATCTAAACTATAAAGCTCGACATTCGTTCAAATAATTTTGTATTGCATGTGACTTGCTTGTTCAAAAAGTCTGGATTTTTTTGTCTTAAGAAAATTTTTTGACCATCTATCAAACTTTATCCAAAAACGAATGTAGCAGCATTAATGACAGAAGTACTATGACAGCTCATCTTGAAAAACAACTAATCATGCTGCACACGCACACACACTGACCTGTTGGAATGAGAATTATCGATGACGTCGTTGAAACGATTGTGTCATTTGCGAAGTTGATAGTTGTGCTGCTTGGAGAAACTATGAAGAAGAATATATTAAAGACAAATCAGTCACAAATAGAATAAACAGGTGGTTTCAATGTGGCAGATCTAATTAAGTGTAACTAGGCGTCGACAAATATTTCATCTACAAGCGATTCACCTTATGTACATCTTTTGTCAGAATTAACGCTGGAATCATGACAAATAGTAGCTGCCATAGTTCAATGAACTATCGTTAGCTAATTTACAATATAAGCAGTTACAAAGTTTCCACAGAGTGGATGCCATAATTACACAAATTGTAGTCTCAAATATTTGGCTTTGTGTATAGAATGTGATCGTCTTTAGTATGTCTCAACGACTGCTAATAGCTTTGTATAGACAAAAATCTCCGAAAAAGATCAGACTTATTCGTGTGTAATCATCGTGTCAATCTAATAACTCAGCTACAAATATAAAAGCATATTAAGATATACGTACTTGTTTGAAGGGCATAACGATTTTCGTTTCGACTGAGATAAATCGATAGTCCAGTGAAACCTAAACCCACAAGTATCAGCAGCAAAAATCCAAAGAACAGGAATCGTAATAGTATCCAACAAAATGTTCTCCTAAGTATAATAAAGTGTAGATTGTTATTGAAATAAGAATAATGTAACATACTCAGTTGTGGTATTTATGGATGCTGATGCTGATCGAATAGTATCATCAAAGATGGTAGTTGAGCACATTTGCGCTCTAGCAGTTTCAATGGATGCTACTTCCATCGTGTTAGTACATGTGACAACATTCGATCGTTTTTTTCGATATTGATACATTTGAATCATGAGATAAACTGCATTTGGACTGATCCATTTAAGAACAATACTGAGGCCTCCATAGAGTCCAAGAAGATACATTATTGTATAGAGTGAGTTAAGCTGTTGAATATAAGTGTAAGTGCAGAATTTAGATGAACATAGATCGAAATATGATGAATAATTAATACTTGTTAACCAAGTCTCAACAAAAAGATCATTGACAAGGTCTATGATGGTTGTATCTGAAGGAAATCGACTGTAGTCAGTGAAGACAAGTGCAGATATGTCTTCAGTATTAGCATCATTAATATGTTCTTGAATAAGATTTATACAGGATAATTCATATAAACATTGCAGAGTAGAAGCAAAAAATGATTCAGTTGGTGTGCAACCGATTTTAAAGCCTTTCATTTTTATAGTTTCAGACGAATTCATTTTGGAAAAGATTGCTTCAGTTGCACAGCTTTTATTTAGTGCACATGAACATTGATTATCATAGACGATGGGCTTAGCGTACATGACAAGCAGCATGCCTGTGAAACATATCATATATGCTCGAAGAACTTTATCAAAACTTCAAGACAAAAAAAACTATATTATTAACAATAGAACATCAAAAAGACTTTTCCAAGCTATCAGGTACTTTGTACAGAATATTTTGATAGAAATTTATTTATTATACTAAAACAAAAAAAAATCAAATGGTTTTGGCTATATATACTTCTATTATCGGTGATGAAACGATTAAATCATAGAAGTCGCTACAAAATAAAAGAACTAATATGCATCAAATAGATTTTATTCGATCTTCTCAAGTTTTCGAAATACAAACGACAATAGTTAGAAAATTAATAGTTTTGATGACTTAGGCCTCTTTCCGTATGTTGATCTGTTTCACCCCAATTATTGTCAAGTATGTCATATACAACTCTATTTACTCATCAGAAAAGCAGTTCTTTAGTAAGATAGTGATCGCTCACGAACGGTTTTTCTATCAGTACAAGAAAATCGTTCCACACTCTTGCTGCGGTCTTATATTTCAATGAAAAGGCTACCTACCATACATGAAAGGAATATTACTAGAGAGTGCCGTATATTGATAATTTGTTCCATATGTTGATACAAATGCATTTCCATGATTGATCGATCGCTGTAAGAATACAAGGCGAGAAAGTATTTCAGGAGCATTCGATCTACTATGATTGACCAATGAATTGATGTGCGTATACAGATCGGTTGGTGATCGAAGTTGAGTGTGAATAAATGGCGACATAAGAAATTGATGAATCGAGTCACTGACTGATTGCATAGATAGATCACATAGACCACGGAGAAATTGAAAATGTGCAGGAAGAAAACGACGATAATCTCGAATATCATAATCAGAAAGATTATAAATAAGACTGTTTATAATTTTTTCTTGCCATTCATTTGAAATGAATTGACTTGAGCATACCTATTAATCATCAAAAAGGAATATGATTAATAATCTCTCTTTGAAAAGAACCTCATAAGCCTATAATAAATAACAAAAACTAGTGCTTTTACGGAGTATTTTAGCAAATCATGCGTTATAAGAACGTGTGTATTTGTAATTGAAGTATTACAAACCTACTATCAAAGAAGACTTGAAAATATAGAAAATACTTTTAGCAAATCTATTTTCGAACGTACACAGGGTATTGTTTCTAATCGCAAAAGATATTTGATAATATCATATTCTGCAGAGGAATTTAGATGACTCGACTCCATTACCTGATGAAAAACAGGTTTGACTGATATGTATTGATTGTATACTGATGAGATTACTGAGCAAGGACATTGTAATGTATCGTTATGATCGAGAATGAGACGATTGTAGACATTGAGTGATGGCTTATCGATAGTTTTCGTCAGAACTTGAGGTTGAAATATAGTATAAAATGTGAGTATTGAAAGGACAATGATAAGAAGAACAATGTACAACCGAGTTGCCAGTTGACCATAACGTCTGCTTGTGGTTCGATCGATATGACTCGAAAAACTTCGTGCTGGAAATATGTTTAAATCCAATGCTGTCTTATAAAGAAACATAGCTAATTTTTGCAATAGCATTTTCAATTGTTTCCACGAAATTCGTCGAGCTAGTGAAGATAAGCACTATATAATTATTTTTCGAGTTATTGTTGAAGTAACATATATTACAGAAAAACCTCTCTAATGTAAACACTATTGGGACTTTTCAAAAGTGTTCACTTTCGAGAGGTGACGTATGTTTTACTGAGAAATCAAACAAAAATCCCGAATGTGTGCTGTTATATTAGTCTAGAGTTTAGCACCAGCTATTTATTCTTTCTACTAATATATTTTTATTTAAATATTTTGTATTAGAAAAATGTATAGATGCAAGACAATACTTAGTTTTGCTTAAAAAATCTTCTAATGTCGTTTGTTTTTTTTTGTTTTTGAATCAATATAAACATCAGTTAACTTTGGCTCTAATTCATTAGTTAACTCAATTTTCTGTTGTAAAGTAAGATCATGATATGATGACATTTTCTTAATAAATATTTGATCGCGTTTATTATATAAACAGAAACTCTATAGAAGAGAGATAATCAGGCGAAGTAGGAAAAAAGTAGATTTTTTTGTCTGTTTAGAAAATGAACAATAAGATGAATTGAGATAATGACCTTCTTATGCAGAACAGACTTTATTTAGGAAAAGTAGGTCAAATGTACAAGGCATATATAACAGTTGAACAGAAAAAGAAAAGAAGTGGAGCATTACGTAGTAGAGAAAGAAGAATAAACATGCAGATATGTTCACATTAGAGAGGTTATAATAGCTAGGAGGGACCCGAAAAGAAGTGTTCATGTTCAGAACAAAGAGGTGTTCACATATAGAGGTTTTACTGTATTCTCATCCTCACCTTGGAGATATTATATTACCTACTACTTTATGTTCGTCTTGGAACATATTCTCAACTAGAATTAATGTCGAATTTATTTAATTTTTATGGTTAAACGAATTGTACACAGATATACAAGTTGATAACTATTTTTGAAACGATTCGAGTGTTCGAATAGATGTCAGTTAAAATTTTACACGACAATCTATTTAGACTAACCTTGTGTTTGTGTTTTGATGCGTGGTTGAAGCAAGTAGAAAACAATATTTATAAGTATAGGTGTGATTAAGCGTAAGGTAGCAACCAGACCACTGATCGTAGATATCAATGTTATTATTATTCCAAGGAAACTTTTTGTATGTTCTATTCGAGAGTATGTGCAATGAGTGGGTGCGCATCGTTGATAATATTGTTGATATGAAGAAGAGATATTCCATTGTTCAATCATCATTTCTTCAAATATTGATTTGAATGAAGTATTTATAGCGAAACGAGTCGATTCCTGTTTATAGACCAAAGTATGAGCAGTATACCACTTCACTCCTGTATTGGAAATTTTCATTGTTTGATTTATATAATAGTATAATATTGAGAGACAAATATCCGAATAGAAACATTCTGGTGTTGAGAATTGAAGAGAATCAAAGATATAACATCCACGGATCATCCCTGGAACAACGTAAGAGCTATTTATCGTGGTTTCACCTATAAGTAAGTTTTGGCCATCGACAATTGTTACTGGTTTTTGACAAGTAGTATGAAAGGCGCAGATGCAATTTGCCGTTCCCATCTGATCCTCGTAAAGACCATTCAAACGAAATAACAACTAAATATAAAAGTGAATCTTCTGTGTGTCATTTGATAATCATGACTATGTTTGTATATTTGATAAAGTTGAAGGGATTATTAAGTAGTATAAACCAATCAGTTTTTTTGTGAAAAATGAAAAGAAAATAATTGTCACAGCCAGCTTTTTTCAATTTATTCTATGATCAAAGAGTAATTTTCCTAAATTATGCTGATTTTGTTAAATACAAAACTAAAGGCTGATTTTTCAGTTCTCATAATTGTCAGTTCTAGTCTATTGTTTCATCCCAATTTAACTAGTTTTGATCGCTTTATTAGATAGTATTGACGAATCAAACGAAATAGTGTCCGGAAGTCTCAGAATCAAGCAACAATTCAGAATTTTCGATCAACCCTGACAGTTATGAAGTGTATTTCTTTACGTTTCATAGTATTGTCATATACAGCAAAAAGACCTGACTGAGTTCGACTTAAAAATCTATAGAAATTCACGATTTTATGATAAAATTATTCTATTTTCTTATCAAAGTCGACATTAAAAACTGAAGGTCATTTAACTACTATTATGAGAAGAGAGCACAAGATTCACTCACAACTGTTGTAATGAACGTTAACAGAATTCTGATATGAAACTTTTCATATTTATCTACTATAGCAAAGCATTTTTGTGAGGAAGTTTTGGTTCTCTTGTGGCCACTGGAATATCAAGATGTATTCACACGAAAATTCAGATTATTCAAATAAAACTGAACATGATTGAAAATAAGAAATATATGATCATTAGCGAGTGCCCGTGCAAATTACATGGTTTTCATTTTTTTAATCTTTCTCTCTTGATCTTCAGTGCTAACCTTAGACTCGTGATCTATACTCAGTATCTGACGCCTTATCTATCAGTGGAAAGCAATAGTGTATCCAGGAAGTGGTGGAGGTTACGGGCCTTTTTCCCTTTTGTGTTGAATTTACATTTATTTTAAGGACTTTCTTGATACATTCTTCGTTTTCGTCTTGCCTTCTCATTCAGATTCTTTTCCGCGAATCTACCTCTCCCTTTAGAAATTTCTGAATCCATCGCTGATGGAAAGATCTTGTGGAATGTTATAGAATCTTCCGAAAAAATCATGAAAATTAAGAAAATTATTCTTGAAGACTGCACGATCTTGCAAGATTCGGAAAAGTTTTAAAATATTCCATGGCCTTTCATTCGAGTACAGATATATAGACTTCTACGCCAAGCATCTTCGTCTTGACCTTCAAAAACTGCTAAAACTTCATCTATTCTTGGAGGATTACATCTTCACCGATCATATATTCTGTAACTGACGTTCAAAAATTAACCGACATATGCTCTTCAACAGATGCTGTGGTGATATCATCCGATTGTATAGAGTTTTAAAAGGCACTAAAAGTTTTGGAAATCAAAAGTTCGAAAAGATTCTAGAGGGTTCTAAAGAGTTCCAGAAGTTTTAAGTTAGTTCGGCTGGTTTTGGAGTAACACAGAAGGTTTTAGTAACATTTCTGAATCCGACAATTCATCTGGCACGAACAAACACACGCTGAACATCGTATATGGACAAAATCAGTCAAAGCGAGACATATTCCTCTTTCATTTGACTCTAAATTTTTACAAGTGTTTTTTCTGAATAAGTTCTTTTAGCATAGATAAATGTAAAAATATTAGCTCTATCAGATGACACTTAATTAAAACAACTTGATTAATTAGTTAATTAATGAAAAAGTGATTAGTAAATATCTCTCTAGCTATAGAAGGGAAGCCGAACCTTTCAGTTGAAACTCTAAGGCTCGAGCCACATCTATGATAAATTGGAATTCAAAAATTTTCCTTATAATATCCAACCATCCAGCGATTCCATCGAGTTTCGGAAGAAACATTTTTGTTTTATCATTAACTGAAGATCCTAAGGAAGGATCTTTATCACTTTAAATTTGTTTTGAACTTTTCATTCAATTATAAGTGCATTTTCAAAAAGACTTTGGATAGGCATTTTAGAGTTCTATAAATTGTCTACAGAATGTACTATTGGATTTTTGAAATTGATATCGTCATTGGGAGTTTTCATTAACTAAACTGCATAAAGTGAAAATCGATGTCTCTTTTTAAGTCACGTCGCTAACGAATGATTTTGCCCATATACAGATTTGCTATAACATAACATAAGTTAACTAAAATCTTTAATACTGAAGTCACTTTTCATGGAAGTTCATCTAAATGAGATTTATCGAATATTGAAATGTAATTCTTAAGTTTTTATAATTTGCAAACAGGATCAGTTGTCTTTTCAAAGAACAAGTCGAAACTAACTTCTATTTTCGATTAGCGTTTATCAGATACGAAACTGTTAAGATTAGCGCCTTGTTGGATATGTTTCAAGAGTCCTTTATTTGAAGAACATGTTGCAATGTTAACACTATAACGTTCAGTAAAAGAGAGAAGAAAGCAATTTGAACTTTGCAGAATCGACTTACTTCTGGTGGTGGTTGATTAAGCAAACTATCATTTGTTTGATTTCTTCTAGTGGTGAATGTTGTGTCAATTTCATAATTGGGTATTGCAAGTGGTTGATCGACTTGAGTGAAAAGTTGTTCTATATTGATTAGAAGTTGAAAATTAAAGGTTAAGGTTTGAATGAATTGATTCAGCGTCATATTTGTTTGAATATTGAACTCGTATTCGTTAATAACATTCGAAGTAATGAAAGATCGTTCACTTAATCGATGGATAGCGTCTTCAACTGTTTTGTTCACTAATTGACATAAGTTAGACAATAACCGAAAATGTCGAGCATCTAAACCATACCATAAAATGCGCTCAATTAATGTTACTAAAGAAATCCATTCATTGCTAACGAAACTGCTGGAACATATTTCATGATAAGTTGGTGATATGAAAATCAATGTTGAATAAGATTGTTTTATATTTAAACAAGGACATTCCAGTGTGTTTGCATAGAAATTGTATAATTTGTTATACGTAGTCAATGAAGGATTCGATTCCATCATAGTTGTCATTTGAGTACTTAGCGAATTGAATAAAAGAAGAATAACGATGGAACCTCAAAGAATATAAAATAGAATCATTCTATTATATAGATGTCTGATTTTAGACGATATTTTGCAATTATCTTTATTCTCCTTATTGCATGTATCAACTGAGTTTCAGCTATGATAAACAAACAGATGATTGATCATTATTTCTTCCAGTATAATCATATAAATTACATCTGACGAAAATTTTCCTAATCGAGAAGTGAGTAATGAAATCGAATTTTGTACTATCTTCCTTCAAAGTATACAAAACGGATTAGTAATGTAGAAGTCGTAGACTCAGCTGAATTGACAAGAAGTCTTTGTGCGCTCGAGGATTTTGCTAGTGTACTTTATTGTCCCGTAACATACTCTTCTCATCTACGTTCTGAATGCTCCGATATTCGACTAGAAGATTGAGGCGTATACAACAACTATCATTTATCGTCATGTATCACACCGTGTCATGATTGTTATCAATCTATAATGAAATCCACTCGAAAAAAGTCAAGAGATTCTAATTGTAGAAAGTAAATAGAATTTTTTAATATCTGCACTTCAGACTTCCAATACAGATGGTATTAATTGATACAATACAAAAATATCATACTTGCAAGCAAAATCAAATAAATACGTGTAGTAATACGTTGCTGTCTAACATCATTTGGTGTTCGATTTTTGGCTAATTTGAACACATTCAACTGCTTTATCCAACCTCCGAATCTGCGCATTGATGATATAATAAATACTATGAAAAAAGAAACACTCATTATAGGTAAAGAATATATATTTGTGCATAGTTATGGTATGAACAACATACGAATATTGCAATTGATATTGTTTGAATGAAATCTCCACTGCAATATAATATCGATCAAAGAAGATGAAAGAAGACGCAATACAATAATGAGACCACCATAAAGGCTGATGAAAAGAGTAATTGCATACAAATAATTTGTTTCATTAGTATCACGATAGACGCAGGATTTAGGCGCACATTTTGTAAAATAATTTATATAGCTGATGTTTGTTGACCATTGTTCAATCAAAAGATCACTCAGATGATCCTTCAGAGAGAAATTTTGTCGCTCAAACAGAGGCAATGTTTCGATCGAGTCGAGAGTGGTCTAAAGGAAAAACACATATTTTAATCAACTGCAACAAGATTAAATGACGTATACCTGATTGAGGTTTGGAAAGTACTGAGTAAGCAGTTGAAGACAAGTGTGACTGTAAAGACAAGTAAATGTACTTCCAAGAATATCATCAAGTGGAGTACATCCACCGAAAAATCCGTTGACCATTGCAAAAACAGTTGGTTCAAAGTAACCTGGGTACTCTGGCCAGTACTTACGATTGAGGAGGAACAAGGCATCGTTTTCAGTCGAAAAGAAACCAGATGGAGTAATTTTATCAATAAAATTACAGAGTGACACTACCTCCGACGAAGAAGCAGTGTTTCTATCAACGTATCGCGTAGGTATCACACCAACCAGATCTGTCCAATCCGAATTACTGTTACTACCGCGAAAAACAAAAAATTGTGCGTTAGTATTAAGAGCAGTAACCAAAGAATTGGATCGAGCCGAAATTTGAAGAAAGTAGAGAAGTAAATTGACTTGGGCGTAGGTGCTATTACGAACGAGGTTAATGCTATCCTCGACCGTGGATTGAACTTCTTGTTCTGTAAGAAGATTAACTGAGACAAGTTGTTCATTATCGAGATTCACTTTGGTTTGAAATATTGTCTGGTTACAGAGTGAACATAGCGCAGCAAGAAGTTCGAACTAATTCAAAAAAAAAACCTGATTATATTTCTATCTGAATGAATCTATCATATATCCCCCTGACGGAAATATATGGAACACCTTATTTTTCGTATAATTTGTCTGTATTATTGCGATTTGATCTAAAATTTATACCAAAGATACATCTTTGATTACTTAATATACCCTGAAAATTTCAGCAGTATAGGATAAGAGTTGATTGAGAAAAATACATATATATCTTATACATTCATGTTGCTTTGTAAAAAAAAACTAGCTATTTTTGTGCTAAATTTTGGTTTTTCTTAAGCATTTTTGAGGATAATTCGATCTAACCAGCTTTTAGCAATGAGAATAACAGTGATGGAACCAAATATAAATGCCCAACGTTGATGTTGTTGAAAACAGAAAAACAGCTAGTTTTTTTTACAAGGAACATGAATGCATAAGATATATTTGTACTTTTCTAAATCAACTCTTATCCTATACTACTGAAATTTTCAGGATATATTAAATAATCAAAGATGTATCTGTGGTATAAATCTTAGATCAAATGGCAATAATACAGAAAAATTATACGAAAAATAAGGTGTTCCGTTTATTTCCGCCAGGGGGATATAAAGAATAAACGTGGGTTTTTGAGAAATTTTGAAAACATCACAGTGAGAATGATAACTTTCTAACCTATGATATGTGAGTCTCATCAGTACTGCTGCAAAACGCCAAAATCATGTTATCTTTAGGAACGGGTGAAAAAAAATAATATCTAACAATAAGCACTAATTTCGAAACTTGAATCCAATGTCTTATTTGCATGAAATAAGATAAACTACTTTACTCATAATCTGTACTCAACATCCGCATCTCATACTAATAACGATGCTACGATTACTCACAGACTCATAATAATACTTGGTATTGTACGAACAATCGGATGTGGCGAAATGATCTCGTAATAATTTGTAATGTTTAATTGTATTGTTGAAACAGATCTTTTAATTCCTAGCACTACTACTGAAAAAATTTCGATAATAATCTGAATTAGGTTTTGATCATGTATTTTGGCATCTCTACAGGGTTGAATTCGTTTTTTTGTAGAAATACTTGATTTCAATCAGGCGGCATTAACTCTTAGAGATTGATCATGTTCTCTATTCGCTCTACTATAAAATCATCCATTCAACTGTTAATCAGTCTAGATCTCAATACATCAAATAAAAGATTATATTGTATTCCAATACAAACTTTGAATCATCTTTTTTCTTATTTTCCATTAGACATAATACTTAGTATCTGGTGATCGAAAAATGATGGAGGTATGGACAAGGCTATCAAGAGACAACTGTTTTTCTTTCAACTGATCTGGTTGCCTGGCAGATGATGACTGTAAAGATCGGTAGCTCTAATCATAACGTACAATATAACTAAATATTCGATAATAGATCAGCATAAAATTGAATCTAATGATACAGTCTTTTCAATAATATGATATTGACATTTTCATGTTAGAAAAGGCGCTTTAATTAAGTAAAATTTAAGAACGATTATTAAATAACAGCTAACAGCAATGTTTTTTTTGTCTAAAAGTTACATCATTATTAAAACACAATAAGTTGACAGCATAGAAGGATCGTCAGTTAACATTAATAACTTCACCTAAAATGGCTCAACTGAAAAACTTCAGAAAATGAATAAAATTAACAGCTTCATTCTTGATAGGAGGGTGAGAGTGAGTTTATCGTCTAGCGTCACCGACTAATCTGTACTTCTATAAAAATTAGCAATAAAACGCAGGGAATTTTAGTGGTCGAAGCCGATAATCGATCCTATTAAACTACGGTAAAACGCTGGTTTTGTGTCTTTTCTCATCATATTGGAAGCTTTCTCAAACAAGCTCTGGAAGTTTGACTCGTTTAGTTCATCTAAAGAAATTTTACGAACATATGACACATAAAACTTCTCATAGAAAAATTTATCATACTGAATATACGCGTTTCAGTTTTGCTAAGTCGCCTCGGTAATAAAAATTTCGCTTGTATATATGTCATATTCATATGCTTGCTTCTACTAAGCCATTCACGCTTTTCTGTCCCTGTAATAATAATGTTTCAAACACTATACCTTCCTTATCTCATACGTTTTGGTACCTAGCTTCCAGCTAAGTACTTGGTAATCGATTCATAGGATCATATTTGGACGAAAGAAAACATTACACATATTCATCATTGGGCAAGATAAGGTTTTACTATGGTAATCCTTTTATATTTGCAATTATTCTTATTATATAAGATATAATAACTTACTTGATAACTTGCTGTTGTACGAAAATCTGCAACTAAGTATGCACTTGCGTTCCACAAATAGAGCGATTCAATCCATTCTCTGCTGACAAAATAACTCGAACATACAGGATGAAATGAAATCATGTGGGTAACAAAGACGCTGTATGGTACCGTGCCTGTCGAGCATGAACATGAAAGTGTTTGGCCATCTTTCAAACGAAGTTGATTAAAACGAAATGTATCTATATTTGAAATGATGACTGAGTGTGTTTGAGGTGTGATAATGGCACCGAAGAAAAGAATGTAAAGAGTCACTGAAATACAATACATAGAAAATAATAAACAAATGTTAATGTTTCGTCTTTTCGATTAAATTTTATTTATAACTATGATAGTAATCGAAATACTCCGTTATAATGAAATAACAACTTTGTTAGGTCGATCAAAAAGATCAGTTTATTTTGGATCTTGCCTAACAAAATAGTTTGAGAAAGTATATGATTTTAGTTTTTTGAAAATAATTTTTTGATCGATATTTTCATACAATAAGCCGTGTATGTTGACAACAAATCAATAATTTTTCTCTCATATTATGTATACTTCCATAAAATTTGTATTTATATGAACAATTTTTAAAATTATCCAAATAAAAAAGACGAGATTATAACACGGGAAAAGAACTGATTTTTTTTCCTTTTCAATCAATTTTTAAACAAAACATCGATTTAAACAAAAGCACTTGCTTTCAGCCCTTTTGCATTGGATCTATTGTAATGATCAGAAACAGTCATGTTTTTTTTGATTTTGCACTGACAGAAAGTGTCAAAAATCAAATGCTTACCTTAGATTTCTTAATAAAAAAAATCGAAAAAATCTGATTTCGACTGTTTCTTCTTGTTATAATATCATCTTTTTCATCGGGATAGTTAAGCAACTTTTTGTAATTTATTGCATATATTATATCCACAATATGCGATTTGATTTAGCTTACCTATGAGGAGAATAACATATAAACGTGTGGCATATTGCTGATGTTTAACGGATGTCGTCGTAAGGTTTAATTGTTGACTGTCATTATCATATGCATCTTCATCAGGAATAAAAAGATTATAACCTAGTAATTGTTCTCGACACCATCGAAGTATATTTTTCACATTCATTTTAATGATGAGTAGAAGATGGTGGAATCCACTTGTTCACTGTCTATTGGTTTCAGTCCCGAATAGTACACTTATCTATTGAATTAGATAAGTCTAATCCTATTTTATATTTGATCTATCCAATATTAAAAAAACAACGTTATAATTGGTGGCATTGTGTTTGAAAAAGAATGTAGATATTTTTGAAGTTATCAGGTATTCAAGTGAGTAAATTAGCATACACATATAAGTGAATAATCATACAATTTCTAAGCTCAAAATTAACTTTCTCTTTTCAGATACTTTTATTTAAGCATCTGCAATTAACATTATAAATGCATAGAAGAGAGCGAGTTATTAAACTTGTTTTAGTACCACTATTTTAATCGCACTAAACTTCAATACTGCACCCTGCATCGTAATGTATCGGAAGATATTTATCGACAATGATTCTTAAATAACTATTTATCATATCCAAACCAATGAATTTTAGGTTTGGTTCTACACCCTTACGTCCTGTTCTCTTTCTATACAGTAAAAATTTGGCAAGTTCTGTTGGTTCGAAAAAAAGAAAAATTCAGAGCAGAAAGATTGAGAATCACAGAGTAAATCAATTTTGGTACCTGTTCGACGAATGCTTATCGAAACTTTCATCATGCAGAACTGAACAATTCATCAGAGCATCTATACTATCATCTGAACATATTTTATATACAGGCATAATCCTTGTAATTGAATAGCGATCGATCACATCGAAGTTTTTAAAGTTTCTGAATTTCAACTGTTGATGAGAGAATTAGTTAGTCGCTTCGCTAATTAGGACTACGAAAGTTTAGAAGTTTATCAGTATTGTCACCACAGCGACCGTGATATGAAAACAGATGTGATTCTTTGGGTCTTAAGACATTCAGAATCCATACTCCGCATGTTCTTACCTAGTTCTTCATTAGAAAAATTTCTATTATCATTGTTTCTATTGTTTGTATTGAAATTTTTTGAAAAAAACACAATTTTATAACAGATTAGTGGAAAATTTCCAATCAATATTGCTGAATCTCGAATTGGTTAAGATTACCACTGACTGAAAAAAATATGAAAGAATTAAACTGTCACCATTGCTCATTTGTCGACATCCCAGGGAGAAAGGAAAACGGCATTTTGTCGTTTAAACTATCACGTAGATTTGGCGACGTTTCCATGCATTTTTCGAGGCTAATTTCCAGCTATTTTTCGTTCAAAAAAGCGTTTCGAGTGATAAACGAGTATTTTGGACAATACATCACAGTTTAAACGACAAAATGTCCGTTTCGTTTCTCCCTGGGATATACTTATAATCGCATAGAATTGAATATGATATTACCCATGTCACAAAAACCGGATCATTTTTAGCGGTAAACCGCGGTTTTACCATTAGGGAGCCGGTAAATTAGATAAAACCGGCGGTTTACCGCGGTAAACCGAAAATAAATAGCGGTTCATAAAAAAACACCGCGGTTTACCGGAAAAAAGTGGCGGTTAACCGAAAATACCGCGGTTTACCGGAAAAACCGCCCGGTTTTCTGCTGGAAGGGAGCCGGTAACCGGACCGGTAAAACCGCGGTAAACCGCCGTTTTTTCTCCGGTTTTCACCACATGGGTAATTTCTGATAAGAAACTTTTTAAGGAAGTAGGCTTTAGACAGTACGCTTTTTTCGAATCCATACTTTACAGCTTTTTCCTTTTCTGACTGCTATGAAATTATTGAAAATTCCTACCTATTTAATACTAATTCAAAAGTAAAAGATCGTGTTAATAGAGAGGTATTATTCTTTTTCTCGTAGAGAAGAATCTTAAATATTCGTCTACAGAAGCATCGATTGATCTTAAGATACTGTACAAAAAGAATTTTCTTTATAGAGGTTGACCGAACGGCAGTCAAGGTCGAGGTGTTCAAATCTGATGTTAGTTTTTTGTAAATTTTTTTTTGAGGGTCATTGGTTTAGAAATACGCGTCGTAGATGGAAATAATATACTTGGAGATCTCATCCTCAAAAGAAACTAAGTAAGAACAATCTATCTGACAACAAGACTGAACTTCTTCCAGTTCTTTTACCTGCGGTACCAACCATGTCTATACTTTTTACTAATCATATTGCGTGTGAATTCGGACTATCGAATAGTACTCAAGGAATTTTTTGAGAAATTTTTGGTGATCTCACAATAAAGAGCGACGTATTTCCATCAAATACAATTTACATAAAAAAAACACTACGCTCGCTTACAGAAATCATCACATCTCAAGTGGGCACAACTCTCGAAGGACTTCCTCCTAAATAATTCTCATTTCACCAATAAAAGAACAAATTACTATCCCTATCAAGCAGCTCTTTGGCCGACTTATCAAACGTGTATAAAGTGAGAAAAGAATTCCAGCGAAAATTCAAGTTACAAGAAAGCAATTACCAATCATGCCTGCATTCGTAATAACTACCTCGTATATGTACCACTCAGTAGAGTAAAGAGAACGGAAGATGTGTTGATTCTTCGAACTTCCCATATAAAGACACTGCAAATCCGATTTTCTCTTCCTCAAGATGCTGTGCTAAAACGTCTAGATGAACTTAACAGAAAGATTGTAAATATTAGAAACATTGAAAATTGTACAAATATTTTACTGATGATTCAATGTATAATATACGCGAAAAATCAGCTGGACAAGTCTATGGACGAGCGTTACTTGTTTCATTTCTCAAGTCATTAACGCAGAAATTCTTAAATTTTTAGAGAAATCGCATTCAATTGAATATTCAATATATCTATCAGTTCTGACAGTAGATTCCCTCAAGAAAAATAGCAAATTACATTTGTCAGATATATTACTAACGTGGGAACTGAATTTTCGACTTATTTCTAGGAGACATTGTCAATATGTAGGCCCCAGTAAGATGTGAAGATGCTAAAACTTCCAACTTCTCAAACCATTACTTGATTAAGAAGTTAAAATTATAGTAGAAACATTCTAAGGTCCAAAATGAGCGAAATCGAATCGGTATCCATGCAGTGTATGTCCCACCATTTCTTCCAAAAAGGTTTCTTAGTACATAGTTCCAAAGCGGAAGCTCGTAACTCGCGCATAAGGGAGAGATATTTTGATCACAAGCGAGTAGGAGTAAGTAGGACTCATGATATACCTTTACGTTGCTTTATCCGCTAAAAAGAGATTTTAAAAGTGCCAGTACGTAGGATGCCTATAGTAGTATTTACTCAAAATTTTTTCTTTAGAAACCTTATTGTTGAGAAATGGTGAGATGTACAATGTATGGATGCCAATTTGATTTCGCTCATTTTGGATCTTCAACTGTCTCTATTGTCATTTTAATATCTTAGGTAAGCAACGGTTTGAGAAACTAAAATTCTTAGTGCTTTCATATCTTATCTAGACTTACATATTGGCAACGTTTCATTGAAATCGATGATATCGATTGAGCACGTGATTTATTCAGTAACTGCACTGCCCGTATTGTGCAATATCTTCTAGGAATAAGCCAAAAATTCACTAGAACAGCTATAATTTTTGAAAGAAAAATCCTGAGCAGAAATCTCTTTAGACTTTTTACTAGCTCAATACGTTCTATCGAATGAGATATAAGCAAAGCACAATAGACAACTAAGAAAAGCGGTTCCTTATAAGTCATAGTAGATGATTTAAAACGTTCGATAGAGAATACATTCGTCTAGTTTATTTTACTTGTTCCTGTCAAATGCCGGCTATAGACTAGGAATACACCAAATACAATTCAGAACTGGAGATAGAATACCGATGACACTGAATATTCTGCGGTACTGGACATCTATAAGGCAGATCAACTCTAGGTCACGAACTCTGTTCAGGCCAGCTAAATAACTGATCTGATCGAATAAATCTTTTAAGAAGACTAAATTATGTGTAAAAAGTTCAGCTCCAAAAGTCGCTTACTATTAAAAGATACCTAGGGTACCTAGCACTTCTCGAAGCATAATTATACGAGGTCGGGAAAATTCTTACATTGCAATTCAGAAATGGCACGCGAGCTCCTGTTATTCTATCATTAATGAGCAACCAGAACTCACATTTGCTTATCAATAAGGATACAAAAATGTAGATCTCAGCTCTATAAGCATTCATATGAGCGCTAACAACGATCGTTCACAGCCATCGTCGGGGTGAGCGATATATGATTCGATGATAGCCATTCTGCAGAGATGTAAAAGTACGAATAAGATATTTAGTAAAGGTATTTTCGGGCAATATTAACGAATAGTGGTATTGTCACCATAATTGTTCATAGTGCAGATGAAAGCTACTGGGATCCAAAGACACTTCGTATCCGTGACTTCCACTGTCGTGGATGAATTTCTATGGAAAATGATAGCTACGAAGCAATAACCTATTTTTGAGTGTGTCAATGAAGTTCTCGATGTTTTGTGAAAAAACTAGACTATTTCTCGGCATTAAAGACTTGAGAGATAGCTTGATTCCAGCTTTGAGAGCAGGAGACTTCACCAGTTGAGTTTTACAGGACTCATAATAAGAAAACCCATACCTCAATACTTTTAGTATTATGAGCCCTCATCAACTATTTATTCATTCCTCATATATATGAATTTAGGAATTCGATGGCCCTGATGGTTTCTAGACACCGTGAGGAACCGATTTTTCCTCTTCATAATAGGAAATTACACCTCAGAGGACTCTCTCATAAGTCATTATGGAGTTACATGAATTAACTGCTAGTGATTGATTTTGAAAGCAATTTTAATGTAAAATAACAGAATTACAATATTTATTAGTGAAATAAATACAAGTTTGTCATGAATATTCGAGCAGAGGTTGGACAAAGGTGAAAAAATATCGGAATCGAGATATTCTCTTGGAATATATGTTCTATGCATTGTTACCAGTTATTATCTGTCTTTTTCTATATTAAAATGTGATTCAATGGATTCTATTACTCTACTCATTAAAAGAGATGCATTGACGAAAAGGCATTTTCACGGTGAGGACGCAACAAGTACATCTGCAAATCGCTACAGATGTCATATAAAATATAGAAAAGAATGATTTTGTATTTTGTTACACTGATATAGACAATATTCTCAAGTTACAAAGGTGAATAATCAATTTATCGCAAGAATATTATGCAAAAAATGTATGAGATCTATGTAACACTTTTGTTTGTCAACATGATAAACACCTGATATATGCTTCTTTCCTGTGTTTCATACTTACGTTTAAATCAATATTAGAACTTGAATTTCTTAACCCTTACTTGTTTCCAGAATAATCGCGAATGACATAGTTGTATAAGAAATCGCAAGCTAAAAAAAAGAGTGATAAAATAAAAAGAGAAACAAGAAAAAAAAAGAAAAAATAATTATTTTCCATTTGAAACAATATATCTCATACACAACTCTTTCTCTCGAACATTTATTGTCATGGAATGCATTAATATGTATAATTAGTGTGTAAGAGTGCGTTAAGAAAAGAGTAATAGATTCATGAAGATTGTTATGTCAGGTTTCCACTGAAAAATACATCAAATTTTAAAATATTCATTTAGAAATACTAAGAATCCTATCAACGAATACTAAACTTGGTCATCTTTTTATTCTCTTTCATAATAGAAATGTATTATATCGATATAACAAGTCAAGAATTTCAGTCAGATTTAAAGTATGTGCGAATTACATGATCAGTATCATTTTCAATAAGTAATATTTTGAATGAAGTTTTCAATTCAATCTATTCATAAAATTTTATGCTATAAAGTTATGGTTTCATTAGCATGCTGCCATCGATTAGCAAAGCTATGGCACTCTTGATCAATAAGATAAAAGTGACATTCGCTCAAGTACCAATCGTGTATAATGGTTTCTATAGTTTTTATACCTAAAGTAGCACAATCATATCTAGGTAGGAATATGTTACTCATGGTCATGTCATCTTACGAGCATCAATATTGAATATGTAAAAGACATAATATGTGAAGAAGTTTCTTTTTCAAAAATCTCCTCAAACCTATGCTACAGGTAAGACTAAAATTCAGGTTGATCTATTCACCAAATAAAGTAATATTATTCTATACAATCGATAATATATTCATTTATACATAGCAAGTTTTGAACGAAATGTATTCAGTAAGAATCGCTGAAATATGTATTAAAACCAAAAAAACAATGTTTATTATTGGTCATTTAGCTAGATTGTGCTACGTGAAGAAACAATAGCATCCTTCTATTATTTATTATTCATTAAAAAAACTTTTTAAATCGTCTAGTACCACATAAAATTGTCGGTAACTAAGGCAAAAGTCATATCTTTTACCCATTCTCTTTTTCTTGAATTATTACATAAACATGTTATTTAAAAACTACACATCTTCATTGTATTTTTAAAAGGAACCCTTTGAAGGCGAACGACTCGTTTTGCTTGGTATATAGAAACGCAACTCCTATTAGATGAAAATAATTACTATCTGAAGAATAGTTTGATGTAATTCAAACCTAAGTATACTAAAAAAATATGCGAAGAGCATCTATCAAAGAACAGCAAACTTTCTAAAAGTATACTGTAAAATTTTACGATTTATTCACACTGTGAGATATGAGAAACAAACGGGTGTTCCAAAGTTGTATGACATCAGATATATACTAGAGAAGTTGCCGAGGTGGATTAATAATAAATGATATTGAATTAACAATACATATTGGAAAACAAATTATTACTAATATTAATACCATTAAAACTTTGCGTTGAATCATTTTTAATTCTCTTTGGACACGAAATAAAGTATTTACGGATATCACACGTTTATTCATTCTACGAACCTGTCGAACTAATTTCTAATAACAAACCACAATCATGTGAAATATTTGATTTTTTTTTTAGTTTTAATTTGGAAATTTTATAGTATAAACGTATGATATTATTATCTTTACACAATACTATATTCAAATACTGTATTATTTCTTATCATTAACTGACTAGAATATTGAATATATAATTCTTGTTTTAGTTTATTTATTTTTTTTTTTGATAAACGAAAAAAAAAATCTACAGAAGATGAAATAGTTTTTTATTTAATCCATAGACGTAAATCTTGATGACTACGTAATTCATAAGTACAATTATAAAACCATTTATGATTAATAAGATCAATAAATGATCCATAACGACAAAAAATTGTTGCACTATGTAAATCTAATAATTTGGTTAACCATGGCTCTATATCATTAGCCCATTTAATAGTTAATGTTAAATGATTTATATGTGAAAAAATAACACATAATTGTGATACATATCGAAGATTTTGACATGCTTTTAATGGACTTATTGTTAATCGTTTTATATTTAATTTAATATATGATATAACTTTATCATGTTGAAATTTATTTGTAATTGATGAAAAAGCTTTATCTTGTCCAGATAATGAATTTAATTGTGGCATTTCTTTAATAAGTAATAAAAATGTTCCTGAATGCATTTTATGATCAATTGTTAAATGTTGAATATTTTTTAAATTAATTAAATTAATTAAATGTGATATTGGTTTTTGTGAATTTTTATAATCAATTAAAGTTAAAGATTCAACTGAAGGAAAATAAACATCATCACTTTGACATAATTTAAAACCTAATGGATTTAATGTTAATATTAATTGATGAATATTTAAATATTCATTTGATAATTTTGATGATAAACAATTCTAAAAAGAAAGAAAAAAGAATTTTTTTTTAAATTTAATTTAATTTTAATAAATAAACCTCTTGACGAAAAGCAGTACGTGCATTTAATGTTAATTTTGAATCAATTAATGGTATTGTATAAAATGATGGTGATAATGGATGACCAATAACAATCCATTTTTTATCTTTTTTCCACCAATCTTGTTCATATTCATTAATATTTAAATTTTTTTGACGTATATCAAATTTAAAACGAAAATCAATTAAATTTGGTAAATATTCTTTTATAAAACATTCCCATACAAATGCATTTGTACCACGACATATTAATTTTAATGTTTTTAATTTATTTGTTTGACGTAAAATATTTTCAATTATATTAAATTCTACACGAGGTGCATCAATATCAAGATCTAAATTAAAAAATTATTATTGTATATTTAAGAATTTATCATATCATTATTTTGTGAAAAAACAAATTTTTTAATCTCATAGAAATATTTTGATTGTTTTCTCATAGGAAAAAAAATCTAAGCTCGATAATTATTAGTATTATTAAATAATTCAATAAACAAACGTGTTATATTTGTTTGAATATATTCTTCAAATTTCATATTTGATTGTTCTGAATTAAGATAAAATTTAAAATAACATAATTTTGGTGCTGATTTAAGTATTTTTTGTACATCAATTAATGTTAATGAACCTAATGTTAAATATTTTAAATATGGAAGATAAAGATTATCTGGTAATATAATTGTTTCATCAGGATCATCAATAATTGTTAATGATTTAATATGATTAGATAATACTGTTGAATATAAATTTTTATAAATAACTGATGGCATACGAACTAATGTTGAAAGACGAATTGATAAATGTTCAATATTTGACAAATATTTCATTAAATTCTAAATAAAATAAAAAAAGAAAAATAATTATTTTGTGATTTAAATTTATTACAATTAAATCATATTGTTCTGGTTGATCAAGAACTAAATTTTTTAAATTCGGAAAATAATTCTTTAAATCATATGAATATAATGAAAAAAATAATTTTATTATTCCTGGTGTATGATCATTATTAAATAAATAAATTTGTTGAAGAATTTTTGAATTTATTAAATAATTATATTTATATATTAAATCAATAAATTGTGAACATTTTATTGAATGAAAATTAATTGATATACGATTAGAAATTAATTCATTAAAACGTTTACTTTTATTTATTAAATAATCAAATGATAATAATAATTCACTATCAGTTAAATAAGAAAATATTTGATAAAATAATTCATTTGGTAAACATAAAATATTTCTTAGAGATTTTTCTTTAGAATTTATTTCAGAAAATTCTTTATTAATAATTGATGATTTAAATCGTTTAATTGATTTTTTAGATAAATTATCATTTATAATAGTTCGTCTTTTAAATGTAGATGATGTTAACATTATTTTAACAAAAACAATTTTATTTAAATAAATCTATTTATGAAACAATAATATTTAATAATATTTTAATTTTCAATAAAAATAATTTCTTTTGTAAAATTAAAAAATCGTTTTATTTTAAAAGATTATTTTAATTGGATTAAAAATCTTTTTATTTATATTAGAAAATAAAATTTTATTAATTAGAGATGTCGTAAGGTATCATTATTTAAGAATTTCATATTAATGAAGACATGATTTTCTCGTTTCGTCAAAAGATAGAAAAGGATTCTTTATTTTTCCAATTTTTCGTGTCACTTCTGTCGAGAAATATTTTATTTTATACTTCAATCTGACCAACAGATCTTAGATCAAAGATTTAATGCTCATTCGTTTTTAATGAAGATTTATATTGATTAATATAAAATGATTAAACTTCTATTAATAGTATGCTATGAAAATAATTTACAATAGTTGATAAATCTTTTCGTGGAAACATTAGAAGTACGGAAAAAAATTCTCCGTCTAAGTCATCCGTAGACAAAATCTCAGCCTTTCACAATTTTGAGAGTGGGTGGAATACCATGCGCGACCATTCAATCTACTGCATCCGTTATTGTTCTGGGGATGAAGAAAAATCTTTTTTTTTACTGACTTTGCACCATTGGCTTCTAACCTGATGATAAGGCTACACACAATCGTATTTTACTTTATATGACTTTCTTAATCTATCAAAATCTTCATCAATATTTTTGATTAGATGGAAACGAATAAGACAATCGATTTAAATAAACTCGTTAGTTAATAATCAATAAACAATGATTCACTGTATCTATTACAAACCTGAGAGATTATTGTTTACTATACACAGGTTCAAAGTCAGCAACAAATTATTCTGTCGAGCTGCGAAATGTCCATTATACGAATATGTTTATGACAAGAAGTTTTATTCTATATATATATAGATATTCTGAAGATAGATGCTTGAGACATACAAAAGCAGACTGTTTGTACTATTAGCCTGTGATAAATAATTATTCATTGATTGTTAATTTTACTTTACATAGATTTTTAAAAGTAACAAAAAAAACATGTAAGAGATTTGTTTATTTCATATTGGCCACAAAGTATGATGTAAGAGCGTCTGACAGTTCCCTTAACATGATTCAGACCTGTATTTGTTCTCTTTTGTTTTGTTTCTATAACTTGTTTCATATTGGAACTTGTGCAATAACATTTATTTTAATGTTGATTCGTTTCAATTCTCTTTCATAACTTTATTGTTGTATGACATGTGCGTGAAAAATAAATTGATTCTTCTATTTTCTATCAGTTTGTGATGTGAGAAAGATCATAGCGATTGAAAGACAGAAAATTGTTTAATAAATCTGAATCAATCAATACATTATTTTTGTTGGATAACAAAAAGATCTTTTTTCGAAAGCAGTGTCAGAAATGAACTGTACTATTTTAATACTACGATGTGTACGCAAGGGAGATGACACCTTTTCCATGGGCTATATTCTTTTGCTCGATTTTGTTCTTTTAATTATATTTTTATCGGAACTTATGTGAGGATTTAGAATCATGAAATCATTCGTTTGATATGTTTAGTATTAACAAAAAAATCAATACTTTAAAGAAAGGTCACTTATGTAGGAAAATGCTAAAAATAGGAGGAGTAGCTAACAACTTTATTATTTCACATTAAAATATTTTCTATGAAAAATTGACCCCTACTTGTACTCAATCTTTTATCCCTTAAATTTCGTCGCGTGGTTTCCTACAGGTAAAATTTTGATGGTAAGATTTTAACCTAAAAAATAGAGTTGTTACAGTATTTTTTCATGCTGATTCCAAACATAATATTTATTTTATATAAAAATCAACTTTCAACAAGATAAATCTGTAAATACTCGTCATCTTTTAGTATTTTGCTATATAAGTGATCCTCCTCTAAAGTATTGATTTGTTTGCTAGTGTTAATAGTGTCAAATGAATCATTTCATAATCGTACATCCTCACATTAGTTTCAATAAAAAATACAATTAAAAGAACAAAAATCGAGTGGAGAGATACAGGCACTAATTCCTTTTTATGGATTTAGATCTAGCAGCAAAGCTAGTTTATTAGAGAAGAAAAAATCGTCGGTTATTGCAAAAAGTGACGATTCAATAGAAACAAAACCTGAAACTATACAATAGTGCCATCTATAAAGATGATCAAAAATGCTAGAAGAATCAATGTATCATTTTGTAAAGATCTGTGAATGTATCAAAAATAATTTAGAAAAACTTTTCAGAAAACGAGATATTCAAGTTTATTAATTCTTTCCAATAGTATCTTTCATTTATTTAAAAATATTATTTGGTATATTCCAAAAATGACATGTTATCAGTTATATTTATATACGATGATGCAACGAAGATATATATATATATGCTGATAAGCTTTCGTTGATATAGCTGTAGAATAAAAAGAACAAACAATAACAACAATAGTGATTTCATATGTCATCGTAAAGAAAAGTAAGGAATTTTCGAATATGGTATAAAAATGAACTGTCTTTGTGTGTATTTATAACATTCAGCAAGTATTCATTACGAAAAGATATGAGCTTACAAATATTGTCTTTTTTAAGACACAGTTATGAGCAGTTTAAAAATTGATCTTTTTCAAAGGAACAAATTAAAGATATTTTCGTTTGGTTATTAAATATTAGACGTTTATTTATTGTTTTAGATATAGAATATATTTTTATGTGTCTATTTCAACCATCTGAAATGTTAATATTTGTACAGATGTATCACAAAAACTAAAGGAGAAATAATGTCTGTTCGAAAAACGGATGGTCGTGAGTATTTTCGCAATAAGTCGAGAATGAAACGAGCCAGAGATCCTCAGTTTTCACCATTAGACTTCAACCATTATTGGATACATAGCCATGCTGAGTTTGGTTGATCCATCTGCTGACTAATCAGGTCTTTTCTCGATAGCATTAAAAGGAAACATGATTATGAAAAACTTTTTAGAGTTGATCTGATAATTTTATTTGATTATCTGATAGGGAAAATGTGCTGTTGTGGTCCATGTAAGGCCGACCCTTTTATCACGTATCGTTATATATTTATAAGAGCCTCACTGAGACCCCTGATTTTCACACTAATAGATACACAAGCGGTAAGAAATATATCGCGATATGGGTGGTTCATCATGCTGCTTCTAATAGTGATAACAGTTTTTTCATTTCAAGCAATCCAAAGTGCCAAACAAGGAATGCCACTTCTTATATTTCTCATATACACACAGTAGAGACTGCGTTTAGCATTCAAAATTGGTCAAATCTAAAAGTTGTTGTCACTACTAGAATCAGCATCATGAATTACCCGTATCGAGATATTATTCTCACCGCTCGTGCGTCTATTGGTCGAAATCAGAGGATTCAATGAGGCTCTTATAAATCTATAACGATACGTCATGGAAAGATCTGCCTTGCGTGGATCGCAAGACCATACTTTACTCTATCAAACAATCAGGGCTGTCGCGACTAGGATGGGGGGGGGGAAGGGAGGATACCCTCCCCCAATCTTGAGAAATTTTCTTTTTTTTGCTCGCCGTTTTATGAAAAATTTTCAAAAGTTTTAGAAGAGTTTTCGAAAAATTTTTAATAAATCTGTAATTTTTTCTTCAAAATTTCGATAATTTATAAGCACTTCTGAAAAATGTTTTGTCCCCCTCCCAATCTTTAGCCCTTCGCGACAGCCCTGAAAACAATCAAACAAACCCATTAGATCAAATCTAAACAGTTTTTCACAACTATGTTTCCTTTGATTGCTATCGAGAGACGATCTGATTGGTCAGTAGAGGGATCAATCAAATTTAGCATAGTTATGTGCCCGATAATGTTTGAAGACTAATGGTGAAAATTGCAGGTCCCTAGCTCGTTTCCTTCTTGGGTTATTGCGAAAATATCCACACCCTTCTTTTTTGTAAACAGATGTGAATGTGTCAAAAATTATTTTGACACTTAAAGGAATTTTTATTCGAAAAATTTGAATGGACTCCATGGCAGTTCCGTGCGACAAATTTATTACTTTTTTTCCAGCGGCACTCGTTCGAACTTCTATTAATTAGAAGAACAATATATAACTATATTGAATTTCGATATGGGAATGAGGTTATAAGATCTATCCTTTTAATATATTTGAATCCATTAATTTATGTTTATACGACAGATATTATATTCTGATTGTATTAGAAGGAAACCATCGTTTAGAGCACTCTTTAAAGAAAACTTGCTCAGAAACCTAAAGAGAGTTATCGGTTTTGTTCCCAGATATAGTCCTGTATAGATTTTCGCAATATGATTTTCGAGCTCTTCGAACTCTATTGGAAAACCCAGTGAGATTTCTGAAGCATCGGATACTTTCTTTACGTTTTCCATCTCGCTGATCAGGAAGCTCTCAACAGATATTCGATATTCTAAAAATGAGTTTTCTATCTAACTAAGAGTGATCTAAATTTAGAAGTCAGTTAAATTCTTGTGATTCTGTAGTTTTTGAAATGCAGACATGTGGATTCAAGCACATTTCTAGAAAATGTGGCAAAATTAAAATTACTACAAATTTTTACCAAATATCTGATCGTTCAATTTTGATGTTTCCTAAAGAAATCAGATATTTACTTTTTCACAGTTCAATATTCTCCGTTGGAGAAAAATGTCAAATAAATATTTATAGCTGTGCCGCAGAAATCTTATGACATAAGCAGTTGGTAGCTACTTATTATTATGTAAAATTCTAAATTTATATCAGCAAAGAACACTCACCATACATAAAAAGTGCCATAAGAATATCACTTATTAGATATTTAATATATTTCTAAAACTTAAATTCGTTTAATATAAAAGATCGTAGAAGAATTACGCATGTATTTACTTTAGATATTTAGATTCCTAAGCTGGTAAAAGATAATCAAAATATCAAATATTTGTTTTTTAATTTCAGATTTACTTCATATACAACGCACCCTCACCCAACACCCATTTTCACCCACACCCTCAAGAATCACTCTCACTCTCAAAATTCTTGGACTCAACGTGAAGTCTATAAGTCTTGATAAACTAGATTGATGAATTACGTTTACTTGTTAATGTTTTAGGCTTATATCAGTTATATCTTGGAATCATTGAGACTTTTTAAGTCATTATCACGAATTGAGTCCGACTTTCGTTCTTTTCACAGATGTCAAAATGAATCTTTTAAAGTCTTAATGTTGATAAAAGTAAGTGTTTAGAATTTAATGGAAACTGTGAAATTAAACCGAATGAAATCTTAAAGTCAGAATTTAAAAATAAGTTGGAATTTCCAATTTATACAGTTCTCTTATCTCTAAAGGTTAACTATTCGTTATATCTCAGATTTCAAGTCTGCCAAATTCATTCCATTGATGTTTGTAAGATTCTTAAAGCATTGAAGAGTTCAAGTCTCTCAAATGTTTAGGCACAGGTGGAATTTTTTTTATTGAATACAGTTAAATAAATTTGTTTTTTTTTGTAAAATACAAATATTTATTTCATTTTGTAGTAATCATGCGAACTTCATTCTAACTATAGTCACAACTCCCCGATTTGTCTTCTGTGTAAATTAACTGAAAGAGTCTGCAAGCTTTAGAAAATTTCATTATTGTTTAATTGAAATTTGCTACCAAACATACTAATGTTTGGACATCGAAGATTACATAAATTAGTGTAGAAGGAGGAACTCGAGACTCTCTGAATAACAGAACGACTTAGTCGAGCTCTTTGACTATTACAGAAAATTTCATCATATTGCATTCACATTGAAAGAGTAAAAACTGGAAAAGATTCTGTTGAAAAGAAAGAATTCTTTTTGAATTGTAAGAGATCTAAATAACTTTTATAAAATAGTTTTTATAGACACCGACTAAGTTTTCTTGCAGTGAATGTCTTATGACGTTTGAATCTTTAAACTATACCATGGAATACGAAAAGAAAAAATATAATCGAATGATCTTCGCGTATTTTTATGAACCCTAATGATTTTCTGAGGTTTTTCTTTCGAAAACTCAAAGATTTGTGAAGATTCAGAAAATTTTAAGAGTTACGAGGATATGTTAAGAATCTACTCCAGATCTCTTACAAACGATCCACGGTTTCTAGTGCCCAAAAATTGAAAAAGGTTTTCAATAAGAGAACATCGAAAACACAAAAGTACACTAGAATACAGTCAAGGTCTTTGGAAAGACATTTTAATCGATAGAAATTTCTACGGAAACTTCTCCCTTCTGGTAAATAGCACCAAGATTTCTTGACTCAGTTTCTGGAATATCTAATAGTTTTCGGGTGTCTAGAAACTCATAGAGTGTTTTCAGAAATTCAACATGAGTTCGGAAACCTTGATGGATACGTTTATAGTTTTCCAGAAAAAAGAGTGAATAGTCTGCTCTCACCCTTATTCGTTTAATTTTATGTTGAAATAAATCTTGAGACTTCTAACAAAACCCCAAAATGAAATTCTGACAATTACTGAACATCAAAGAGCAAGTATGCAAGAAGCAAATGTGTCTGGAAAGCGGTGAAAATAGGCAAACATCACGGAGACAATTGTTTGGGAATACATTGACGTGATTCGCTTTGAATAGAAATGAGTGCAGATATCGGATTTGAAGTTGAAAGCGTAATATTGCTAAAAAAATGTTCTCTTAATTTTCTCTTCAGATATTGCTTTTCTTCGTTACTTATCCAAATAGAATCATATATTAGCATGACCAAAAGTATAGAAGCAACTGAAGGAACATATGTACGAATGTCTGATATGGTTGAAGAACCGAAAATAATGCTGCTGCCAATTCAAGGATATGAAGGGATGCCGTTATTGTCACTTGAAGAAGCTGTTTTACCACTTGTCCCCATATTACCACATGTTCAAGATTATGCTTTTGTTGCTAAAGAACGCTGCACAATTGAACTAGCTGATGGTCTCACACGCGATCAATTGGCATCCATTATGCTCTATACTATGGAATGGCAACCACACGATCAATGTCTTTATTTCGTACTAAATGCCACTCTTCGTGCTGAAGATAGAAAATCATTAAAACCATGGTTTTCTTACTTAAAACTTATTCTGAGTGGACTCGCGAGATTACCATCTTCTCAGCGTACTGTATATCGTGGAGTGAAAATGGACCTAAGTAAAGAATATGCTAACGGGACGACATTCATTTGGTGGGGATTTTCTTCATGCGCATCACATATTCAAGTACTTAAGAATGATCTATTTTTGGGTAAAACAGGAACTAGAACATTATTCACAATCGACTGTAATAGTGGCAAAGATATCAGTCGATATTCTTTTTTTAAAAAAGAAGAAGAAGTTATTCTTCTTCCTGCTCGGCAATTTCAAGTTGTTGCCTGTCTTGAACC
This sequence comes from Macrotrachela quadricornifera, assembly GCA_022393335.1. NCBI lineage: Eukaryota > Metazoa > Rotifera > Eurotatoria > Philodinida > Philodinidae > Macrotrachela > Macrotrachela quadricornifera. Next base: position 1,304,042 of record JAJEKB010021311.1, read on the forward strand.
AGCACCTGGTTTTCATATGATTCAACTGAAAGAAATAAAATCTCAAATTACTCTCTTGGAACCAGTGATCATCAATCCTGACACGGAAATATTATTATTAGGTAAGATTAGAAAAATAATTTCAACTGTCACATATTTAGTTAATCTCACTAAAAACGAATAATAAGTTCATTGAGTGATATTTAGTATTTCAAAACTGATTTTTAACCAAAAATTACCTCTCGAATCACGCTATATATTAGAAACTCGATAGAAAAACATACAGTGGAATATCGAAACACACTGCTATAGTTTATGAAACTTTGAAATCGAAATATTGAAGAGTTAAGAAAATCAATTTAAAAGCTTTTCCAGTTGAATGAATAGTACACAGTGGGTAACCAGGTAGAAATGACCTCAAATTCTATTTTGCCGAGTTAAAATATTGAAATGAATACGTCTTTAGTTACTCTATCGTATCCGAAAATTAGAGTCCTAGAATTCAAATCAAACTCCGAAAAAGTTCATGGCCAGGAAGTTTGTTTATAAATCTATAATAATAAAAAGATTTTTCCTGTTGTTATCTTATTAAAATATTTTAAAATGAAAAACTATCCGAAACGAATGACTGACATATGATTTTTACTGTCTCGAAAATTCATTTTGTTTGGGGAGAAAGGGACTAGAAATAAAATCGGTAGTGAACAGAAAATGGGTCTGAAAACCCGTCTTATCGTACTTTGTAAATACTGTAAAGAGTTCTTATCCGATTGACTTAAGAGTTTCATCAGTCTTTATCCCATATGTAATTTATTGGTGATTATAGCGCTGTCTTACGCCTGCGAATATAGGCGACGGTCGAGGTTTTCGTTCTAAAATCATTGCTTTTTGCGAATATAATACCATCGTAGCGCAAAACCAAGGAGATATTCGGAATCAGCTCGTCGAGTTTTACCTAATCATATATAAAAAAGAGCATTTTTTGAAAGTTCTTTTCTTTAACCCTTATGAAGAAAAAATTCAAGTAATGAATCATTGCGTGTTTTCGAACGCTACAAAAGGTGTTTACTTAATTAAACTCAAATATTTACCAGTTGTACACTTTCACATTAACTTATATTTGGCTATTGATGCTGTATCACATCAGGAGTCCTTATATTAAGCTAGAAGTCATTATCTTTTCCACTGCAATCATTTTGTAATAAAAAAAGAGAATAATATTGGAAATCAGAGCTTGGAATTACGTCTGATTGATAGAAACCGTTTCTAAGTAAAAGAAATTAATGTCTGCCTGCTATGCGAAAGTTGCTCACTATATAGTGATTGAATGATTATGGAGTGGGAACATAACCCATTATTAAATAATGAAAGGGATTATTCTTAGATACAATATATGTTAATAAAAGAAACGTACAGTTATTGTAGCAGACAATATTATTTTGAAGAACTCTATTCAATTTAATGTTGACTATGGTGAAAATTAATTTAATAATCATTTTAGTACAATTTTTAGTAAGAATTCCTATATTCGTTGAGCAGATACGTAAGTTTGATTTTAAGGTTCGAAATAATATTAAAATACTGAGCAATGTAAATGAAAAGTTTATCGATTAATTAATATTATTCTGATTCATGCAATGCTCACTTATCGATCACTGGAAGACGAGTATCAACGAGAACAGATATATATTCATGTAGAGTACCTCACAATTTTCCCAAACTAAAAAGCGAAGAAAAAATATGAGGAAAGGATAATAAATGGAGATACATAGTTTTTACTACAAATGTTCATTGTAGTTGAAAAGCGGCTGTTGCAACGGTGTGTTAGACGAAAAGTCTACCTTGCTGCAGTCGAACTGCTACGATTTTCAAAAAATTGTAACTGTTGTGGTAGCGGTAGTGATGACAGCTTCGCCATGGGTATCTCTTGTATGATTCCTGGGAGGAAAGACAAAAGAAACTTCATTAGAAAATGGCAAAAAATGGATACATATCTCCTAGAAAGATACAATGATCGATTTAATTTCTAGATAATAGATGAGAAGTGAACGTAAGATATGTTTTGTGCATATTTCACATTTTTGATTTCTCGAATATGTAACTCTAAGAAAAATTCAAGTTCATTGTGACAAATATTCAATCTTTTAAGTTTGAAATCTTTATGAAAAAGAGAAGAATATTTATTTTACTTATGATAATTGTTGATATTTTTAGACCATGAAACTGATCATTCAATAGATATTGACAATCATGTATTGAAATCAATTAAAGATGAAATAATACGTCTTCTTCGATTCGAAAACGATAAGAATAAAAATAAAATGATTGATGATTTATCAGAAAATGGTCGACAATCATTAGTGAATTATCAAGATGATATTATACCAAAGATCTATAAAGAACAAATAAATGGTAATGATAATGAATTAATAAAATTATTAAAAAAATATTTTGAACAAAAATGGAAAATCAAATATGGCTCATCACATGAATGGTTTATTTTATATCTAGAACAACATAAAGACAATGATAATACTACATATGAAAATGTTTTAACTCGTACAGCTGAATATGGAAATAAATACATGAAAAATTGTCCAATTTTATCAATTGTTTTACAATTGTTATTCAAAAATATTGATAATAAATGTTTAGAAGAAGATAATCTTTTTAATGATTTATGGATTACAATAACAAATGATGGGTTAAAATCAATTATTGAATATTCTAAATATATTTCAGAAATAGTTGATAAATTAATAAACAAAAAAGAATTAATATTATTTCAAGCATTACGTGAATATTATCATCAAGAATTGTTTCAATTACTTAAACGAAATAATATTGCCGATACACAAATTTTATATGATTTAGTATTAGATAATATTGTTGAATATGGTTGGATAGATGGTATAAAAGCAAGCGAAAACATAATAGCACCTAAAAATTATAAAATATTATTAGAAAAACTTCAGTTTTTTCAAGGTAATGAAATGATTACTTTTTGTAGAAAATCCCATAGTGTTAAATTGATCACACTTCAGTTAAATACTCTATAGATATATTTGAATATTTTGATTTCAATATTGTTGAGTGTATAATGGTATGATGACATCTTTGTATTAATATCATCATACTATTATTTTGCGTATCGACAAACTACACGTCATGAAGTACGATAGAGTGATCATCTTATTATTCAATCATCGACTATATATCTCCAGAATTGAAGAATTTTATTAAAGTCGATATAATGACTTTATTCAGGACAAAAGAGGGGTAAAAAAGTAGTCAATGTGAAATGGGATACGACACTGATATTAAGAGTAGAAATAATTAGATGAGTCCTGGCGAAAAACTTCTCTATAAATAATATATCATTCAATCATGAAATAAGTTAAATTACATATGAACAAACGTCTTTTCACATCTTCAACTTTTTTCAGTCATTGAACTCAATGAAACAAATGTCATTATTATTGATTAGAGCGTAAACATGAAATTGAGACGATAAAAGACCAAATGTCAGTAAAGAATTCATGAGTTTTCATAGATTATTTCTCTAATTCTCACTTTCTAACTTATGACCCCATCTATGCTTCTTTTTTTAATACATTAATTACAGGCAAATTGATCTATGTCATACAATTTCATTATGAGAAAAGAAATTAGCTATTATTTTTTATTCTTAAATCTTTTATTCATTTCTATACATTAATTATTTTAGTGAAACCAAAAATTGATATCAATCCTACTGATGTGACATGCTTATTAAATGAAACAGCTGAATTAAATGTTAAGTTTTCTGTATTACCAAAATCAACTGTTACATGGCATAAAGGTGATGATACTGAAATAAAATCTAATGATCATTTTCAAATTATTAATGATGACAATGGACAATCCAGATTAATTATCAATAATACTACACTACAAGATTCTCAAGTATATACAGTTCGTGCAACACATAGAGATAGATTCGTTGATGCAAAGGTTAATTTAAATGTTAAAGGTAAAATAAACAAAAAAATCATTAAAATCTAGTAATCTTTTTTTCATTTTATAGGAGTAATTCCAACATTAAAAAATAATCTTGAATCTCAAACAATTAATGTCGATGATGAACTTATTTATCGTCTTGTTATTATTGATGGTCGACCAACACCAACTGTTAAATTTTATAAAGATGGCAACGAAGTTGATCTAGTTTCTATTGAACAATCAACTGACCCATATGATACAACTCTTACTGCAATTCTTCGTATTCAAAAAGTAACACTCACCGATCAAGGTGAATATCAAGCATCTATCGAAAACTCTGCTGGTATAGTCAAAACTAAAAAAGCTTTTGTTACTGTTCAACAAATACCTGTTTTTCTTAAAACACCTGAAGATGCTTCTGTTAGTGACGGTAAAGAAATCACCTATGAAGCTCAATTTTTTGCTTTTCCAATTCCAAAAGTAACTTGGTTACTTAGTGAGAAACCATTAACACCAAATACAGATTGTTCTATTATATTTGATAATACAGCACAAAAAGCATCATTAATATTACATAAAGTTAATGCTGATAAACATTCGAGTAAAATAACTTGTCAAGTAGAAAATTCAGTAGGAAAAATTACACATGATGTTAAACTTAATGTTCTGACAAAACCAAAAATGCTAAAACCATTAAAAGATGAAACAGTCATTCAAGGACAAGATATTGCATTTACAATTGAATCAATTGGATATCCATTACCTAAATCACAATGGTTTTTTAATGATAGACCTATATCAATAAATGATCAACATTTTCAAATTATAACACCAAAAGAAGGAGAAAGTTTATATCAACTTAAAATCAAAAACATAAAATCAACGGATGAAGGTGTTTATAAAGTAATTATAACTAATTCTGAAGGTGAAACAAATAGTCAAGCTAATTTAAACGTTTATACTCCACCGGTTATAAGTTCTCTTCCATCTAAAATTAACGTTATGCAAGATCAACAAATAATAATTTCATGTAAAATACTTGGAAAACCAAAGCCAGAAATAAAATGGTTCAAAGGAAGTCAAGAATATCCGCTTAATCAAAGAGGTGTTCAATTTATTGAAGAAAGTGATAATACAATTAAATTAATTATTGATAATGCAACAGAGAACGATCAAGGAAAATATAGTGTTACTCTTCAAAACTCAATTGGACAAATCAAATCAGGTGGGACAAATGTGACGGTCAATAATGAATCCGGTATGCTAGTCAAAGGGTGGCGATCTCTATTTGGTGCCTCTCAAGGTATAGTGTGAATTTTGTTTTCCAAGCGAATCTAACAGTGTGCTAACCATACTGAGATTTACTAGTAATCCTTTCATACAATCAATCTAAAAAATTCATGATTAAATAGTTTTTATTAGAAAGAAAAACGGTGAACAATAAAACAAAGAACTTTAAAAAAAACTAGATTTAGAAATTTCATGAATAATAGAATCAAGTTTTATATTCAAATTTCGATAAGTATACATCATAGGTAATTGATTAAGTGTTGTTTCTGATATTGCTCAACAAAATTTGTAGCCAAAAAGAAGTATTTGATTCGTTGCAACACTATTTTTCGACAAATTGAAATGTGATGATGCCACTAACAATAATGAAATGGATTGTGACTATTCTAATTTAAGAATTTAAAAGTCGATTAAAGAACAAAACGTATTGAATTTTATTTGAAGCCAGTAACTTTGATTTTTTCATCCTCTTGTTTTATTATTATCACCTACAAATTTGATTCTTTTTTTAAAAATTTTGTTGATATCGGTTAGGTTTTTAATCTGAGAGAGAGAAAGAAAGATCTGAATAAAATTTTGAAGCAAACAACCTTAACAATAGACAAATTCATATATCATCAGTACAAATCAGAGTTATTTCCACAAAAGTTAGTGGAAAGAACAGAATTTTTTCTACAAACATTAAAATAACTTTTAGGCGTGCACTTATATAGAATATTTGTTTTTAAATCTGGGTTTGAATGCCGTTCTATTTTGAGTACCTTAAACTTTTATTCATTTCTGTCTACAATTCTGAAATATTTTCGAATTAATTATTAACTGATGAAAATAGTGACCGATATATTCTCTTTGAATTGTCACCATTATTCAATAGAGAGCTATACTAATCATTGAAACAACCGAGACTAATACTTTTAGTGACGCTATTCATTTGAAGATTTTAATTATTTTGGATCAACATTTATCCACAAGATTTGTTTTAAAAAACTATGCCTTTATTTCAATTTACGAGAGACTGTCGGTCGTCGGATTACTGTGCTGCTCGATCTGCCACTGATTACAATTACGAGCGAAAAATTATTCATTTAGAACCGCTGCTATGAACATATGTTTTGTAGGACTAACATATTTTACGAACGAAAATAGAGAGTAGAAGTTTTAAGAGGAAGTTTTATGGATTCTCCTCTCCTCCCCATTGTAGACCATTGCAAGTAGAAGCAAACGGCGTAGGTCATTGGATGCAAACTATTCCCTAACAACCAAGGACAACACATATCAGACTTCTTTTCCATAGTTCCTTAGCAATGGAAAAAGGCGTCGAACAGCATTAACAAGCTTTCGATCTTTCGAAAACACTCTAGAACATTCCAGAATAGAGTCTGCATCAAACTCCAAAACCGGACTCCGACTCCACTGGAGTCAAAATTAGAGTTGGATTTACATGAAAATATTTTCGGAGACGAATAAGAGCCCAAATTATGACCAGTCTCGACTATAAATCCTATTAAAAGACTTCTCACAATAAAAGATCCGATATCTTTTTATAATATGAGAGAGAATGTTCATGAAGATGTAACTGATTAAAATGATGACATATTGTACAATGTGAGATGTTAAATTGAGCAATTCGTGCATTTTAGAAGTGAAGTGAGATTTTATTCTTAAATTTCAAAAAAATTCATGAGTGATTTTCTAATTGTTTTCAATAGATAACTCAAACATCATTTTTAAAATCACTTTTTTAAAGTTAAAATTATCTTGTTGCATTCTTACTCTATGACAAATTAACACTGTTCATCTGTAACGTTAACTGATCTTTTTAAAAATTTTTAGGAGTACATCCAACCGTCAGATCTTTTCTATGAATACAAGACTAGTTAAAGACTCAATTACTCTTTTATCAAAATGTTGCCCGTTTTCTGTTGAACAGAGTCATTTAATTATAAATCTTCCATCACATTTTAGTTTTACAAAAAAACGTTCTTTCTGAGCAAAGGGTCCAAAAGCTATAGTTTTATAAAAAATGCACCTCCTTTCCAACAATTCGAATAAAAGTATCCTGTAGATAAAAGAAAGAACGTGATCTGAAATTTTCACGGTATCGTACACGTTTATTAATTATTTTCTTACTCTATATTTAATAGTTTCATCACATCTTCGATATCGCAACATGAAACTCGAAAAAATGATCAATGACCAAAAAGACAAGTCAGAAGTTTCCTTAAGGGGGGACTTACCCCACCCTGACCCCCAATTTTTTTTCGGCCA
>JAJEKB010021311.1:1320757-1352974 GCA_022393335.1 Macrotrachela quadricornifera
ATTCACAGACACTCACTGAACTGGGTCTTGAAAACAATCAAATAGCAGATGTTGGAGCACATCATCTCGCTAATGCATTACGAGAAAACAAGGTGATCCTCATCTGCTCTTCATCTCTCTCTCTCTCATGCCTATTTTTTCCCTTTTCATAGACACTCACTCTGCTGACTCTTCAAAACAATCAAATAGGAGATGATGGAGCGCAAAATCTCGCTGATGCCCTACGAGATAACAATGTGATCCTTATTTCCTCTTTATCTCTCTTTCATATCTAACTTTATCTTTATTTACAGACACTAAAGAAATTGTATCTCTTCGGTGAAAATAACATTTCTTCGTCACTTAAAAACCAACTGGAAGCAAAAGACAGTCGATTGAAAGATTAATAACTTTTTTTCTTTAATAATTCGCTAATAAACAATTGCATTGAAAATTTTTTGTTTTATTACTATTCTATTTGGGCGCGCGTGACTAGAGGCATCGTTGGTTTAAGATGACACTAACGAGGGAACATTCCCAGGTGCTCCACTCCGATTTCGTCCGTTCATGCATCATTCGATAGCGGACTTCGAGTAGATAAAAAGCTCAAAAGGTTTTCGGCCGACGGCAGTTTGTTTGGAAATTTGAACCATTTTATTAGAATTATAGCCTATAGCACGGTTTAGATCAACAAAACGAATGATGGTATTTCAACCTGAAGTTTTACCCACAGATAGACCTGCTTGTAGCTAGAATACTCTGAAATTTTCAGCTCGAAGAAATGTCTCATTCTCGATATACTGAATTTCCAAAAAACGTGAGATTCTGACATCTCTCATTGGGTACAAGTGTTTTTTTGAAAATTCAACATTTCAAGAATGAAACATTCTTTGGAGCTGAAAATTTCGGGGTATTCTAGCTACAAGCAGGTCTATCTGTGGGTAAAACTTCAAGTTGAAATACCATTATTCGTTTTGTTAATGTATACCGTACTATAGGCTATAATTCTAATAAAATGGCTCTAATTTCCGAACAAAACGCCGTCGGCCGAAAACCTTTTGAGTTTTTTACCTACTGGAGATCCGCTACTGAGTGATACATGAACGAACGAAATCGGAGCGGGGCAGCTGTGAATGTTCCCTCGTAAGGCAAAACAGTATAGGCATAGTCTCCGCACCTTTTAGGATACAGAGACTTCTGGGTCTATTGTGTTATCCTAATCTGTCAGTGTCTCTAGGACCGAGGTATTGTTCCCATCAGGGAGGAGTGAGAAAAAAAGTAATAAATCACTAGCCTAATTAATGTTTTTTTCTTTTAGTAAAGTATTGTCATTGATCTGTGTTATTTATATTAAGAAAATAAAAAGTCATAGTTCCATTATAATAAGGTGTGGCCTGCACTTTATCATAATGGGATTATGATTGAAAAGAACAATGAAAAGAAGATGAGTTTACATTATTAAAGTCGAAGTTGAGGATGAGATCAATGACTTTTTGATAATATATCACTAATATTATATATAAATGAATTTAATTTTAAATATGTGTTTAATAAGAAGTGAAATATTATAAGATTACAAAAATGAGCGTATGATACGATATATTCATTTTTAATTATATAATTGACAATTTGAGTGGTCAGACTAATGTATATATGATTGTTTGAAAAAGTCAATGGATCATCATTTCCTTCTTGTTGAGTATAGACGTCGATCAATAGACGTATGTGTGTGGTCACATTGTTTGATAAATGTATCCAATAAAAAAATGTACCTATGTAAACAAAATGTACGATACTGTAATCAAATAGAATTTATACACTGTTTTATAAAATTGAATTTTCTTTGTATATCATCTAATAGAATAATAGATAAAATCTTCATTTAGCATTTTTGATACATACCAAGCAAAAAATACTAAAATTACACAATTTCTCAGAGATTTTATTTGATTTTCTCTTTGAAATAAGCAAAGTGATGTTAAAATTAGGTTTTTGGTAGAATTGATTATAAAATCTTGAAAAACTTACTAAAAGTTCGCAATTTTTTCGTATAAAATCGAACATTTTTCAAAATTTTCCCAGTTTCATATTTAGTTGCTCTTCGTGATCGGAGATTATAGAAGCACTGATACATTTTCCAACTACGAGTTTTTCCTTATACAACTTGAACATGTTGATATGTAGAACAAAGTATAGGAATTCTAGGTTTGCATAATCATAGTTGTTTAGTCACAACCATGGTTGTGATCATGATTATAACTATAAAAAAAACTATACACACGTTTTCTGATAGCTACAATCGATGAATCATCAAATAGATTGAGATAATCTCCATATTCTTTTCTGAACAATATTAAATGTTAAATATGAAATAATTTAATCATTATCGATAATTTTCGAATAAAATAAATAAAATAAAAATAGACTATATTTTTATTCGAAATATTTCACTCATTGAAATATATAGTTTTTTCTTTATGTAACGAAAATAAAAAATGGAAATTTATTTGAATTATTTTATTATTGAGAATAAAAAATATTTATTGATTCTTGCTTTGTTAAACAAACATGAAGAACATTTTTTATTAGAAAGTAAAAAAAAAATAAGATTTTTATCATTATGTAAACAAAGATAAAATTAAAAATTCATTTAGGATAGCTGCTTTTCTAACGATAAATAGTTTATTTTTCACTCTCATTAATCATTTTTATTACTAAGAAAAAAGGTAAAATTTAAGAAATTTTTCTTCAAATTTTAAAATTGATTTTTCAATTATCATTAATTTTGAATGATATAATATTGAAAAGAACTAATGAAACATTATAGACACAATATTTAGATATCCACATATCTTTAAGGGGACCCCCCCCCCCTTTCGTAGCAAAAAAACACCGTTTTTTTGCTACGAAGGGGGGGGGGTCCCCTTAAGGCAGTTATTTTCATACTGTGTATCAAGAAAAACGAGTGTTTTGTTTTCATATTTTGAGAAAGTATATTTATATTTGATAGTCTATGTGATTAATACGCTCAAAAACGAGAAGATCATAAGATCTTAAATATATAAAAATAACTTATTCCATTCATAAATAGAAATATTTACCTTATACTCACTAAAAAGCAGGGTTGCTAAATCCAAATTTAAAAACCCAGGAGATCTTCAAAAAAACAGGAGTTGACCAGGAGAAAATCCAGGAGACTTTTATCGAAATTAGGAAGCTTTTGATGGTCTTTTTTCGAAGGAAAGTGGAATTTTCATTAGCGCAAGTGATTCAGATCTTCTGGTGACGAGGTAATAGCCACATTTTTCTGTGATACTATATATAGGCGTGAGCAGTCAATGAGATACTCTATCTGCTATCTTTCTATTATTAGTTGAAGAACCTATTCATGATCTGACCAAATTATCACCCTGATCGTTAAGCTGCTAAATTTCAAATATTAGCTGCTGATCGCTATCCTATATGAAATCATTCAGTCCCGTAATAACTGATAGGATACAATTTTAGGGACTAAATAATCTCATATAAGATAGCGATCAGCAGATAATATTTGAAATTTAGTAGTTTACCGATGAGAGTCATAATTTAGTCAGAGCACAGATAGGTTCTTAAACTGATAATAGAAAGAAAGCAAATGAGGTATCTCACTGACTGTTTATGCCCATACAATCTGTCAAGAAAGTCTGCACAAAATATTTGCTCAGCTTTTGGTCTTTTAAAAGATAGTTGTGAAAGTTCAAAACAGTTAGTAAAATTCGGTATTCTATGCTCTTTAGGAATATGGACTCAGAAATCGGATATCTTGTTTTATTCGAGAGCTGTGAGAGAATCTTTCAAGAAGCCTGAAAAAGTAGTTTGGATAAAAATTTTTTTCTTATATTTGCACTATTGGAATCCAAAACTAAACGTTGGAATTTTTGTTTATATATCAGTTTGTAGAGTAAACTTTGCTCTACAAAACAATATTTGATTTAATTTTTGTCTTAAAATAATAAGGCAGCTAAAAATTCGCTTTCCTATCATTTTTGTTTTTAGAAACACCGAATTTTTGTCCAAGTCACTTTTTAGTCAGAAAAGCAACACTTAAAAAATGCTTCTAGAATCAAGCTACTGTTGGGTGCGATATCGCATTTTGTAAAGAAGTACTTTCTTTGAAAAATCAACAACCCAGACAAATTTTAGCACCTTCAAAATAGGACCTAGGGAAGTTAGTAAAAACCTGTTTGTTCGCCATCCAAAATCAATTTCAAGTTCATATTTAGAGAGAACATAAAGTTCTGATCACAATCTTTAGTTTTTTACCCATGTGAAAACTATTCAAGCAGGCAAAAAATGAACAAATATTTGTGCAACGACTTTCTTGACATAGGTTATATTAGATGAAAAAATAAAGATAATCATGTGTTCTATATTACTGTTTATTTCATAATTATTTACAAAATATACAAAAGAAAGCAAGTAAATTCTACTTAGAAATTGAACCAAAAATATCAGTACATAGAAATCATAAATTATCATCCATACTGATTGTGTTACCTTAGCCATATGATTATATTTTTCTGATGATCGAATTTGTTTCAATAAATCCTGATTGTTCAAAAAATGATCGTAAAGCTCTGAATAGTTATATTGAGTATTCAGTTTAATTGTTAATTCTGCATCTACAAGATCATGCTTCATGCTATTTCGATTATTATTCCACAAAAATTTCATGTGACTGAATACTGATTCACAAAAAAAGCGTTTAAGGCTGATACAGAAAAAAACGAATTGAATCAGTTTTCTAAAATTAGGAATATTATCACCATTTCTTGAAGTAGAATTTATTTGCAAGAAATGATTGATAACTTTAATTTTATAAATATCAACAAAATTAACATATTTTCTTATTGATTGCTACGGTCCTTAAACAGTGTGATGCTTGTGTTCTTCTCTTCCTTTTTATCATTTTTCTTATCTTATTTTGGTGATTCAAACTGTCGCTAGAAGTCAAGATGAGAAGAAAATTTAGAAACCAGGAGAAAGACTCAAAAGCCAGCTCCTGGTACCAGGAGATTTTTTAACCAGAAGAAAAGCCTAAAAACCAGGAGGTTTGGCAACCCTGATAAAAAGTAGTGTTATCTATGATTTATTTTTTTTATGATCAAATATCATCACTACTGATAGAGAAGAAAAATCGGAAAAGTAGTATGTATATACAATTATATTGAAATGAAAAGAATCGTGCATATAGTTCTATAGTGAACAGAGGCCGAATCGAACCGAGTCTTTCTTAATAGAGTTAGGTTCGGTTCGGCTTGTCTTTAAAAAGTCGGTTCAGTTGTCCTTCGATTGGAGTAGTATTGCTACCATTTAATTAAGACTAAATCAGAAGTCAAAACTTAGTTCTCTGACGATCAGCATCGTCACATGAAAGTTCATATTCGTATCAATTAACATTAATAAATACACTTTTAAATTATAATGACATGTTTTGTTTGATATACGGAAATCAAATTATTTTTAATGCTGATACTAATCTCATACAATCACCGAAGATTATGTATTGCACTTTAGAAGACTAGAGATATTTATGAAAGAAAAATCAAAACATTTGTGCCACATAGAAGAGATCTATAATCATAAACACAATTTATGTAACTAAAACTAAGAGAAGAAAAGAGATTCCAATGTGAAAATACTAAATTAAGCATGTGAAACAATCGATAAATATTTGCTTTTGTCTTTCTCGATGGCATTATACTTTTCTAAATCGATGATAGTTAAATCACTTATATTTCATCTGACATTAAACTATGATCATTTTTTATATTTCGAAATTACTTCAGGTTCAGTTCGTTTATGACCCCTGATAGTGAAAGAAGTTAAATAAAAGAAAAAAGAGTCAGTGTCTTTTCCATGGGCTATACCCCTCCGCTCGATTTTTGTTCTTTTAATTACTTTTTTATTGGAATTGATATGAGAATATAGGATTATGAAATCATTCGTTTGATATGTTTAATATTAGCAAAACAATCAATACTTTAGAGGAGGGTCACCTATATAGAAAAATGCTAGAAATAGGAGAGAGTAAGCTAACAGCTCTATTATTTTACGTTAAATTATTTTCTATGAAAACTTGATCTCTACTTCCACCTAACGTTTTATCTGCTAAATTTTGTCCTGTAGTTTCTCACAGGTCGAATTTTGATGGGCATATTTTAACGTGAAAAATAGAGCTGTTAGCGTACTTTTTTATTTTGATTCCGAATATTTATTTTATATGAAAAACAACTTTCGACAAGATAAATCCTTAAAAACTCTTCGTTCTTTAGCATTTTTCTATATAAATGACTCTCCAGCGAAGTATTGATCTGTGGTAATATTAAAAATGTCAAACAAATGATTTCATAATCTTACATCCTCACATTAGTTTCAATAAAAAAAATAATTAAAAGAACAAAAATCGAGCGGAGAGATACAGGCATTAATTTCTTTTCATGGATTTCGATCTAGTAGCAAAGCTGGTTTATTAAAGAAAAAAAACCGTCAGTTATTGCAAAAAGTGAGGATTCAATAGAAGCAAAATCTGAAACTGCATAATAGTGCCATCTATAAAAATGATCAAAATTCTAAAACAATCAATATATCGGTTTGTAAGGATCTGCGAGTGCATCAAAAATAATTTAGAAAAACTTTTTTCAAAAAATGAAATATTCAAGTTTATCTTTTCTTTCTAATAGTATTTTTCATTTATTTAAAAATGTTATTTTGTATATTCCAAAGGTAAAATGTTATCAGTTATATTTACATGTGATGATGAAGCGAAGATACGTATATGCTGATAAACTTTGGTTGATATAGCTGGAGAATAAAAAGAACAAACAATAACAACAATACCGATTTTGATATGTCATCGTAAAGAAAAGTAAGGAATTCTCGAATATGGTATAAGAATGAACTGTCTTTCTGTGTAATTATAACATTCAGCAAGCATTCATTAAGTAAAAATATGAACTTACAAATATTATATTTCTGGAAAACATAGTTATGAGCACTTTAAAAAATGATCTTTCCTACAGTGACAAGTTATGGATGTATTCCTTTGATTATTAAATATTATACGTTTATTTATTGTTTTAGACATAGAATATGTTTTTATCTGCCTATTTCAACCATCTCAAATGTTAATATTTGTAAAGATATATAATGATAAGTAAAAGGGAATTAGTTCTTTGAAGATAACAGGTATGAGTTTGTTAAAAATTATATTGACACTTAAAGGAATTATTATTCTTAAAATTCGAATGGACTTCATGGCAGTTACTCCCGTCAAATTTATTACTTCATTTTTCAGCAGCACTTGTTCGAACTTATATTAACACATTCACCACGATGTGAGCCACCGGTGGTTCACGACATATTTTATAAGGAAAATAACAAAAAACAGTTTCTTTTTCTTCTTTTTTCCTATGTAGTGGATGCCATATATTTCCTCATTCACAGCCTTGTTCAGTATTGGAATCCTTTATTACACTATATAATACTTTTCATTGAAACAATCAAGACAAAAATGTTTATCACAATCAAAACAGAAGGTTTTCACTCTGTTCGCTGCTGTCGCACTTGCTTCTTTTGATCGTTGATAAAGGTGATACACACTATAATATAATTCATCATGATGTTTCATATGTTTTTATAATCGACAGAGAGAAGAGTCAAAGATAACGCTGTAAAAAGAATGCAAAGGAAACAGAATCGAAACTGCATTTCGTTTATCTCGTTTCTATTGCGAAGTATATAAGAGAGAAAAAAACAGATTTGAGTATTTACTTTGTTTGGCATGAAAAGAGATTGCTTATGTAATATTGTAAACAGAAAAAGCAAAAGAAGTTATAGCATATACTAAAAGGACCAATAAATACGTTTATCAAAAAGTGAATGTATACGAAAATGCATTTATGAAAGCTATTTTCGAAGAAAATTGAATCGTGGTGAATGTGTTAATTAGAAGAATAACATATAAGTATATTGAATTTTGATATGGAGGTGAGGCTGTAAGATTTTTTTAAAAATATATTTGAATCCATTGATTTATCTTTATATGACACATATTATATTCTAACTATATTGAAAGAAAATCATCATTTAGAGCATTTTTTAAAGAAAGATTTGTTCATAAACCTGAAAAAATCTATCGGGCGTGTGTCTCTATATAACTCTGTATAGTTTTCTTGAATATGATATCTGAAATACTAGATGCTTTCTTTACGTCTAGCATCCTGCTGATCAAATATCTCTCAACAGATATTCGACATTCCAAAATGGCTTTTCTATCTCACTAAGTGCAATTTAACATCAGAACTCAGTCAGATTCTTGCGATTCTTTAGTCTTTGGAATATAGAGATGTGTAGTCAAGTACACTTCTAGAGGATGTGACAAAATTAAAATTATTACCAATTTTTGCTAAATATCTGATCGTTCAAATTTGATTTTTCCTAAAGAAATCAAATATTTACTTTTCTACAGTTCAATATTCTCAGTTGGAGATAAATGACAAATAAATATTTATAGTTGTGCTGCAGAAATTTTACGACATAAGCAGCTGGGAGCTATTTATTATTATGTAAAATTCTAAACTTATATCAGCAAAGAACACCCTTTATGTATAGCAAAATACTACAAGGAGACCATTTCTTAGGTATTTCTTTTTAAAACTCAAATTCGTTTCATATATAAGATCGTATAAGAGTTACGCATCTATAAACTTTAGATATTTATGAATCTAATGAGGGAACCTTTTCAACTGTCAAATCGCTTTTGAGTTCGAACTTTGTGCGTAAGATAGACCCTAGTGAGGTATGAAAAACCACAAGAGATTGAATCTCCTTAGGCCTTCTGTCCAGAGTTGTAGACATTTTACTGGAATTTTGGACTATAGGATGGTATATACCAACAAATCGAATGTCAGTATTTCGAGCTGAGTTTTGCCCATAGACAGGTCTATTGGTAGGTAGAATGTCCTGAAAATTTCAGCTTAAAAGAATGTTTCCATCCCGAGATATTATAATCCCAAAAAACAGCCGTATCCCACTCGACATGCTAGAATTTTCTTTTTTTGGGACCTTTATATCTCGAGAAGAAAACATTCTTTTGAGCTGAAATTTTCAGGACATTCTACCTACCAATAGACCTGTCTATGGGCAAAATCTCAGCTCGAAATACTGACATTCGATTTGTTGGTATATACCATCCTATAGGCCAAAATTCCAGTAAAATGTCTACAACTCTGGACAGAAGGCCTAAGGGGATTCAATCTCTTGTGGTTTTTTTATATCTCACTAGGGTCTATCTTATGCACGAAGTTCGAACTCAAAAGCGATTTGACAGTTGAAAAGGTTCCCTCGTAAGTTGAAAAAAGATAAATAAAACATCAAATATTTACTTGCTTTTAACTTCAACTTTCCTTCATACAAAACTCACCCTCACCCAACATCCATTCTCACCCACACCCGCAAGAATCACTCTTACTCTCAAAATTCTTGGACTCACCGTGGAGCCCGTGTCTTGCATTAGTTGTATCTTGAGATTATTGAGACTTCTAAAGTCATTGTCAGGAATTGAGTCTGATTTTCGTTGTATTCATATATGCCAAAGTGAACTTTCAAAGTCTTAATTTCGCTAAAAGTAAGTGTTTAGAATTCAATGGAAACTGTGAAATCCAAATGAATGAAAATTAGGATGTTATTGTAAATTCTGAAATTTTAAAGTCAGAGTCTAAAACTAAGTTAGAATTTCCAATTTATATAGTTCTCCTATCCCTAAACGTTAACTTTTCGTTACGTCTCAGATTTTAAGTCCACTAAATTCATTCCATTGATGTTTGTGAGATCCTTAAAGCGTTGAAGACTTCAAGTCTCTCAAATGTTTAGGCAAAAATAGAATGTTTTTATTAAATACAGTTAAGGGCCCCCCCCCCCCCGGATCGAAAACCTGTTTTCTTCCCTGAACACTCAATCTTAATGAAATTTTTACTGGATATGTACCTGATCTTTGATAGTTTCCACTAAAAATTTGAGCCCATAATATTGAGTTTTGCGGGAGTTATCCTAACATTAAGGGCCAAAAACCAGGTCTCCGTGTGCAAAAGATTTTTTGCGCAATTTTAATGATATGAACCCCGGGGTGGTGTCAAAATGTACAGAAGAGCTGTTGCTATCACCTAACAAAGCCGGTTTTTTCAAAAAAAAACAATTTTTTTTAAAAGGTTTTTGGAAAAAACCAAGGTTAAGTTTTTTGAAAACTCGATTTTTTTGAAAATAAATAAATTGAAAACACAAATTCCGGCTTTCTTAGGTTGTCGCGCTGAGCTTTAGCTTCATTTTAAGACCTTTCCGAGCTTTCTAGCATTCAAAATGGCGAAAAATCTTTGTCATACTGACAGACAAAACACAAAAAAACAGTTTCGAGAAAAACGCAAAACAAATTTTTACTTTGATCATCATGTTTTTTTCCTTAATAAAATGGTATAGAAAAAAACTAAGAGCCGTTCGTCAGAGGTTATCGACCATGGTGAATCGAATGAGCATATACAGAGACTTGTACGACGTACTTTTTTCTATATGTTAGCGTTACTACTACCAAAAAAACCACCCGAAACCCATGAGAAACCACTTTTTTACGAAAAAAATCTACAAATCTACTGACATTTAATATGCCCAATATAGATGTAGCGTTTTAAACAGGGTATTACCAGGAAATATTTGGTTTTTTAATGCTCAACAAGCAAAAGAAAATGAATGACTCATCCTTCAGTTTATTGTACAAAATCAATGCGATTCACATGTTTGTATTCAGTCGTCAGCGTCTGCCTCACTTTCAACTTCACTCTCTGCTAACTCATCTATTTTCAAATTGTCTGAAATCTATAGAGAAGTTCAAATAACATCAATAATTGAGATTTTCAAAAAAAAATCTATGTAGGGTGTCTCAGCAAAACCGCTGAAAAACCCTCAAAAGCCATTAGAAAACCGATAAATCATAGTGCATTCGAAAGTAAAGATTCTGGGCTATCTGACTATGTATAAATCTCAAAATCGATATTTTTCATGAAAATTGCTGTATTTTGACCCGGGGAGAGGGCCTTTAAATAAATTTGCTTTTTTTCTTTAAAATACAAATATTTATTTCACTTTGTAGCAGTCATGTGGAATTCATTATAATTGTAGTCATGATTCACCGGTCGATTTCCTGTGTAAATTAGCTGAAAGAATCTTCAGGTCATAGAAAATTTCATTATCTTTGGTTGAAATCTGCTACCAAACATACTAATGTTTGGACATTGAAGATTACATAAATTAATGCAGAAGGAGAAACTCAAAACTTTCAGAATAACAGAACGGTTTAGTCGAGCTCTCTGACTATCACAGCAACCCTCATCATATTGTATTCACATTGGAAGAGTAAAATCCAGAAAAGATTCTGTTGAGAAGAAAGAATTCTTTTTGAATTCTAAGAGCTCTAATAACTTTTATAAAACAACTTTATAGAGATCGACTAAGTTTTCTTGCGGTGGATATCTTATGACCTTTGAATCTTTAAACCATACAATAGGAATGCGAAACAAAAACAAATAATTGAATGGTGTTTGCGCATTTTTATGAACCCTAATGATTTTGTGAGATTTTTCCGCCGGAAACTCAAAGATTTATGAAGATTCGAAAATTTTTCAGAATTATGAGAATATGTTGAGAATCCACCCCAGATCTTTCACAAACGAATCACTATTTTTATTGCCCGAAAACTGAAAATGATTTTCAATACAAGAACATCGAAAACACAAAGGTACACTAGAAAACATTCAAGGTTTTTGAAAAGACTTTTTAATTAATAGTAATTTTCACAGAAACTTCTCTCTTCTAATAAATAGCACCAGAATTTCTTGACTCACTTTCTCGACTACTAAATAGTTTTTGAGTATTTATAAACTCATAAAATATTTTCAGAAACTCAACATGAGTTCGGAAACCTTATTGGATACATTTATGGCTTTCCAAAAAAAGAGTGAAAAGTCTGCTCTTCCTCTTATTCGTTCAATTTTATGTTAAAATAAATCTCGAGACTTCTAATAAAATCCCCAAAAGAAGTTTCAACAATTACTGTATATCAGAGAGCAACTATGAAAGGAGCACGTGTCTGAAAAGCGGAGAAAATAGGCAAACGTCACGGAAGCTATTGTTCCAGAATACATTGACGGGATCTTCTTTGAATAAAAAAAGTACAGATATTGCATTCAGTGCTGAAAGCGTAATATTTTTAAAGAACGTTCTCTTAACTTTCTTTTCAGATATTGCTATTCTTTGTTAATTATCGAAATAAAATCGTTTATTAGCATGGCTGAAAGTATAGAAGCAACTCAACAGACTTATGTACGAATGTCTGATATTGCTAACGAACCGAAAAGAATGTTGATGCCAATTCAAGGATATGAAAAGATGCCTTTAGTGTCACTTGAAGAAGCAGTTTTACCACTTACCTCCATACTGCCCGATGTTCAAAAATATACTTCTGTTGCTAAAGAAAGGTGCGAAATTGAACCAGCCAATGGTCTCACGCGAGATCAATCGGCATCCATTATACTCTATACTATGGAATGGCATCCTCAAGAACAATGTCTTTATTATGTTCTAAATGCCACTCTTCGTGGTGAAGATAGACAAAGATTAAAACCGTGGTTTTCTTACTTAAAACTTATTCTGAGTGGGCTCGCACGATTACCATCCTCTCAGTGTACTGTATATCGTGGAGTGAAAAAGGATTTAAGTAAAGAATATGCTAAGGGAAGAACATTCATTTGGTGGGGATTTTCTTCATGTGCATCTTCCATTGAAGTACTTGAGAATGAGCAATTTTTGGGCAGAGCAGGAACTAGAACATTATTCGCAATCGACTGTGGTAGTGGTAAAGATATTAGTCGACATTCTTTTTATCAAAGAGAAAAAGAAGTTCTTCTTCTTCCTGCCCGGCGGTTTCAAGTTATGTCTTGTCTGGAACCAGCACCTGATTTTCATATGATTCAACTGAAAGAAATAGAACCTCAAATTACTCTCTTGGAACCAGTGAACATCGATCCTGATGCGGACATATTATTATCGGGTAAGATTGAAAAGATAATTTCCACTGCCACATATTTAGTTAATCCCACTAAAGACGAATAATGATTCCATTGAATGATATTTAGCATTTCAGAACTGATTTTCGATCAAAATTTTATCTCTCGAATTATACTATATATTAGGAACTGAATAAAAAATATGCAATCGAGATTCGAAACAAACTGATACAGTTTTTTGGAATTTTGAAATCGAAATATTGAGAAGTTTCGAAACTCGGATCAAAAGAGGATGTAATAAACTAAATATTGCCATGTAAACGTCTCAAAATTTTATGACATGTTGAAAGTACTTTAATGTTATAGAATGATAAATGCACATACACATTAAATCACTTATAATAAACAGCTCACAATGAAAAATTAACCTAAATTTTTTATCGACCTAATATATGTAAAAACTAAACATCAAATGAATAAGACACTTTTTAATCTTAAGAAATTGATAATCAAATATGACTTCATATTCTATTTTGGCAAGTTGAAATATTGGAATGAATGTGTCTTTAGTTACTCTATCTTATCTTGAAATTACAGTTTTAGAATTCAAAACAAACTCTGAAAAAGTCCATGGGCAAGAAGTTTGTCTTTAATTCTATAATAAAAAAAAGATTTTTCCTGTTATTACCTTATTAAAATATTATAAAATGAAAAACTATCCGAAATGAATGGCTGACATATAGTCTTTACTGTGTACCGAATTCGTTTGGATCGAACGAGAAATGGAGCAAAAAAACAATCAGTAGTGAACAGAAAATAGGTTCGAAAATCAGTCATATTGTACTTTGTAAATGCTGCAAAAAGTTCTCATCCGATTGACTTAAGAATTTCACCAGTCGTTATCTTGCATGTAATTTATTGGTGGCCCTAGCGCTGTCTCACACTTGTGAGTATAGACGGCGACCGAGATTTTCCCTCTAAAGTCATTAATTTTTGCGACTATAGTGCCATTGTAATGCAAAACGAAGGTGATATTCGAAATCGGCTCGTCGAGTTGCATCTAATCATATACAAAAAGAAGCATTTTTTGAAAGTTCTTTTTTTTGACCCTTATGAAGAAAAATTCAAAAATTTAGTCGTACCGTGTTTTTCGACCACCACAAAAGATGTTCATCTGATCAAACTCAAGTATTTACTAGTTGTATACCTTCATATCAATTTATTGCTGATTATCGATGCTGTATCATATCAGAGCCTTAAATGGGCACACACCGAACTCGAACTATGACTTATATTTCGGACCGAACGGTTCAAGTTCGAGTTTGACGTCTATCTAACAAACTCAGATAGGATTGATCATCTATATAATTCTCCAAGCATTTTTCAAGGATATATAATCGATCTTGAGAAAATCCTAAACCTTAAGCTCGGGTATTTGTAAACATCGTTAGTTTTATTTCGAGACGTCTCTAGTCCTTCATTTTTAACGATCACCTATCTCTTTGTACTCAGATTTACCATAATCAACTCTGAAATATCTTCTTTTGATTTATTTCTATGTTCTGATAGCAAGTGAATGAAAATGGCCAAGTCCAACATTTGGGCTCGATACATGTATAGTCCCTAGACTAAGCTAGAAATCATCGAAAAAACAAAACTTTTACGTACATAATAACAGATATATTGACGTCGAGCATCTCACAACACTTCAAGATTAATAAAAGGAACAGAAAATATTAGGAAACGACCATAAATGATGATACATCGTTTCTAATAGAAATGTCCATCGTAGCTGGAAATAGTCCGCTACGATTTTTGAAAGAACTGTCACTGCTGTAGTGGTCGTAGTGGTAACAGCATCACCATGAATATCGCTCCTATGATTCTTAGGAGAAAAGACGAAAATGATTCGTCAGTACATGACAAGAAATGTATGTGTTTTCTAGAAAGATACAACGATAGATTTCATTTCTACATAATAGATAAGAAGTAAGTATAACATGTTTTGTATACATGTCACATCTTTGACTTCTCGAATATGTGTAACTATAAATGCTAAAACTCTACAAATCGAGTATTTGTTTTACGAGAAATGAGGCTTCATGAATAAATTCAAGTCCATTGAGATAAATAATCGATCTTTTAACTTTGAAGTCTTTCTGAAAAAGAGAAGAATATTTATTTTACTTATGATTGTTGTTGATATTTTTAGACCATAAAATCGATCATTCAACAGATATTGAGAATAATGTATTAAAAACAATTAAAGATGAAATAATACATATTCTTCGATTCGATAGTAATGAGAACAAAGATAAAATCATTGATGATTTATTAGAAAATGGTCGACAATCATTAGTGAATTATCAAGATGACATTATACCAACGATTTATGAAGAACAAATGAATGACAATAACAATGAATTAATGAAATTATTAAAAAAATATTTTGAACAGAAATGGGAAATAGAATATGGTTTATCACATGAATGGTTTGTTTTATATCTAAAACAATATAAAGATAATGATAATACGACGCATGAGAATGTTTTAACTCGTACAGCTGAATATGGAAATAAATATATGAAAAATTGTCCAATTTTATCAATTGTTTTACAATTGTTATTCAAAAATATTGATAATAAATGTTTAGAAGAAGATGATCTCTTTAATGATTTATGGATTACAATAACAAATGATGGTTTAAAATCAATAATTAAATATTCTAAATATATTTCAGAAATGATCGATGAATTAATAAACAAAAAACAATTAATATTATTCCAAGCATTACATGAATATTATCATCAAGAATTATTTCAATTATTTCAACAAAATAATATTGCACTTCCACAAATTTTATATGATTTAGTATTAAATAACATTGTTGACTATGGTTGGATAGATGGTATAAAAGCAAGCAAAAACATAATAGCACCTAACAATTATAATATATTATTACTAAATCTTCATTCATTTCAAGGTAATGAAGTCATTATTTTTCGTAGAAAATTTCAGTTAAATTGATCACACTTCAATTAAATATTCTATAGAGGTATTTTAATATTTAGTTTTCCATATTAAGTGTATAATGGTATGATGACATCTTTGTATTAATTTCATCATACTATTATATTGCGTATCGACAAAGTACACGTCATCAAGTACGGTAGAGTAATTATCATATTAATTAATCAATGACTATATATCTCCAGAATTGAAGAATTTTATTAAATTCGATCTAATGACTTTTTCAGAATAAAGGAGTGAAAACGGCGAAAACAAAATATAGGCGATTCGATTATGACCGACTGATCAGTGTTAAATAGCATATGAGAATAATGTTGAGAGTAGAAGTAATCGTATGGGACTGTTGATAAAAGTCTTTATAAATATTGTATCATTCAATCATCAGACAGGTAAAATTGCATAAGAATAAATGTCTTTTCACATCTTTAACTTTACTTAGTGACTGAATTCAATGAAACCGACGTCATTATTTTCAATTAGAGAATGAACATCAAATTGAAATAATAGAAGATTAAATACCAATAAAAAATTCTCAAATTTTCATACATTATTTATCTAAATCCTATCTTCTACCTTATGACCCAATCAGTGCTCTTTTTTTCGATGTTGAACATAAACGAGTCGATCTTTGTTATATAAGTTTATTATTGGAAAGGAAATCAGCTCTTGATGAAAATTCAAGGGCTACTACTCTGCAAATAAGTAATACCTATGTTATGAGATCCCACTATGCATCTTATGTCATTTTATCTTCTACTTCATCTTTGAAGATATAACTAACTCAAAAAGGATATCTCTTAAAGTCAAAATAATATACTTCAAAAATAATCGAAAAGATACTTTAGATGTCCCTTTGAATGTTCAATCAACTTCTTTGGTTAAATGAGTTCTCTAAGATATCTTCACGATTTTCAAATGTACTTTCAAAGGATATTCTAAAATACGTTTAAATTTTCTAGGAAACGGGGTTATTTTTAGAATATGTGCCAACAATCTTTTTTTTCGTTATTAATACAAATCATTCTTTAATTCTATTTTATCGGTTAAAATATTATCAATGAAAACGTACTAAACGCTAATGATAATTATTCAGTTTTGAAATCTTTTGTGATCATTATCAAATACGCAATGCTACAATCAAACCACACATTTTATCATGATATTTAGTTCAGTATTTCTGCTGTCTGCCGTATTCACATTATATGTTATCTATTAGATATTTAAATTAATTGCCACTTTTTTTCTTCTCATATCTTTTATCCTTTTCTATATATTAATTATTTTAGTGAAACCAAAAATTGATATCAATCCTACTGATGTAACATGTTTACTAAATGAAACAGCTAAATTAAATGTTAAGTTTTCTGTAATACCAAAAGCAACTGTTACATGGTATAAAGCTGATGATACTGAAATAAAATCTAATGATCATTTTCAAATTATCAATGATGACAATGGACAATCCAGATTAATTATCAATAATGTTACACTACAAGATTCTAAAGTATATACAGTTCGTGCAACACATAAAGATAGATTCATTGATGTAAAAGTCAATTTAAATGTTAAAGGTAAAATAATCAAAGTAATTATCAAAATTTATTTATCTTTTCTCTGTCTTTTATAGAAGTAAAACCAATATTAGAAAATGATCTTGAACCTCAAACAATTAATATCGGTGATGAACTTATCTATCGTCTTACTATTATCGATGGTCGACCAACACCAACTGTTAAATTTTATAAAGATGGTAATGAAGTTGGTCTAGTTTCTATTGAACAATCGACTATTTCATGTAATACTACTCTTACTGCAATTCTTCGTATTCCAAAAGTAACAATCAGTGATCAAGGTGAATACCAAGCATCTATCGAAAACTCTGCTGGTTCAGTCAAAACTAAAAAAGCGTTTGTTACTGTTCAACAAATTCCTGTTTTTCTTCAAACACCTGAAGATGCTTCTGTTAGTGACGGTAAAGAAATCACTTATGAAGCTCAGCTTTCTGCTTTTTCAATTCCAAAAGTAACTCGGTTACTTAATGATAAAACATTAACATTGGATGCAAATCGTTCTATTACATTTGATAATGCGGTACAAAACGTATCATTAACATTACGTAGCATTGCTACTGATAAACATTCAAATAAAATAACATGTCAAAGAGAAAATTCACTAGGAAAAATTACACATAATGTTAAGCTTGATGTTCTCACAAAACTAAAAATAATAAAACCATTAAAAGATGAAACTGTCATTCTAGGACAAGATGTTACATTTACAATTGAATCGGTTGGATATCCCTTACCTAAATTACAATGGTTGTTTAATGATAAACCTATATCAGTAGATGACCAACGTTTTCAAATTGTAACACCAAAAGAAGAACGAAATTTCTATGAACTTAAAATAAAAAAAACAAAACCAACGGATGACGGTGTTTATAAAGTAATCATGAGTAATTCTGAAGGTGAAATATATAGCCAGGCTAATTTAAATGTTTATACTCCACCAGTTATAAGTTCTCTTCCAATGAAAATGGTTGTTAAGCAAGATGAAAGAATAATAATTCCATGTGAAATATTTGGAAAACCAAAACCAGAAATAAAATGGTTTAAAGGAAGTCAAGAATATCCGCTTAATCAAAGAGGTGTCCAATTTATTGAAGAAAGTGATAATACATTTAGATTAACTATTAATAATGCAACAGAGAACGATCAAGGAGAATATAGTATTTCCCTTCAAAACTCAGTTGGACAAATCAAATCAGAAAAGACAAACATTATTGTCAATGATGGAGCCAATATTCTAGTGAGAACGTTGCGAACTCTGTCTGGTATCTGGTCAGGTATAGTATGATTTTTTTTCCAAGTGAATTTAACAATGTGCTATCATACTAATATTTCTTCGTATCACTCATCATATAATCAAATTAGTAATTTATAATTAAATAGCTTTCATTAGGAAAAAAAACAGTAAATTGTAAAACCTAAATAATTTGAAGAAGACTAGGTTTAGAAATTTCATTAATAATAGATTCAAGTTTTATATTTAAATTTCGATAAATATACATCATAGCTAATTGATTAACCCTAGTAGTACCGGCCTCCGTTAAGCACGATACTGGCAACATGTATTTTCATAAAGTGATTCTTTTTAATTTTGGATAAGTCTCTTAATGAAATATGCTGTTTTCATATTCAATCTGATAGAAAAATTACTAAAAGGATGTTCTCTATTTAGAACAAGTAATACAAAGGATACGTGTAACGGAACGCTCGTTCAGGGTTTTCGATTAGGAGGAGGGTCCTTTTCCCGTCAAAAATTGAAAATATGCCGGACTTTATGCGAAATTTTCTAATATTTTCTTGAAAGGCTTTTAAAACTTCATGATAGATTCTGGTGGAAACTAGATTTTTCAATTCTATTTGCCTTTTGTTTCTGGAAAAAAATCGAATGAAAACACTTTCTGTTAGCAAAATCTCGCAGAAAGCAATGAATTTAGCATCTTTTTGTTCAGTTTATTTCAGAAACTCATATGCAGCACTTTCTACCAAAATTTTCAGACTTTCTGTTGAATTTTTCGCCCCTCGCGTTGTTCAAAACAATCGAAAATCCTGTATTTATTACAAATAAACTCAAAACAATTACAACATTTAGTTGAAGTTTTCTTATACATAGAATGTTCACAGACAGAACATAGTTTTCGTATTGATTGTGTAGAATTTTTATTTGATTCTGATAGATTCTTCTTCATCACGAGATAACCGGCAAGATGCATTTAGAATATCTTTGTTGGGAAATTTCGAGATTTTTGAGCAAAAATCTAGAAGATGCGATATTAAACTTAGTCTTAATTCTTCTAAATATTTCTTTTTAGCTTCAACAACGTATATTTATCCGTAAGGAATGCTAGTTGTTTCTAAAAGTCGGAAAAAAAACAAAATATTTCTAGTATGGTTTTTTAATTTTTGAGAGAGGGTTGAAAATGACCTTGGCTGGTATTACTAAGGTTAAGTATTGTTTCTGAAATTGTTTAACAAAATTTTTAGCCAAAAAAAAGTATTTGATTCGTTGCAACATTATTTTTCGACAAGTTGTAAATGTAGTGATGATACTGACAATATTGAAATAGATTAATACTATAACTAAGGATTTAAACTTGATTAAAAGATAAAAAAATATCGAATTTCATTTTAACGCTAATACCTTTAATATCTTCTACGCTCTTGTTTTATTATTTCCTTCAAATTTGGTTCTTTTTAAAAAACTTTGTTGACCTCGATTACGTTTTAACCTGAGAGAAATCTGAATGACCGTTGAAGAGAACAACCTTAACAAGAAAAAAATCATATTTCACCAATACAAATTCGAGTTATTCCCGCAACAATTAGTGGAAAGAACAGACCTTTTTCTACAAACATTAAAATAAACTTTTAGGCATGCACTTATTTAGATTATTTGTTTTCAAATATGACTTTCAGTGCTGTTCTATTTTAAGTATCTCAAATTTCTATTTATTTCTGTTTACTACTGAAGTGTTTTTGAATTAATTATCAACTGATGAAAGTAATGACTAATGTATTCTCTTTGCATTTTCTGTAGTAGTGGCGCCAGACTACTAGGGCCTCTCTTGTTTTGAGTGGGCAGTGGAAAGTGGCGCCACCTACATGTACATCATATTTTGAATAAAATACAGTGTCAATAGAGTAGCAACATCATCTATTGCTCTCTCTAGAACAACAGACGAGCAAGTGATCCATTTCCACCACTAGCGACTCTAATAGTCTCATGCATCCTGCAAAATTTGGCGTGTGTATAGATGGTACCACCTCCCTCTGCCTACCCAAAACAAGAGTGGCGCTAGTAATCTGGCGCCGCCACTAATTTCCCGCTATTATTCAATAGAAAGCGATACTAGTTATTGAAACAACCGAGACTGATACTTTTAGCAATGCTCTTCATTTGAAGATTTGAATTGTTTTGCATCAACATTTACTGACGAGACTTGTTTTAAAAAGCTACACTGCTATTTGAATTTGTAAGAGATTGCTGGTCGTCGGATCGTTGTGCTGCTCGATCCATCACTGATTACAGTTACGAGTAAGAAATTATTCATTTAGAACAGCGATTAAAAACATGTTTTGTAGAATTAACTTATTTTACGAAGAAAAATAGAGAGTAGAAGTTTTAAGAAGTTTTATGGATTCTTTCCTCCCCATTTTAGACCATTTCAAGTAGAGGCAAACAGCACAGGTCATTGGATGCGAACCATTCCCTAACAACCGAGGACAACAAGCATCAGACTTCTATTTCAAAGCTCCTTACTAATGAAAAAAGGCGCTGAACAGCATCAACAAGCTTTCGGTCGTTCAAAAACACTCTAGGATATTCCAGCATAGAAATCTGCACTAAACTCTAAAACCGGACTTCAACTCCACTGAAGTCAAAATTAAAGTTGAATTTACATGACAATATTTTTCGGAATGAAATAAGAGCCAAAATTGTAATCACTCTCGATGATCAATCCTACTAAAAGACTTCTCATATTAAAAGATTCGACGTCTTTTAATAATATGAGAGAGAATGTTTATCAAGATGTAACTGATTAAAATGATGACATATTGTACAATGTGAGGTGTTAAATTGAGCAATTCGCACATTTAAGTAGTGAAGTAAGATTTTATTATCAATTCCAAAAAAATTCATGAGTGATTTTCTAATTCTTTTGAATAGATAACTCGAACATCATTTTTAAAATCACTTTTTTAAAGTTAAAATTATATCGTTGCATTCTTGCTCTATGAAAAACTAACATTGGTCATCTGGAACGTTAACTGATCTTTTTAAAAATTTTTAGGAATACATCCAACCGTCTGATCTTTTCTATGATTACAAGACTAGTTAAAGACTCAATTATTTTTTTATCAAAATGTTGCCCATTTTTCTGTTGAATAGAGCCATTTAATTATACATTTTCCATCATATTTTAGCTTCACAAAACAACGTTCTTGCTGAGCAAAGGGTTAAGAACTATAGTTTTATAAAAAATGCACCTACTTTCGAACAACTCGAATAAAAGTATCCTATAGACAAAAGAAAGAACGTTATCTGAGATTTTCACGGTATCATACACGTTTATTAATTAGTTTCTTACTCTATATTTAGTAATTCCATCACCTCTTCGATATCGCAACATGAAACTCGAAAAAATGATCAATGACCAAGAAGACGAGTCAGAAGTTTCCTTAAATAGTCGAGCGTTAATCGACGAAGACATGGAAATCGTAGCATATTTCTTGTTACGAAATAATACGGTAAGAATATAATACTCACTTCTTTTATTTAAAGGATTCGAAGTAGAACTCTGTTTTGTGTTTTCACTTGGTGCGAAACAACCAAAAGTACATATTTCTGTAGGGTTCGTATTTTCATGAAGTATTGGGACGTCGAAATGCAATTGAAGCATAATGAATATATTACTTTTATCAATGTAGACAAAGTCTATTATGCAGACACATCTTAAAAGAAGTATTCTAAGATATATTGCACTCAAATGTTATTGTAGTTTTTATTCCATAAAATATTCATCATAAATTTCTCTTATATGTCAGAAGATAAAGAATTTCAAGCTCTATAAGACTATTTATGTTGTGAATTCGAATGTATTATTTTTTGAAAACTTATAGATTAAAATCTAAAGACACTAAGTTACCCTTGCTACGATCACATACCAAAACAACATAGAGAATTTTTTTTTCAAAATTTTCTATAAAGACATAACTCTAGTTCTAAAGTCAGATCAGTTTGGTTAAGTCCGACATAAAACCAAAAATATCTCAACTTTTGATGATTTTTTATCCTCAAAAATATCTTGCAAAAGAAGATCTCTTTCATACTTCATCAAGATATATTTACAGTCAAACGATAGACTCTTAAACTCGTTCGACACTTCGAGTTTCCCTGGTCGGTCTTCAGGCATCCCTTCATATCGTTCGAACCAAGTCTACAAATGGTAAACAAAATATATCAATGAAACATTTTCATTTTTCTTTTACTGTTACAAATATTTCATTTTTGAAAAAATCATTCTGGCAATTTTGTATTGTTATTAATTGATATTTTACTCCAGGCAATGCATACAGGTGTCCAAGGTATTTATCAGATAAAGGTCATAGTGGTATATATTGAAATCGCTTAGAAAAGCTTCTTATTGTATGTTAGATAATGATATAGGGATTTACTTCTGCCTTTTCTTTCTATTAAAATTTTTACTTATAAGCATTCCATTCATATTTTTCTGTTATTCTAGTATATTCGAGTACAATTACTTTTCTTCATTTTTGTGGAACTCACATATGAAAAATGTGAGTGTAAATTTTAAGTCAAAGTTTTGCGGTTTCTCCCCACCCCATCCCTTACAGACATCTCCATTACAGACATTTCTCTTCATTACAAACAGGCACGATACAGAAATTCGTTCCTACGTTTATTTAGCTGGGATCCAATTGTTTAAAGATATGTGAGTTTCACATTTTAGTCCTAAAGGGACTGTGCTAACAAGCTTTTTAATATCCTTAAAATTTTTCAGCAAACATACGTCTTCGAAATAGTCATGTTAAAATATATTTTTTAGTCTTAATTCCTCTTCAACTCATGCTATCATTTCATGACGTAGGATATCCTAGATTAGGATTCGAGTATTTTTCAAAAATATTCGCCCATAGGTTAGACCAAGTTAGACCAACATTAGACCAAGATAGAACTCGATGAGCTCTATCGAATGCACTATTTACTTTCTCAAAATGACCCCTCCTTCAGGTAAAAAAACGTAAATTACTAGTAAAAAATAGGTAAAAAGTCAAAAAAATGTAGTAAAACCTGTAGGAATTTGCTCATAGGTTAGACCAAACGCTGAAACTTTGAGAATCGGTAGAGTTCGACGAGCTCTATCGAATGGATACCTTGGTTGCTATACTCGAATAAGTTATAGTGCAGTAAATGACTTATTAGTAATTTTGTTACTAATGAATATACTAAAGTATTTTTTGTATGCACTTAAATGTTAGAGAAACTTAAAGCAGCATTAGATCAAGATGGAAACCGATGAGCATTACCGAATGAATAGCTTGGTTGATGCATCTGAAGGAGCAATCATTGAGAGTATCTTTGATAAATAAATAAAAATCAGATATTGTATTTTGAAAAAATTAATTTATTGAGTGAAAACGTTAGAAAGTAAAATATTCATTTTGAATAGTAACAAAGAGTTGAAACAAAACGACTAAGTAGAAAAGAATTCACAAATATATTTATACAGTAAAAATATCGTCTATAACAGTTTTGAATTTACGTATCGGTTGGCGTACTTTGTGGATGAGATATGTGCCTATATATGAAATTATGGCGATAACAATGGTTAATAATGCAGCTAGAGCATATAATAACATATCATGAATTGCTAATAATTGTTTCGATGCAAAAACTGTTGACAGTTCCTTAATAGAGTGTTGTGACTGTTGTTGATAAGATGATATCAGTGTTTCACTCATATTCCTTAATGGTATGATGAAGCTTGATAAATGTCTAAACTTCGATGCAATATTTGATTCAACAATAATTCGATGTTGTGTACATGACGACGCAGATAATTGAATATTAGCACACGTTATTGTTTTGTCGCATGGCATACGTACGATTGCTGATTCTGATATTGATAATGTTTCACTTAATTCGTTTGAGGTTACCTGACAATACTCAGTTTGACGGATGTTAAAAAATAACCAAATACCATTGCCAATGTTAATGACATTTTGGTCGACATATTGCGTTCGGCTAACTTTACATGCATTTGTGGCTGATTGGTTATCATCAAGTAATTGAGATACACATAATGACTTAGATAATGACATGGAGATAGGAATCTGTTTACATTGGACGATAGATGAGAATATACATTGCTTAATATCAGTTTCATCATTCCATGTAACCAATGTTTGATCAATCGGATTAATTCCAATTATTTTTGGAAGATTCGAATAAATATATTTATCATTATTGGAAACAATTGGTAGTGGAATTAAACGATAAATTAAGAATTTTACTTTTATATCAGCTGGAATTCGTAAAAATAATGTTGAAATGGCTAAACATGGTTGAGTATGTAATAAATTCTGAGAATTTATTGAGCAGTGAGGTAGGGCAAATACAGATTGACCGACAACTGATTGAAGAAAATTAATTGATGAATCTTTAATATTTTGAGTTGTACGCGTATGATCGTACATCGAAGATATTGACAATAAAACAAATTTTAAATCTGTTTGAGATGGATAATCAAAACCAATTTTATTACTAGCTATTTGATTTCTAATTCTTTCTAATGTTGTTGGATAAAAATGGGGAATGTTTGTATGATGATCAAGTTTATTAATAGTAGGTGTTATTAATTTGTTTTCTTCACTTTTCTTGTAATAAAATTGTTTATCAACAAAATGAATTGTCGATTGTGCTTCTTTCATAACTTCATTTGGATGATACTGCGTAAGAACTTGACTCATATCATTATTAATCAGTTTTGATACACTTTCGGTATCATAAGAAGACGCCGCAAGCATTACTTGATTGGACGTTGTCATTGTCGCAAGTTCAATCACGTTTGTTTTCACTGGTAATGAGGTATACAAACAAGCATCTGTATTCGGATTTGTGAGACATAAATTGTCGATAGGTACAAATGTATGAATAATTTCATGTACAATGTTGGGTGAATAAGCACCTGTTCGTTGAAGTCCATAACCTTTAACAATATCAATAATGATGTCACTTTCCGAAATTTCTTTAATAGAGACGAGTGAAACCGTTGTGATCAAATTAACCAAGAAAGACAAGAGGAACAATCATGTGATATCATTCATCTTGATGAATATTAAATTAACGTCAGTAGCAGGAAAAATTTTTACGTAATATTGATTGCAAAACATAGAAATAGTACGTGAACAATTTTTTTTATTTGGAAGTGTCTATATATATACAGCGTATATTCTTATAGGAAAATGAAAATTAAAAATGATTGGTTAAAAAGAAAAGAAAATCCCACAGATGATATCAATGTCAAATTCAATTCATTTTCTTTGATATAATATAGCCGTCAGTCTGTTATATTGCCTTGAACGGTGTGTATGTTTCTTTGATTATACTTTATCATTGAAGATATCACGACAGACGTCAACGATTTTACCAATTTTTTTTATTTATCAGCTAAATTATATTACCAACATTATTATATAAATTTTTTTCCTTCATTTCTTCTACTAATTTTAAAACTCCATGACGATCAGAACGCCAAATCTTGGACAGTGCTATACGTGTTAATTCACTATGGTCTAATTTTAACTTGTCAATAACTTCACCACAAAGAGAGTGTGATGATCTTGTTTTATCATTCAGCCGCCATGTTTCTTTTTTCAATATATCAGTACGGCTCCCCAGAAAAGCAACAGCAATTACAAATTGATCTATAGTAATTTTTGACCAAATATTCTTACCCTTCGCATCTGAATTTGAATCTTTTATTTACTCGTAACTAACTAATATAGTTTAATGAATATGATTGATAAAGCACGTGAATCAATTTAAAACATATATTATACGTATGTTCATTCAATTGTGACTTTTCTTTCTCTTTTTATGTTAATATCTATGTATGTATGCGTAACAGAGATCAGAAAGATATTTTGTTTCTTTAAAGAAAAATCGACCAATACAAATGAAGAAATTGATATTAAAGAAAAATTATATGCGTGTGAATTATAAACAAGATATTCCTGTTTTTTTTCTTTTATCTATTTATACATTCAATATATAAAAGAGATTCATCCATAAGTGATCCACGATGCTATCAAATCACACCGCTAAATATCAAATAAAACGTATTTCATAATCGTGTGACACCATTTCTTCCAAAGACAATTTATCTTGATTATTGAATAAATGTATATCGACTGATGCACTTGAAATCGTTACCGATGGATGATCCAGTTAAAGTGAACAGATACTAGAAATAAACAATGATAAAGCAAAAAATCTATCTGAACACATAGAAATTTCTTAGTGTTATTTTCATAGATGGTGCACATTATACTATTAATATACAAGTTGTAGCTAATTTTCAGTATAGCATAGATGTTATTCAAACCAAAAAAATATTTAATCGATAGAGTCCCTCGAATTCTATATTGATCTAATGTTGATCTAACCTCTAAGTGTTAAAAATAGACTTAGTAAATTCACTATGATAACAACATTACTAGTTAGGCACCTTTACTACAATAATTCAGCGGAATATAGCATCCAAGATATTCATTCGATAGAGCTCATCGAGTTCCATCTTGATCTAACGCTGGTCTAAGTTCATCTAAAATTTAAGTGCATACGAAAAATAATTTAGTATATTCATTAGTAAAAAACTACTAATTAGCCATTTACTGCACTAACTTATTTGAATATAGCAACTAAGGTATCCATTCGATAGAGCTCGTCGAACTCTACCGATTCTCAAAGTTTCAGCGTTTGGTCTAACCTATGAGCGAATTCCTACAGGTTTTACTACATTTTTTTGACTTTTTACCTATTTTTTACTTGTAATTTACGTTTTTTTACCTGAAGGAGGGGTCATTTTGAGAAAGTAAATAGTGCATTCGATAGAGCTCGTCGAGTTCTATCTTGGTCTAATATTGGTCTAACTTGGTCTAATCTATGGGCGAATATTTTTGAAAAATACTCGAATCCTAATCTAGGATATCCTACGTCATTTCATGAATACATGAAAAAATCATTTTTTTCTAACATAATCTGACTTTCTTTTAAATCGAGATAACCTATTATTACCTGTAGATATTGTTTAAATCATAGTTCGAATAGTTACGAATAGAAAGAAGATATTACTATTGAAAATAGAAATTTACAGTAGATCTTCCATTTTTTAGGAATTGTTATATGAATTCATTAACAGTCTTATAGTCTAAAATGAATTGAAATAAGATGAAACCGATATCAAAAAAAACAAATTCATCACTATTGATTTCATCCTATAGATAAGCTTTTTAAGGAATTAATATTCATACTGAACGAATTTGTGAAACAGTTTAGATCTTCTCTTCTTATGTATAACAAAAATTCAATAAACCAGAATGAGCCGGGTATTCTTATTTTCATTTCAAATTCATTTTTCCACTAAAATAATATCTGACTTTTGTAAAGATTTGTTACATTTCTATAAGATCTTTTGCAATCTATAATGATGAGAAAGTCTAAAAACAACACATGCGAAAAATTCTAACAAGAATCCTATCAAAAATTTCTAGGTATATTTCATTAAGTCTTAAAAACCTTGGTAAATATTTTAGAAATTCCACTGTTCTATAGTAAAATACTTCGTATTCTTGAAAAACCCTAATATCTTTACTAAGTGCAATTCCAGAATTTGCAAGGGGGAAACATCTGACTCCAGGACTCCATGACTCCACTTGACTCCACTTGACTCCACTTGACTCCACGATGACTCCACTTGACTCCGCTTGACTGAAGTCTGTAGTTTCACTCTTGGAATTATTTCCCAAAAACGGAACAAAAGTGTTCTGTTTTGAGAAATAATTCCCAAAAACAGAACACTTTTGTTCTGTCATAGGAAATAATTCCCAAAAACAGAACAAAAGAGGTCTGTTATGGGAATTATTTCTCAAAACAGAACAAAAGTGTTCCGTTTTTGGGAATTATTTCCCATGACAGAACAAAAGTGTTCTGTTTTTGGGAATTGTTTTCCAACAATGAACACTTGTATTGTAATCGGAATTAATTAATAGAGAAGCAGCAGAATCTGTTATCTCGCATGACTCCACGTGACTCCATGCGATTCTGCATGATTCTACGTGACTCTGCATGATTTTGCGTGACTCCGTGCGAGTCATTTGGCTCCAAGTGATTCCACTTGACTCCACTTAACTCCACTTGACTCCACTTGACTCCACACTGACTCCAAGGGACTTGAGTCAGATGTTTCCCCCTTGAGAATTTGTATCTCCAAGGTATTTTACAAACTCTTGATTCCATCTGTAATAAATGTGTCTGAATTTTATACATTCGTCAACATAGTAAAATTACTTGAATATCTCATATATTGCCAATTATATGTAGAACCTCTCCGAAATCCAAATAAACAAAAGAAGGCTCTAACAATTCGAAAAGTTGAAAAAATTGTACAATCATAAAAATTCATAAGAATATGTTGAGTAATTGAAGAACTTCAAAATTTATTAACAATTTCTCATAAGATTAGAGTGCTTCTAAATTTTCTAAAGAACTTTCAAACAGTTTTATGGTGCCCAACAAATACTGTGTAATTTAACCAATATGAAAAAACTCTGAAAAGATCTTAAAACCCCGCAAAAAATTTCAAAAACTTCTTATAAATTCAACGAAAACTGTAAAAAATTAAGTTTTCCCAATATCTCATTGATATATCACAAAATAACAATATGATCCTATTCCCTCTTCAACTCTCTCATATCTATCTTTCTCTCTATTCACAGACACTCAAAAAACTGGATCTTGAAAACAATCAAATAAGAGAAATTGGGGTACATCATCTCGCTAATGGATTACGAGAAAACAAGGTGATCTTCATTTCCTCTTTAGTTCTGAACGAAGGGGCTGTTTGATCAGCTCAGCTCGTTTAAGCAAAACTGTTCGAGCAGCTCTCGTTCACAAACTGAACTTATTCGACAGCTTCGCTCAAAAGAGCTGAACTGATCAAACAGTTGTCTTCTAGGAATTACTTGATAATAGTTCGAAAATGCACCGCAGAACTTTCGAATGTCTACTTCAACGTACTAACTATACGACTTCATGTTTTGATCTGACCATATGAAAGAAGATTGGCCCTCAAATATTTTTCACTTATACCACTATCAGAGCATAGAGATTGTTCTAAGAAAAATGCCGAGAACCTCATATTCCCTATAACCACCTCATGTTTTGGCCTGACCGTAAGAGAGAAAACTAGACCCGAAATCGGATTCGCGGAAAATCCGACCACTCACAATTGAGGGCCAGTTTTCTCTCTTATAATCAGGACAAAACTCGAGATTGTTTTCGCAGATATGGAGTTTTTCAAGGTTCTGTATATATTTCCTGCAGCAACTTCGATGCTCTGACGGTGCTATAAGCGAGAAATAAATCCCATCAATCCTATTGGTACATTTTCAACCAATCGGATTTGACGACCAGTCTTCTTTCTTATGATCAGGTCTAAATAGGAGGTCGTATAGGCAGTATGTTAAAGTACACATTTAAAAGCTCTGGAGAGCACTTTCGAACAATTATCAAAGTGTTCCTAGAAGACAACTGTTCAATCAGTTCAGCTCCTTCCGAAAAGAATGTTCAAACAGCTCTTTTCCGTCGAAGAGCTGAACTTTTAGCTGGAACTGGTGCATTCCTACTCTCATATCTAACGTTTTCTCTTTTCACAGACGCTCACTTGCCTGATTCTTCGAAACAATCAAATAGGAGATGTTGCAGCACAATATCTCACTAATGGATTACGAGATAATAATGTTGTCCTCATTTTCCCTTCACCTCTCTCTCATATCTAATTTTCTCTCTATTCACAGACACTGACTGAGTTGTACCTTCGAGAGAATCGACTAGGAGCTGTTGGAGCACAACATCTAGCTAATGTCTTACGAGATAACAAGGTAACTCATTTTCTCCTTATCTCTCTTATATTTATTTTTCTCTCTATTCAAAGACACTCACTTCACTGGGTCTTTCCAACAATCAAATAGGAGATGCTGGTGTGCAACATTTCGCTAATGCCTTACAAGAAAACAAAGTGATTCACATTTTTCCTTCATCTCTCTCACATCTGTCTTTCTTTCTATTCGCAGACACTCAACCGATTGTACCTTAACAACAATCAAATAGGAGATGTTGGAGTACAACATCTCGCTAATGGATTACGAGATAACAAGGTGATCCTCGTTTCTTCTTCATCTCTCTGATATCTATTTTTCTCTTTATTCACAGACACTCGCTCTGCTGGCTCTTGAAAACAATCAAATAGGAGATAATGGAGCACAATATCTCGCTAATGTCTTACGAAAAAACAACGTGATCTTCGTTTTCTCTTCATTTTACTCACATACCTATCGTTGTCTCTTTTTGACAGACACTCACTTGCCTGATTCTTCGAAACAATCAAATAGGAGACGTTGGAGCACAATATCTCACTAATGGATTACGCGATAACAATGTGATCCTCATTTTCTCTTCATCTCTCTCTCATATCTAATTTTCTCTCTATTCACAGACACTGACCGAGTTGTACCTTCGAGAGAATCGAATAGGAACTGTTGGAGCACAATATCTTGCGAATAAATTACGAGAACACAATGTGAACCTCATTTCCTTTTTATCGCTCTCTAATATCTCTCTCTCCCTATTCACAGACACTCACCGTGCTGGATCTTGAAAACAATCAAATAGGAGATGAAGGAGCACAACATCTTGCTAATGCCTTACAAGAAAACCAGGTAATCGTAATTTTCCCTTCATCTCTCTCTCATATCTAATTTTCTCTTTATTCACAGACACTCAACAAATTGTGGCTTAACAACAATCAAATAGGAGATGTTGGAGTACAACATCTCGCTAATGGATTACGAAATAACAAGGTGATCTTCATTTCCTTCTCATCTCTCTCGCTGATATCTATTTTTCTCTCTTTTTACAGACATTGAGCAAACTGGATCTTGAAAACAACCGAATAGGAGATGTTGGAGCACAACATCTCGCTAATCGATTACGAGAAAACGATGTGATCCTCATTTCCTCTTCATCTCTCTACTGTAACTATTGTTCTCTCTTTTCACAGGTGCTCATTCTGCTGGGTATTAGCAACAATCAAATAGAAGATGTTGGAGCACAACATCTCGCTAATGCTTTACGAAAAAACAATGTGATCCTCATTTCTTCTTTATCACTCTCTCATATGTATCTTTCTCTCTATTCACAGACACTCATTATGATGGATCTTGGAAACAATCAAATAGGAGATGTTGGA
>JAJEKB010021311.1:1352984-1377780 GCA_022393335.1 Macrotrachela quadricornifera
CACTCATTATGATGGATCTTGGAAACAATCAAATAGGAGATGTTGGAGCTCAACATCTCGCTAATGTCTTACGAGATAGCAAGGTGATCTTTATTTTCCTTTCATCTCCCTCTCATATCTATTTTTCTCTCTAATCACAGACACTCACTGTGTTGGGACTTTGGAGCAATAAAATAGGAGATGTTGAAGCGCAACATCTCGCTCATGCCTTACGAAGAAACAAGGTGATTCTCATTTTCTGTTAATCTCTCTCTCATAGCTATTTTTCTCTGTATTTACAGCCACTCATCAAATTGTATCTTAACAACAATCAAATAGCAGCTGTTAAAGCTCTATATCTCGCTAATGCCTCACGAGATCACAAGGTGATCCTCATTTCTCCTTCATCTCTCTTTCATATCTATTTTTCTTTCTTTTTCACAGACACTGAAGATGTTGTATCTCTTCTATGAAAACAATATTTCTTCATCACTTAAAAAACAACTGAAGCAAGAGAGTCGATTGAAAGATTAATGATTTCTTTTCTTAAATAATTGGATATTAAAAATTTGCATTGAAAATCTTTGTTCTATTTCTATTCTATTTGAGCGCGCGTGACGCGAGACACCAGTGGATTCGGAGAACGCTGAAGCCAAACACTATAAACAAAGTCTTCGCAACTTTTCAGGATACGGAGACTTAGGTGTTTTGTGTATTGTCGTATCTGTCAGTGTTTTGGGGTCTGAGGTATTTTCCCCTATTAGATAGGACTGAGAAAAAAAATGTGCTAAGTCACTAACCTAATTTTTGTCTTTTTTTCTTGGTGTAAAATATTGCCATGGAACTCAATTATTTATATTAAGAAAAGGGAAAGTCATAGTTCCATTATAATAAGTTGTGGCCAACAATTTATTATAATGGAATTATGATAAAGAAGAACACAAAAAAAAGAAGATGAACATACATTATTGATGCTGACTTTAAGAATAAGATAAATAACTTTTTGATAATATATCACATATATTGTATATAGATGAATTTATTTCTAAATACGTTTAATTAGAAGAAAAATGTTTTAAGTTTATAAAAATGAGTATATGATGATAGAATATGTTTCATTTACAATTATATAAATGACATTTTGACTGGTCAGACTAGTGTACATATCATTGTTTGAAAAAGTCAATCGATCATTATTTTCTTCTTGTTGAGTATAAATGCCGATCAATAGACGTCTGTATGTAATCAGATTGTTTGACGAATGTGTCTAATGAAAAAATGCATGTTTGCAAAAAAAATGTACGAAACCGTAGTCAAATAGAATTTGTACACAGTTTTATAAGGTTGAAATTTCTTTGTATATTTTATATTTTTAGAAAATTTTGTATATCGTTTAACAGAATAATAGATAAGAACTTCATTTAATATTTTGACACATACCAATCAGAAAATACTAAAATGATGCAATTTCTGAGAAGATAAAACTAGATTTCTGATAGTACTGATTATAAAATCTTGAAAAACTTCCTAAAAATTCGCAAATTTTTGGTTTAAAATCGAATATTTTTCCAAATTTTGCCAGTGTCATTTTGAGTAGCTTTTAGTCAAACTACTGGTCTAGACAGTACGACTTACCAGCATGAGCACTTCGATTACTCACACGAGTATCTGAGCATTTAATGTGTAAAGATAGTTTTCGTGTACTCTGAGAGTACTCCTGAGTTTTTTTCATTAGAGATTTACGCACGGTTAAAAACTTGAGTATTTACTAAAAACATTTATGTATTAACTCTTCCACAATATATTGAAGGTATGGTGTACAGAAAATTAATATAATGAAATATAAAAATATCTAGACAATATTTTAATGACTACCATGTATGTTTCTCAACTTTTTCGTAATGATCCTTTCGTTTATTTCAACGATTAGTCACTTAATAACGAAAGCGAAACATTCTTTCATTCTTACATTCAACCAAGTATATGGTCTAATTTATAAACGAACAGAGATTGCAGCTTTATTTTATAAATTTAGATTCGATAAAATTTTTAGATCTATATTTCAATCGGTTTTTTAGATGATCGATGATGATTAATGAATGAAATCGACCGATAATTGTAACTTTTGATATATGAATTTTACTTTATATGAAATATTTAGATTTAATCATTTATTAATCACTATGTAAAAATATCATCAATTAAAAAAATATTCTATATATTAATTAACATCCTTGATCTGTTTATTGAATTATGTTTATCAAATTTCCTAGTTTTTTTTTTCATTGCTGATGGGTGTCAATCTCCATTCACCCTTGTATTCGAAGTGAACGATCTTTTTTTATTTATTCGTGCGAAGAACTCAAAAAGAAATAAGTGCATGCAGCTGTCTAAATATATATGTAGTTTATTTCTTACATGTGGGTTAAATGGTTCAATTTTTTTTATTCTAAATTAAAATAAAATATTTATAGTACAACAAAACCCTTCAGAAAAAAATATCATACGATTTTAATATTTATCATTATCTTCAATGCATATACCCTTGATATTGACTCATACACATATTTAACGAAAAAAATCATATTAACATAAGAAAGCTTTTTTTATAATGGAAGAATTCTAAAACAAAGCATAGTGGATAAGCAAATATTCGCAAAACAATTGCTTTATTTTAAATAGTTTCAATAATAAACATAATGGATAGATTTTATAACATTGAACTTTAGTTTTGAAATTTTCGACTATAAGAATAATTTTTGTGATAGAAGTATTCTTTTACTATTATATACAATTTTTATTTGATAAATATTATCCGTTATGCTTAATTCTGTAATTATATACATATTTTTATGAAATGACAAGGAAATTATTTGAATGATTTCATTTAAAATAAAATATACAAGAAAAAAAATTTTTTCAAACAATCATATCAACTTGATGAAAATAAATACTGATTGATTTTGACTACAAGTGTACAATGTAGGATAAAATTCATATTTTGAATTTGATTGAGATATATTTTTAAATTCCTGCAATATTTTCATTTACTATTTGAAAATCTACATGCATTAGTTTACATCGAAATCTAAAATCTTTCTTTTGTCAACAATAGTATTGTAATACACCATTAATATGTATTTGCCTATTATTTGATTTAACTTCTCATATTAATTACTATATATTTTTTTCATTTGCAGAATCGTGCGAAAGATATCTGAAGACATTGATAATATCAACTAAGTTTCATACTGAGCTAATATATTAAAAGATCCTCTCAGTGAATAATCGAGAAATCAAGATAGATATAATCATCGACTCAATTAATTTTTTTTTGTTATAATAGATAACAAGTAGGATTGAACAAATAACCAATTAATTCATAAATCTTCTCTATAACTATTGAACTATTTTTGATTGAGTTCTTTTTTCTGGTCATAATTATAAATTAAATAAGAGAAATTTTGATTTTCACACATTCTAACGATACCATACAATTATAACTGATTTATGAATATATAAGCAAGTAGAAAATCAAGAAATATTTAATAAACATCATTCTATCATGTAGTTAGAATAACAAGGACATAATCAGATTTTTATACCGTACATATTCATTTATGAGATTCGTTCTGTAGACAAAACTTCGTCTCGTAAATTGGCTTGGAAACATTAATGTAGAAAAGACGTATGTCGAAGTTGAGTTTAGATCTGAAAAAAAATGACTCAAGCGATTCATTTCAGATGAAATTAGTACACATTTTATTTTTCATGTCATCTTCGGTCTGTCTCAATGTGATCAGTCTTAGAGATGTTATTCGAATAACTTACTGGTGGATTTAGGGAGCGGACCAATGGAGCTATCATCTCTCCCTTCAAGAAAACTTTTTCGATTTTTCCTGAAAAAAAGTGAATGAAAACCTCGTCCGCACTACTACTGATGAGCTTAAAAAATGATTTTTCTTTGTAATCGCGCCTTCCTTCCACAATCCTAGATCCACCACTGAAATAACCCTTGATAAAACTAGAGTAGCGATGAGCCACATTTAATTTCATAACACACTATGAAAATCGCTTGTAACGTCAAATATGACAAACACCACTTTGCTGATTGCCAAATTACAAGACAAAAATGATTAAGCATTTTCTTATTTTTTCTCATATTTCACATATAAATAAATCCAGTAAAGCT
Source organism: Macrotrachela quadricornifera (assembly GCA_022393335.1). Taxonomy (NCBI): domain Eukaryota; kingdom Metazoa; phylum Rotifera; class Eurotatoria; order Philodinida; family Philodinidae; genus Macrotrachela; species Macrotrachela quadricornifera. The sequence continues at coordinate 1,357,156 of JAJEKB010021311.1, forward strand.
TCTTTCAACCAAAGTATATATAAACATGAAATACTTTGAGTAGTATTTAATAAAATTTTTCTGATCGACAATTTTAATAACCATCTATAGATTCTATCTTGATTGCTTGAACTTTTAGTATGCAAAATTCTGATTGGTAGGAACGCATCAAATTTTCTAATCTCATGTTTTTTTGACCTTTTACCTTGCCAGCCACTCACTCACCCATTCATAAACCAGGGCAGGTGGTTGAAGGACAAACAGAAATTGTAAATTATTTTCAATCTATATTATACTACCTTTCATTACTGCGTCTCTGCGATAATTCACAATCTCTCGTCAATTTGCTCTCCCGATATTCGGCACATAGAAGAAGAAATTAAGATAATTAAATTGATAATTAAAAACTTTTCTCCAGTCATGTTAATCGATTTTTTGGCCTCCGCAGATTTTACAGTTGTCATGAAACTCATTAATGATTTTGTATGTGTTATTCGATTAGAATATTTCTACAAAAATAAATTGAATGATTTGAAAAATCGAGTTTATTTAATGTGTATCTATGAATTAAAATTCAAACGTTTTCGTGTAGTAGTTCGATATTGAACAACAGATTTTCTAAATTCTTTTTTATAGAATTTTGATGGTAATATAAATATAATAAAAGTAAGCATAGGTGGAATTAATGAAATAAAATATCCAAATATAAATAACCATGAAGCTTTAGTTCATTTTATACATTTCGATACATAAGATATAATTAAACGTGGTAATGCAAGAATAACTAAAACAACTGGTCCAATAAATAAATGTTTCTGTTGTCGAATATGTTCGAAGAATATATCTTTATATGCTCGTTGAGTTTGAACATTTGATTGTCGTTGGGTTTTTTTTTGTTATAAGAATAATAGATGAAATTAAATTAATTAAAAATGGTGCAAAAAATTGAAAAGAATTTATAAATGAATTATAATTTTGTAAATGAGATGAATAAGTAACAATATACTAAATACGTTTTTCTCCATCATCATTCTCTTCATCAATCAAATGTCGATGAATCGGATCTTGAATTACAGTACCAATAATAATAATCAAAAGAATAATAATAATTAATTTAGCTAATTTTTTACTTTTTTTCTTATTAAAATGAACACCTTTCATTGCTGTTACTGCTCGTTCAATAGCTACACATGCATTTAACCATTGATCCATATTAACACAAATTCGAAGTAAAAAATCAAGAGAAATACATTGAAAATTTTAATCCAAATATAATCATTGTAAATAAAGTATTTATTGATGCACTTAAGAGATACAAACCACAACCAACTTCACGTACAGTTTTACTTTTTAAATGTAATCATAGCTAATATACCATTAATAAATCCTGCTATAATAACAATTATTGTTAATGTCAAACTAGTTTTTATAATAGGTGGTTGATGTATAAAGTGATAAACCAAATCCACTTGTACTAAATTGACATCGTCTTCCATAAAAACATTTTTGACAAATACATATGGAATATTTAGGACAATTTGGTGAATCTTGAATACATTTTCCTCCATTTTCACATTCACTTTGACCAAAACAATCAAATGTCATATTATGATTAAATTGAAAACATTTTGATAAACGTTTTTGACCATAATTATAACATAAACAAAAATGAATATCATCATAAAAACATGAAAGATTTAATGAGGAATTTTGACATGGTAAACGATAATATTTAGAATGAATTTTTTTAATAATTATTTCAGATTGATTATAAATATTTTGAAGAACAGTTAAATAATAATTATCTTTAAAAAGTTCAATAAAAACAAGATGAAATGGTCGAGGTCAATCAATAATTATTGAATTATTTTTTAATGAAATTGTTCTTAGAGTTGTTACTCTTATGGGTGGACCATTATTAATAACTTCAATAAAATGAATAGACATTGTTTCAGATAAAATAATATCTTCTTCAAATGATAATATTATTTTATTATCAATTATTTCACATCGATCTCCACTAAAACCTCTTGGACAAATACATGTAAATTTTTGAGGGTGAGGGTGAATTATTAATAAGACATCGAGAATCAAATCTATTCATTGGACAAATACATATTGATTGATTATTATAATATATACCAATAGATAATGAATCAGATGAACATGTATAATTATATTTAATACTACAAAATTTTCCTGATCATCCTTGATCACATTGACAAAATGTTAGATTTTCTGGTTGCTTTGAATATTTCATACATTTTCCATTTTTACATTGATGATTTGAACAACTTTGAAGATTATTATTGTTTGGTGGAATATTAATAATTAACGCTAAACGATAAACAGGTAAAAATGAAAAATTAATTGGAAATAATAAACTTCCACGATATATTAATGAAATTTTTTCATACATATCAATATGTATAGAATAATTTTTTTTTTATATTCTTTGATCGAGTTGAATAAAGTAAATAAATATTAAATTTAATTTTACAATCTCTTACTGATAAATAAGTAAATTGTTGATATGAATGAATAATTCGTTCATTACTATCATCAATAAGTAAAATTACAATTGTAAATAACGTTTGCCAAGAATCTGATAATGCTCGAAATTGAATAGCTAAGCTAATTCGTTGATTTTGATATTGACATATATGACCATAAAAACTAGGTGGACAAAGACATGTTGTTCTTGTTGAATTATTGTTATCATTTAACCAAATACGTAAATCAAGACCACGATGACAACGAGGTTTTTTAATCATAGATGAACTTGAATGTATTCGATTTTCGATATTCTTTGATTGTTTTACAATTGATTTATCGAGTGAAAAATATATGATTGGTTGTTCTATCCAAGGTTTCATATGATCACATAAAAATATGTCGATCTCATTAGAAGGTGATGTAACAGACGATCCACAGATACCAATAGATCCAGATAAGAATGAACTTCCTTCACAAAATTGTTCGTCATCACCTTGATTACAATCATTTCGATCATCACATAAAGATTGATATCCAATGCATGATTTTGAACTATTTCTACAATAAAATTTATAATAATAATTAAATTGATTATTTCTTTGACATAATGTTGGTTCATCAAGAGCTCCAAAACAATCAACATTTCCATCATTTGCGTTTTCAATCGGTAAACACATTAATTTATTCGTATAAGGTGAAACACATATATGACCATTTGATGAACAATCTATAGATAATGATGAATAACAACCAATTTCATCAATACCATTAGGACAATTCCATATATAATTACATCAAGTATAGATATTATTACATTCCCATTGTTGACATTCTGTTTCATTTTGTTCATTAATATTTATTGGAAATAATTCAATATATCCATCACAAATAGTTTGAAATAAAATATTTTTTCTAACATATCGAAGTTTAGTTTTATGTTTTCCATCTAACATATCAGCAATACCTATATATTCATCATCCATATAAGGACAATCATATATGCCATCCACAAGACAAGATTTCGAAATACATTTAGATGAATTAATACATTGATACATACTTGATCTTGAACATATTATAGAAGTATAATTATATATTTCATTATATTTCCAAATATCATTGTAAAACTTTTTTAGATTACTTTTTTCTAAAAGATTCTTGTAATTAACTAAAGTTTGTAGATCATTTCGACGAAAGCATGTTATATTTTTGAATAATACTTTTATATCATTGATGAAATAATTTTCATAATGGGAATTATTATAACATACATACAGATATTGAAAGTCCCAACCTAGACCATTCACTCATCAGATATCGAATCATCTTTAACAGGATATGTTGCATCTAATAACAAATCTTTGCGTTTTTCCACACAAGAATTAGGTGAGAGTGAATGTGGACGTGTAACATCTTCACATCTAAATGATGGTTCATTTTTATCACATTTAATAAATTTTTCATAATCGTTTAAAAATTTATCCGAAAGATAAATGCAATCAGGTATATTCGAATCATCCTGATAAAATGATTGTGGAATACATTGTCCATTTTTACATCGAAATTCATTATGTTGACATTCATTTATTTCTAATTGCCAACAATGTTCTTTATCAATATTACCATCACAAATTTCACTCCAAACTAAACACGATGGAAAAGGACCACGATTACAATCTAAATGAATATAACAAGTTAAGTTCTTCGGTTTATAATCATAGGTACGATAAAAATCTTGAATAATTTTATATAATGATGAATGATATGAATATTGATCATCAAATTGGTTTTGACACATTGAACCAAATCGTGGCATTGTACAATTATAAAAAATTTTTCTTCATAAAAATGAATTATTTGATATTAATAATTCATTTAAATAGAATTGATAATCTTCAATAAGATCTATTGGTGCTGACCAATGATATAATTGTTCACTTGTTATATTTTGTTTTGAAAGTTCATCAAATGTAAATTTAGGAAAGAATGTATTTTCTGTAATATTAAATTTCATTGAAAATTCATTCATACAATAATATAAAATTTCACGATTAACATTTGTATGTTCAATTGAAGCAGCAATACGTAAACAATTATACTGTATTGCATTATCATTCACTTGTATCCAATCTGTATAATAAAGATTTATTTGAGGTATACCATTTATCAAATATAAAGCAATGAAATAGAATAGATATATAATATATGAAACATTATTTTTTTGTATTTATTATACAATGAAAAATAAAGATATTATTTACTATTTATATAGTTCTACATTGTTTTTAATTTTCTCTTTTTCATAGAATAAAAATAATGTTTTGTTAGATAAAATATATCTACGACATAGTTACTGACGCAAATCGAAATAATTATAACAGATTATAGTTCATATATGGCTTTAATTAATCTATGTTTGACGCATTTCCTAAAAAATTCTGAACTTTTAACATAAATATCTCTCTAACAATATTTGATAAAAAAATAAAAGACCATTAAAGCCATTTTTTTTTCCTTTCAATATCTTTCAAAAAGAATTACACATTTGGAAATAGTATTGAAAAATTACTACGTGTTCTAATAAAGATATCAGATTAAATCAATAGGATAGGTGGAAATGAATAATGCTTATTTTGAATAAATAATATTTTTTCAAAACAAAAATTTAGTGGTAAAAGAAACCGATCTTAGCACCATTTATCACTTTAGCGTAATTCTTAACTTATTTGCCAAAATTATGACAAAAGTATTTATTTGATTATCAATGCAGAATTGATGAAATAAATTCTCTCAATCATTAAACTGCTAAACATGTGTTATTATATAGCAACATCTGTCTAGAAATGATCGTTGTTCCATTAGTTTAGAAATTATTTCTTTTTTGTTTTCTTGATGAATGCCATATACGATTCTTCTACATGTATAATCGTAATAAAATGCGTTACAATATAGACAAGATTTTAAATCGCCGTTTTTAGTCAAAATGATGTTTTAAACGAAAAGTAACTCTTGGAAAATTGCCTGTAGGTTCGCTCGAGTGAAACCTATAGTTTATTTTACTATAAAATTTTTTAAAGTTTTTTTTTACTTCGACAAAATTATTGAAATCAAGAATTTTTAGCATCTCTACAAAAGGGCATATAGGGATTAGTAAAATTTCTTCACTCGCAATCCAAGCTAATTGCTCATGTCATTCAAAGATATTCTCATTGCAAATAAATAATCTTATTCATAGATATAACAAAAACAAATTTTCATTGACTGTTACAGGAATATAGAACATTGTGCAAGACTGGACAACTTTTCATCTTTATTTTCTTACAGACTAAATCACATAATAAATTGTTAATCATTCTTCCATTTATTTTTCTTTCAAATAATATGAATATTTTCTTAAATAACAAATCATTCAAAAACGATGCAAAGATAAATTCATCGAACTATGTTACATGAAAACTCAAATTTTCCGTAATAATGTTTTTAAAAATCCCTATGACTTCAATGATTAGTTGATATTGACTAACTTCTAATACTGAATATTATGCGATAGACTTTGTTATTTCTGTTAAAACCGTTTATATCGATCATGAAGCGACTCATGTGATACATTCGTGTTCATTTTCGAATTTCCTAATGCAAATGATGTTTTAGTTAAGTGATTGGTTGATCAGTATCACGTATCACAATTAGCTTTCAATCTCCTTTATTTAATTCATTCGAAATACAATGTGAATCCGTATTGAAACGAGATTTTTTTTGTTACTATTCGAATAATAACTAATCTTGTTCAACAAAACATACTTGATTGATGAACTTAATGCATTAACTTTAATTCGACGGAGTATAATTGTGAGGATTGAATTTTATCTTGTATGATCTGCAAATAAAAAATTTATGTCTCAATCAATATTTGTCAATAAAAAATATTAGAAACAAACGAAACACTGTCCAGTATGCTACGAAATGGATAATAAATTATCATATTTTTATTTGAATTTATCAATGATTTTCAATGCTAGTTTACTTTTAGAATATAATTCTCAACATTATTTGATTGGTTCTGCATTCTTTTATTTATCATTTAATAAATTGAGTGGAATTTTCTTGAGTAATTGTAAGCACATATAAAATAGATCAAATTTATTGATATCAGTTAAACAAGTATTTGAAACAATAGAAATCGATATAAAATCGTTTTCCGATCAATAACTCATATTTGAATTGGATAATGTTTTCAATAATAGAAAATTTGTTGAACAAATGAACAAAAACTCATTTAAAAAAATCTTTATGTTAATGAAATCAATACATTCATCTGGAATGATAAATATTCGAATCAAATTACCATTATGTCAAAGTTAAATAATAGAATTTCAAGGTTTTATGTTCAATTGTTTTACATATTTTTTTATAATGTAATTCCACCAGATTTTAATTAATATCAAAATAAATTCCCCGCCTTTGATAAATAGTAAAATTTTCCTCGAAAATGTTCAAATTAATATTGATTTTCATTCATTGGAAAATGATTAAACTCAAAATGCATATTGAAATATATCAACAAATTCTTTATATAGATAAAATGAATATAATCTAATAGTTCATTTATGTTGAATGGATGGTTGAGCGATAGGGATTTTTGGTGGATCTTAAGTATCTTTTTTTCATTGAATGAAATGATAGAAAATTTTCTCTCAACAAATTGTGTACTAAAACAATATTGTTATGTCTAATAATTTGGTATATTGAGTCTGTTCTCTAACCATTGAATCAACGTTGATGTGATTAGTGAAATTTCAAATTCATTAGATTGTAATATACTGGAAAAGTGATGATGATCAGAGCAAGTTGAATATATTCTCTTACATATTTTGATTTTCTAAATTGATGGTGAAAATGAGCGAATTCTGAACGATTTATCTTCAAAGAAGATTAAACGGCAGAATGACTTTTGAATTTTGTTTTCTGTCCTGCGAATTAAATATTAAAATTGTTGAGCATGTCTTGATATGTTTGTTTTCTCTTTACTTTTCAGCCAGATAAGGTAAAAATCGAAATTTTTCTTATGACTCTTTTTTCTAAAACCACTAAGATTAGTGTACAGTTGTCAAATATCAAACTCATGTATGAATCAAGGTAGTACATTTTTTTTCACATTTAACTCATAATCATCGCTAACATTAACCTTATCGCATCTATTCGTGTATCAATGTCGAAAATATTTGATTCAAACCTGGTCATTTATGTTTAAATAATATTATTCAACTTGATTTTATTACTACAACAACCAAAAATAAACAATTAACGATTCAATATTTTGAAAATAATTCTATTGTTTAGAGTACAGAATAATAACAAATATATCTATTAATATATTTTATCTTTATTTCAATCTGTATGAAAACATTATTTTAATAATTCTGTTATTTGTCATGTCATCCATTTCTAGAGATTTCTAAAGCTATAGTTACATAAACAAATAATTTTCCTTGAAATATAAATTTAAAGAACCAAATATATTAGTTCTTTTCAGAACAATGGGAAAATGATTTCGTACTTCAACTTGAAATTTTGCAGAGATATTAGCTTCAATGAGATAGCTTTGTACAAAGTTTCAAGTTAAAATTCAAAACTCATCTTTTCGTATGTTGTCAATGAAACTGGTATTGCATTTGAAAATATCATAAAATTGTGGTATCACAGTAGTAAAAATGTGGCAGTTTAAACTTTGTTTAAGCTATTCATAGATTAAATAGGACTTAAAGGATGCATGTAGTCTCAATATTCAATCAATTAATTAGTTGAGAGGCTTTTTTCGTAAGTGAATTATTTATACACATATTGTATGATTGTTAAATTTGTAATAGAAAGACTTATGTAATTGATACTTGTATGTTTTCGTTAAATAAGAAAATTAGAATTCATTGAATTGTTTGTTTCACATTTATACCAACGTGAAGATTTGTCAAAATACAATAAAAGAAAAGAGAACGAACAAAATACGATTGATTGCAAATTAGTATTATAAGTTTAATATGCTTTGATTCTGTTTATTGATCTTACAAATAGAAGAATGTATTGAGACATAGACAATTAGAATAGTATGTAATGTTAAGAACTGTGTAACTGTAAAATATTTATTCCATTGATTTTTTTTTAAGAATTCAATTGATTTTTTTTATCATGAATAAAAAATAAAAAACCGTTTTATTTAATTGTGCATTTATAAAACTTAAAACAAAAAAAAGAAATAAAATATTCGTTAGTCGAATATGAGAATTCTTATAGAATACACAAAGAAATATATTTGATCAGATATTTTACTTTTAAAGAACTTTTCGATGCAATTTGATATTGAATGAATTCAATAGTTGAGATTTTTCATTAACGACAATAAAAAAATAGACAGTTTTATTTAATTTTAATTAAACATAAATTTTTGACTAAACTATTGTATTTAATACAAAAATAAATCAAGATAATCTACTTCGAAGATCATTGTTGAATTAATGAAAAATAATTTATTCAATATTTGTAGTTGCAGACATCTATTATATATAGTTGAAATGAAATAACATTTATAAGATTGATTAATAATAATAGTAAATCTTGACATAAAAATGTTTCCTAACAAATTTAGTTTCAAATTAAAATTTCAACAAAAATTCCATTTTCATATAAGAACTCGTAATTTTAAAATAATAATTAACAATCATAGTTTTCATTTTTTTCGTTTGTTTATCAATAATGTTATCTCTCTTTGCAAAACATTTTCTTTTTTTCTTGTTTTGTACAATATCATCAAGGTGTACATAGTGCGTCTTCCCTATTAGTTGTAAAGAAAGAAAAAAAACACACGCGTAATATATTATGTCGTACATGCATATTTTTTATAAGGTAATTGAAAAAAAATATTGCTTTGTTAATGAAGTATGACAATAAATAAATGATGAAAAGTAAGTAATATTCCGTAATTATAAATAACAAAGTATTCGATATAAAACCAATACAGTATTTTAACAGGTAGTAACGAAGAAAAAAAATCTAAAGAAAAACGACGATACATACAATTTAAAAATTATCCTTTTAATCGAATAAATAATATGGACAAATCGGAACAAATAATTCGTGACGTCATTGACAGCGAAGAGACCAAAGAACCGCACAGTCCAGCTGAAAACATTAATACAAGCACAAGACCATTACAACGCACAAATATTCGTACCGTTCAAAATTTCATACTGGTCTGGCTCGATAGCAGTGTTGATAAAGATAAAAATGCTGATTGTATCAATAGAATGTCCAAATTACGAGAAGTTGTGAATACCGTACATACATTCAGCACGACGGATGAATGTGTTAACTTCATGAATAGCATTAAAGATGAAAACATATTTATGATTTCGTCGGGTGCACTTGGAGAAATAACAGTACCTGTTGTTCACAAAATGCGACAGGTCAGTAGGATCTATATTTTTTGTGAAAACAAAGCCCATCATGAACAATGGGTGAAAAATTGGACAAAGGTGCAAGGTATCTTCACAGATATTAAGCCAATCTGTGAAGCACTAAAGCAGGGCACCTATGAGTGTGATCAAAACGCCATTTCGATGAGTTTTGTAGCTACGAATGGTGATGTACAAAATAAAAATCGTGATCAACTCGATCAATCTTTTATGTATACTCAGATACTAAAAGAAATTTTATTAATCATTGATTTCGATCAACAACACATTCAACAGTTCATTACTTATTGTCGCGAACAATTCACAAGTAATACAAATGAATTAAAAACTCTTGATGAACTTGATCGCGACTATCACACACATTCTCCAATCTGGTGGTATACTTATCCATGTTTTCTTTATTCAATGTTAAATCGTGCTTTACGAATGATGGAAGCAGACCTCATTGTGAATATGGGCTTCTTCGTTAAAGATCTTCATAAGAACATTGAAAAACTTCACTCCGAACAATATATTGGTCTTACGCATTCTAACGAATTTACAGTATATCGTGGTCAAGGTCTTTCACAAACAGATTTTGATAAATTATTGAATACAAAAGGTGGTTTATTATCTTTTAATAATTTTTTATCTACTAGTACGAATCAACAAGTATCTCTTGCTTTTGCTGACAGTAATACATATAATCCTGATCTGATAGGAATAATCTTTCAAATAACTATAAATCCGTCCATATCATCTACATCTTTCGCTCATGTTCGTGAGCTCAGCCGCTTTGAAGGTGAAGAAGAAATTATTTTCTCCATGCATTCCGTATTTCGAATTGGAGATATAAAACAAATAGACAACAACAACAATCGTCTCTGGGAAGTAAAATTAACACTAACAAGTGATAACGATCCAGATTTCCATAATTTAACTGAACAAATACGCAAAGAGACCTTTCCACATCTGACAGGATGGTATCGTATGGGTAATTTATTAACTTTAATTGGACAGTTTCAAAAAGCACAACAGGTGTTTGAAAATATGCTTGATCAAAAACCTCATGAAAGTGAAGAAGCAAATATATATCATATGCTCGGCAAAGTCAAGAATAGTCAAGGAGAATATACACAGGCAATCACTTACTGTGAAAGATCAATTCAAATCCGTCAGAAGATTCTCTCTCCTACACACTCTGACTTCGCATTGTCTTACAATAATATAGGTGAGGTATATCATAGCATGGGCGATTATTCACAAGCACTCTTGTGTTACGAAAAAGCACATGAAATCAACCAAAACAATTTTCCTGAAGATCATTCTGATCTGGCTGAATCTTACAATAATATTGGTGTCGTGTATGACAAAAAGGGTGATTATTCAAAAGCACTTTCATATTATCAAAAAGCACTTGAAACACGACAAAAAACTCTTCCCCAAAATCATCCTGATTTGGCTACCTCTTACAATAATATTGGTTTGACGTATGACAACATGGCTGATTATTCAAAAGCAGTTTTATATTATGAAAAAGCCCATGAAATCTACCAAAAAACTCTTCCTACAAATCATCCTAATTTGGCTACTTCTTACAATAATATTGGTTTGATGTATTACAACATGATTGATTATTCAAAAGCACTTTCATATTATGAAAAAGTAATTGAAACCTACCAAAAAACTCTTCTTGAAAATCATCCTGATTTGGCTACTTCTTACAATAATATTGGTTTGGTGTATGACAAAATGGGTGATTATTCAAAAGCATTCTCACATTATAGAAAAGCACTTGAAATACGAGAAAAAACTCTTCTTCAAAATCATCCTAACTTGGCTACTTCTTATGCATGTCATGGATCTATTCATGACAAAATGGGTGATTATTCGAAAGCACTTTCAAATTATGAAAAAGCACTTGCAATCTACCAACAAAATTTCCCTCAAAATCATCCTAACTTGGCTACTTTTTACCATAAGATTGGTGATGTGTGTTACAATATGAGTGATTATTCAAAAGCACTTTCATCTCATCAGAAAGCACTTGAAATACGAGAAAAAGCTCTTCCTCAAAATCATCCTGATTCGGCTACTTCTTACAATAAGATTGGTTTGTTATACGACAAAATGGGTGATTATTCTAAAGCACTTTCATCTCATGAAAAAGCACTTGAAATACGACAAAAAATTCTTCCTCAAAATGATCTTAATTTGGCAACTTCTTACAACAATATTGGTTTGGTGCATTACAACATGCATGATCATTCAAAAGCACTCTCATATTATGAAAAAGCACAAGAAATTCTGCAAAAAACTCTTCCTGGAAATCATCGCAAAATGGTTACTTCTTATGATAATATTGGTTTGGTGTATGGCAAAATGGGTGATTATTCTAAAGCACTTTCATATTATGAAAAAGCACTCGAAATTCTAGAAAAAGCTCTTCCTCAAAATCATCCTGATTTGACTACTTCTTACAATAAGATTGGTTTGTTATACGACAAAATGGGTGATTATTCTAAAGCACTTTCATCTCATGAAAAAGCACTTGAAATACGAGAAAAAGCACTTCCTCAAAATCTTTCTAATTTGGCTACTTCTTACAATAATATTGGTTTGGTGTATTACAACATGCGTGATCATCCAAAAGCACTCTCATATTATGAAAAAGCACAAGAAATTCTACAAAATACGTTTCCTGAAAATCATCCTAAAATGATTACTTCTTATGATAATATTGGTATGCTGTATGACAAAATGGGTAATTATTCAAAAGCACTTTCATCTCATGAAAAAGCACTTGAAATACGAGAAAAAGCTCTTCCTCAAAACCATCCTAATTTGGCTACTTCTTACAATAAGATTGGTTTGTTATATGACAAAATGGGTGATTATTCTAAAGCACTTTCATCTCATGAAAAAGCACTTGAAATACGAGAAAAAGTTCTTCCTACAACTCATCTTGATTTAGCTACTTCTTACAATAATATTGGTTTGGTGTGTGGCAAAATTGGTGATCATTCGAAAGCAATTTCATCTCATGAAAAGGCACTTGATATCTACGAAAAAATTCTTCCTCAAAATCACCCGGATTTGGCACAGTTTTATAATAATATTGGTTTGGTGTATGACAACACGAGTGATTATTCAAGAGCATTTTCATATTACGAACGTGCTCTGAATGTAGGACAATGTGTACTACCTGAAAATCACCTGCATCTTCAAATATATAAGAAAAATGTTGAAATTGTAAAAACGAAATTGTAATTGTGTGTGTTTGTCTCTATTTCGAAACTAAACATTCAAAAAGCTAGAAAATATTTCGTTATTTAAGGAACACGCGCGCGTGAGTACAGAGAAACTCTGTCAATTTGAAAAAACACAATGGAACGATGGCCACCGGTAAGGTAATCCACACATGTGTATGTATATTATAAAGGCCTTCACAACATAGTGTGTTTTTCAACAGGAAGAGTATCTTTTTGTCGAATATATAGCCATTCAACAGTCTTTATTTAAAAAAATAAAAGAAAAACGTAATTCTTTATCAATACAATGAATTATTGTCCTGTTCGAATATGTCAAGAAATCCGGAAAATAAAAATTCGGAAACGAAAAAATCCGGAAAAGTAAAATCAGGAAAATAAAAAATCTAGAAAAAAATAAATTCGGAAAACAAATAATCTGGAAAAGAAAAATTCGGAAAATAAATAAAACGTCTCGGAAGCTTCCATAGGGAAGGACAAATACGAGTATGGTTGTTTTCAGTCTATCTTTGCTCTTTTCTGTCATCCATCAAAGACTTCAGACATTTGAGCTTGCCAGTCTATAAGTCTAACACCGATATCCGCTTCTCTTCTCGAAAGCTCATGGCCTCGCCTCCACTTCTACTCAGTTAAGTCGAACTCGGTTTCGACGACATTGTCGAAGAAGCATCTGATACGATGGACAATCGCATCGACTACTTTTGAGACTACTGGATGAAGAAGATGAAGTTGAGCCTATGGAACGTGGCGGACCTCAACGCACGCACCATTAATCACGTTGAGGATGAGCAATCCTCCTTTTTGTCTTCATGAAATCTTCTGATGAGAAGCATTCTTCCTTCTCTCAATCAGGCTGAAACAATCGCTTCAACAAGCGTATGAACAAGACTCATCGCAAAACGTGGGCGTTCATCGTTTGCTTGCAAGGCGAAGAAGTCATCTTTCAACAATAGTCTCTCAAGCTCAAGGCACGCGCGCTAAAAAGACAACACTGAAGACATTGGCGATGCAGAAACAAATCGAAAATTTGGACACTCGCTTCGATAACGACGACATCGATCGCGCCGAGTTTCTCGAAAGACTCTTACCACTAGTAGCTTCAAAGAAATAAACTTCTACTCAGATTGTCTCTCACATCCTCACTCTTTCTATTTGTTGTGTCTTCTATGATGAATAAATTTCGAATAAATTTTTTCCCGATTTTTCCTTCTCCAGATTTTTGTTTGTCCGGATTTAGTTTTCCAGATTTATTTTTTCCGGATTTCTTGAGAACACCTCCTGTTCCAATACTACAATAATACATTATATTAATAAAGGAAAATCTCATTAATTAAATAAGTTATTTCTATCTATATTGATTAACTATTAGATTTGGAACATTCAAATATAACCACGATCCAGAAATTGAGATTTCAAGAAAATCAAGAAAATTCTAGAAAATGAAGCAATTCAACAAATTCAAACAAGCTACTAACTTCAAAGCTTCGACTATAGTGAAATTTAAGGAAATCAAGCGTTGTTCTATCTCCGATATATATGATTTTCAAAATTATGAATTTTGAGAGACTTTAAAAACAAACACGGTTTTTCACTACCACTCAATAGAGATTTTGAAGGTGCATTATACCATCTATATCGACAAAAGTATTTACTTTAAAATTAAATGCGTTTTAAAAATTTCACAATGACTTAGCAGACAAGAAATAATAAGATACCAGATAAATCCTGAAGCGGCTATTCGAATAGAAACAGAGGAGTGACGGATACTATGAATATATTATTCGTAAATGTTATCAGAATATCAGTCAAAAAAAACTTTATCATCGATTAAGTGCCTTCATTGACGATATCATTGCTTAAAGAAAACTGTATGTTCTTGAAAAATCTTTGTCAAAAATATATATGGTGTTTAAAAATAGCTATCTATATTCGTAGCTTTTCTTTTTGGATTTGAGTCTAAATGAAATCTATCATTTATCAAATACTTTTTTTTATTATTTAACTCAATATATATTACATAGAAGAGGTCATCAAATAGTTTATATTATGAATTATCAAGGATTGATCTGTATCTGGGTAAAGTATTGTATTGAATAGATGAATAATTCATCGTATTAAACCGAATTGATTGATCATTAAAATTTATTTCATTTCTGTTATGCATTTGAACAAAATTAATTAGATTCGATGCTAGACAATTGTGATAGCTGACCTTTTTTAAATGAATTAAATAAGCACAAAGACATTTTAAGGAGAGTTTTTGATTAATATGTATAAACTCTTTCATTTCAAGTTTTGTTGTCAAATCTTTCGGTTGTTGTCCAAGAATATCACAAAAATCAGTATGAGCATTTGCATCTAAAATAATTCTAATTAAAGGTCTAGCATGATCCACATCATGACAACGAGCGATAAGATGTAATGGTGTTGCTCTTGTTATTGAATTAATTTCATCGACAATTGCTCCATATTGAATCAATAATCGAATCATTGATAAAGCAGATGTACTATAATGCAAAAATATTCGAAGAAATAACTAAAATATGACTTTGAATACCTTATATTGGCAAATGTATAACCAATCAAACCTCGTGAAATTTCATCAACACAAAAACTGAAAAGAAAATATTTATTTTTCATAGTAATATTTTCACGCATTGTTCGTCGAATAAGATTCATTAAAATGTGCTGTTGCTTTCCATTTATTTTTTCCATTTCAATTAACTAAAAAAACATCTCATCTAATTATTTATTCATATTAATTAAGTGATATCATTCGATTTAACAATGAAGATTAAAGTTATATGATTACCTCTACATTGATAATCTAAGAAAAAAACTAACATAAGTTATGATAAAGAGAAGTTTGAATATAAGATTAGATAATTTATTATCATTTCTATTAAGTATTGATGTCCAAATAAATACTATTGATTCGAAAGGTAAATATTCTTCTTTCTGTAATAATTTGAATAAAATTTTAACGAGTAATGAAAGTTTTTCTTCATGTAATTTCGAATTATTGAATCTTTTATGTTTTGCTTGAATAATTAAGCCCCCCCCCCCTTTAGAAACGATTTGCCACTTAGGAAGGTCCGTTTAAACTGAAATTTTCAGGGATGAGTGATCTTGGTGAGATACGCTTCTGGTGAAAATTTCAGCTATCTAGGTCGTACCAGACCGGTTTTGTAGCTGATTCATAGGTCATTTTTGACCTCCAGGAGAGCCTTAATAACTCCGCTCCAAGACGAGGTATAGAGCTCGGGTTGGTTTCAAATTGAAGCCCATGTCAGTACGCATCTTTTTATCTGCCAGAATTTTTAAATTGTGTATTATTGATTTTTTATGAATATTTTAGTAGACACGTGTTGATATTAGCATGAAAAACGGTGGTCCAACGACAGTAAATTTCACTTTTCTCGGCCCAGGATTCGAATTTCAAAAAACTGGTAGATAAAAAGTTTCCTCTTATTCAGGCCTTCAAAACAAAACAAAAATATTGATTCTTGGCTGAGCCGAATCAAAGTTATTAACACTTTTCTGATTGGAATCTGTGTTCTGAGAAAAACGCAAAAAAAGTTTTAGAAATGGATTTTTACAGTCAAATTACAAAAAACATGTTTCCATGGTATATTTTCAATATATGCCAATGGACTTTTTTAAAGCGTGTAAGAAATGAATAAGCTAACGTCATCTATCATATTTAATACAAAAAAAATGTTATATGCAATGTTGTTATATGGAATAATAAGCAATTTTCAAAACTGAAAAACCGAAGAAATTCCTAAGAAAACTGGGTAGTAGGGTGGAAATTTTTTACGATGAGTCTTTTAAAACTGAGTCATTTTTCAAAAACCCATACGTATTCTGAAAGAGGAAATTCCGGCGCATCCTCCTATACTAAAAACTCAATATTGATTTATTTTCAGAAAAGTCATTTTTCTGAGGGGGTCCTTAAGCTAAAATCATATTTGGATTTCGATCCTTTTTTTTATCATAAAATTTCTTCCAGATTTCTCCTCAGAAACTACTGAAGGATGATCTCATTGAAAATTCTGCGTCTATTGTCAGGATATTTGCTATTCTGCCATCTTATAACTTCAAAGAATTTTTCTAAAAAATATTCTTAATTATATATAACAAAGAAAACTATTTGATGAAACAATAAATAAATAATTTTTCTTTTCTCATTTCGAAGAATAATCTTCCATATAAGTTCTGTGTTTGATTTATATAACAAGACTAAATAATAAAGATATATGTAATACACACCATTAGTATATTTTTATTGATTATTATTCGTCTAATTTATATATATATTCTCAACAATAAAAATAAAGACATTGAAAATATTTAGTTTATATAGAAAAAGAAAATCAGATTTATTTCAATTTGATGAATTTGTCAATGTCTCCAAATCCCTACGTCATTACATGAAAAAACACTTGAGAAAATTTGTTTGATTAAAAATTGTTTATCTACTTTAGAATTTTTTAATTATTCAATATTTTCATGTCTCTTGTTTGTGTAAAATATTATTATGTTTCAGAAATCCTAATGTTCTCATCTGGAAAAAATACTATAATATATTTATTTCATTAAAAAAGTTTTTTTGGTATTAATTCAATATTTCATTTTGGACGATATTTTATCTTTTATTGTATCCAGTTTGTAAATAAAATTGATGAGACAATTAATTGGATGAAAATTATCATTACTGAATAAAAGATCATTTTAATTAAGTAACAAAATGAAAGGAAGATTTCATTTTGAGAGTAATAAAAGAAATTGATCGAGTGAGAAAAAGTTTTATCAAAATGAATTAATTGTTTTTTATTATGAAAAAGACAATGATAATGTGTAACAAAATTATTTATAAAATAAGTTTTCTCGATTTATTTCTAAAAATATTTCAATCTATATAATTTTATATTCTTAGTCGTAATAAAATGCTAATGTACTTAGGGTAATCCAAAATTTCCCGGAACTGCACTGTATCTATTTAGAGAAACGGCATTCTACCCATCTCTCTACGCCATATATTCGAGAGAGTTGTTGTGATATTACATGGGAAGTTTCATCTTTTTAACTCACTCTTCAGATATCCTTTCGTACTAAACAATATGTATTGAATTTACCTTCTTGATTATTGCTTGAATTTGGATACTTTTTTGAACCCTCAAAAACTTGAAAACGTTACTCGACTGTGAACAGATTTTATGTGATACCATTAGTGATTATCATACTGATATGTGCCATCAGAATATTGGATGAAAACTATTGTTAAAACTTGAGTCAGCAAGAGACAGTAGCCCTCGAACCGACATTTATTGTTAATAACCATCAAAAACACTGACATAGGTTACCTTCATAATGACTTTCGACTCATTAACTGGCATCTAGTAGTTTCTATAGAGGATATCAATCCTATCGATATTAGTGATCAATGTTTAAATTCATAAATAAAAAAAATTATCGAACAAAAACGTATCGTCATGGTCTAATCCAATCAGTTTCTATCATGGGTTTTTTCAACAACATGTAAAATAATGTCATTATTAACTACAGAGTTACAGAAACGAAGTTAAACTTCGCCGAACATGTTCACCTCAGGCTAGACTTCTATAATCTTAGTTGTTTAGATATATTCAGCATAGCCTAGATAAACAGCAGCTACAACAATTTAGTAGGGGTCGTAACTAAGGAGGTACATTGAATACCTATTGTTTACTTCGAAAAGATATCTGAAGAGTGAGTTAAAAGGATGAAACTTCCCATGGAATATCACAACAACTATCTCGAATATATGGCGTAGAGAGATGGGTAGAATGTCATTTCCATAAATAGATATAGTGCAGTTTTGGGAACTTTTGGATCACTCTAAGTATGCAATGATTTTTTTCGATTTTTCATTGTTTTTTTTGTGTGATGTATCTAAACTGATAATGATAATATAGAGAAAGGTCAAATTTTAGGATAAAGTAGAACTAGACTATTAGTATGCATGCTACAAATATCAATTAACTCTTTTGTTTCAACCAATCTACAAAAAAAAATAAGGTCGTACAAGGAATCAGAACTTAATTGATAAACATTCATATTACGCGCATGTGTATAAATCATACAATACGGACGACAATATGATCTCAATTAAGCATGCGATAAATATGTGGGCTATTTTCATTTTTTTCTCATTCATATATGATATATGAATGAAAATGAATGACGAACATGACCGATAAAGTCAGCCACTTTGTCAATAAATAATATCATATATAAGAGACTGAAATTTAACATTTATTTTATTAAATTAAGTAAGTCTCTTAACAATAAGTTAGATAGAAGGTTAAAAATTTTTTTCGTTTTTCTTCAATTGAGTAAATTTCTTTCATATTGAATTTGGTATTGATTAGTTATTAAATGACTCTTTCTGTTCCAAATGTAACAGTCATTTAATTGATAATCAATAACAAATTGAATATGAAAGAAAATTATTCAATTGAATGAAAAACATCCAAAATTTAAGCATTGATATATCTTTTTTTTTGGAAATAAATATACTACTGTTACATTCGAACAGAAAGAGTAGTATGTTTATTTCCACCCCAAATTTTCACCCAAGGGTGAGTGCTGTCCGTTTGTTCTAACTACTGTTCTCATAGCGTTGAATTAATGTATGTTTTCTACATTAATTCAACTCAGAGAGATACTGTTCTTGTTGGACAAAGACAACGGGAAGACCTTTTATGTACGTACATTGTCTTACCACTGTTGGCTTTTGCGCCTCCAACAACCAAAGTCTCTGGTCATGCGCGCGCACTTGAATGAAAATATACATCAATTCATTTATTTCTTTTCAATTAAAATTATGCAGCAATCAAAATAGAATAATCAATAGATGAAAATAAATAAATTTTATCAGTTTATCCCATCAAGTTCACGGGATTTCAACGTTAAATCGTTGTACTCTATTGTTATCATGATCAACAACATAGAGATTACCTCGTCGATCGAATGACAATCCTCTGGGATCATTGAGTTGATTTGCTTGTGCTCCTGCACCATTCCCACCAACAATAACATTTCCTGGTGGTGCTCCTCTAGGCCAGCGTACAATTCGATGATTATGCCCATCAGCTACATAAACAGTACCCAATTGATCAACTACAACTCCATTAGCATATTTCAATTGTGTCAAACTATTTCCTTCTCGTTGTCCACCAGCAACAACAATACCTTCTTTTGCATCTTCTATCCATTTCATTATACGGTGATTAATATGATCAGACACAAATATTGAATGTTCTTGATCGACGAATATAAAGCGGGGGCTATTGAGTTGATCAAGACGATTTCCTTCTCCATTTCCACCTGCTACTACTATTCCTTGGGATTCACCCATTCGATATCTTCTTACTTCATGTTTGTCAGTATCA